>BMAW01040957.1:5353-81412 GCA_019974015.1 Nephila pilipes
TATATATATATATATATATATATATATGTGTGTGTGTGTTAAAAATAAGTGTAATAAGACTTTAAATTAAACCTATATCCGTACATATGCAATGCTTGCAACGGTAAAATAAGTGATTTAGAGGGAAAATTGATTTAAAAAGGAATTCTTTTAAAAAATTCCCCTTATGACCATATAGAATTTTAAAAACTTCAACGTAACTATAGAACTGAAAAAAGAATTTTAGTAAAAGTACATTTAAACATTCAGTATTTGTACATTTTATAGAAAATGCACTTAAGTGTCTTCAATTGTTAAAAGAAAATTGTAATCTCTATAATGCTTTTTTTCTTTTTCTCCAATAATGAAGAAAGGGGAGAAAAAAATCTGTTTCATTTTCACAAATTAGTTCTTACGATTCTCAACATAAAGAAGATAAAAATTCAAAGAAAATATGTTTCTGTTATGTTTTTAAAATTACTTGTTTTTCAAGCTTTTTATTTCTACATTTTAAAAACATTTCTTATAAATGATTGCTTCTAGGTAAATTAAGAGTAAATATTTTATTTTTATTGAAACTCTCTTCTCCAAAACAAAAAGCAATGTTTGGATTCACCCAATATTTTCAAAATTTCATATTAGAGTAAAAATATTTGTGTGTTATGGAGAAGGACAAAATTTCTTATATATTCAAATGTATTAAATATTTTTTTACATAATAATTTCCAAGAATGATTTTTACATTATACTCATAGGCGTTATGCATCTTTATAAATATTATGTATTTTTATCGTTGAAACAACAAAATAAATATGCTATAATATTGTGCAAAACTATAATTTCTAGAAATCAAATAATAAATCTTCTCTTCGATTTTAATTATAATTATTAAGCATCATTAGAACTCTGATTTTTTTTATCTTAAAAACAGTTTGTTTTTCAAAATAGATTTTTCTGCTATTAATCGGCTTAATTACTCAGTATTTAATGCTTGATTATTTTTTTTGTTAGAACACTTAATGAATAGCTATCAATAATGACCATGTGAAATAATTATTTTTTTTCTTATTATTAATACTTCTTTTTTAAAGCTCAATTACTAATGAAATGAAAACTAACTTAAGTAGATTTTTTTTCACAAAATGCTTTTTTCACTAAACTTGTTACTAGGCATTATTCTAGAAACAAATTCCATGTAAGAAAAGCAGCTATTGTACCCCTCAATTTTTTCCTTACAATCTTCATGCAATTCATTCTTAATATTTTCTTACTAATACTACCCTTATTCGTAGATTATTCCACAACAAAAGTCCAAACATAATTCCAGTCAACATTAGGCTTCATTATGATTGATTTGACTGAAACGCCATGGAAAGGGGTGGGGTTGGACCAATTAGATCAGCTTCCATAAGCGAGTGTGATAAATGACGGGGATTTTTCTGGAAGATATTAGAAGAATTTAGACGACTTTTCCCACTTGTTCCAATCGATATGAGATAAGTGTCTCTCCTAATCATAGAATAAGAAAAATTCAAACAAAGCAAAAATTTTAAACAAACAACATAATCTTATTATGAATTATCATTGGGAAATATTTCTTTTTTGGTTTTGTTCGTTAGTTTCATTTTGTGCTATGTTTCCATTTACATTTCATGCTAAAATCTCTGATTTCTCTCTATGAATTATTCAAAAGTTCTAGGAAAGGCCTGAAACAAAATGGTGGGAATGCATTGAGATTCTTTGTGGCTGAAATAGTGTGTAAAAAAGAAAATGTTTTGGGCAACTATAAGAGAAATGCTTGCAT
The DNA here is from genome assembly GCA_019974015.1 of Nephila pilipes. Classification (NCBI taxonomy): domain Eukaryota; kingdom Metazoa; phylum Arthropoda; class Arachnida; order Araneae; family Nephilidae; genus Nephila; species Nephila pilipes. The sequence continues at coordinate 7,137 of BMAW01040957.1, forward strand.
TGTTTCATATTTTTGAATTCGAAAACTTTTAATGCACATGAATTTTATACAAATGTAAACGTGAAATAATAGCGTTTGGTTTAATAGTTATTAAATTCTAAAGGACAGTTTTATCAATTGTATTTTTATAGTATTTTCATAAGTACAAAAATATGTTTTCCTTCTTTTTGACCGATCAATTACTTAGACAAAGCCATTTAATAAGTTTCTCAATCAGTTATAAAATGTTTCAGAAATATTTTCAGTAATGAACTATTATAAAGGAAAGGAAATAATTGGATCGATATTTTTATACTTTTTGTTAATTTCAAATTTTTTTGTGATTTTTCTTATACTTTTTTTGATTTTAAGACGCACAAAATAAAAATCATCTTGAAAACTATAAAATGAAAATGATAAATGTATCCATAAAGTTTGTAGTATTTTATGCAATTTCAAAAGTTTGAATAAATATTTCAGAGTTTAAAAATATGGGAATTCAGCTGCTTTAATCATTGGTAATAATTTTTTTCTAGTTTTAGTTTGAATTATCAGTATATCTCTTTGAGCACGTTACATAATATTTGTCGAGAATTCAGGAAAAACGTTTGAGAATCAGTTTATTATTTAGCTTCATCAAGTCCTTTTAAGGTTCACTCGCATTTAAATTCTTTCATTATTTAAATCTTGTGTTTGTCTGATAGCTTAAAGACTAGGAAGTAGTTTCAGAACACAATTTTGTGCAAAAGAACAAGGCTTTATATAGATATCGTTCAAATGATAATAATATATTCATTAGTGTTTAAAATGTTTCATTATTAAAAATTAGATTAATTCTATAAATATGCTATTTTTCTCTTTAAAATTTAATTTTGAAATTATATTCGATATTAAATAGAAAACTTCACACAATATAAAATCTTTTATAATAGAAACATTGAATAGGATTTAAATAAAACGAATTGTACACTTAATATACTCTATGAATGCTAGTGAAGTCAAAATATCATATTAATAATGGAGAACCTTTCTGACTATAAAAGGTTCTGTTACGAATCGCCATTCTTTAATATCAGGGGAGATAGCTCTATTGTTCAATTTTATACATCATACGTATAATTTTGTGCAATAATATCTATAGTGCGATTTACTGTTTTGAAAATTTTAAATGGTGATGCTACAAAAAGTGTTGGCTAAAATAGCAAAAGAGAATATCCTTCTCGTATCAAATTAATAGTTAGTTTACTCTTTTGTTATAAAAACAAAACAAAGGAGTAAACTAAAATATTAATTTGATTCGAAAAAGTAAAAAAAAATTAAACTAAAGATTAAACTTTTTTATCCCCAATAGTTCTCAGAATAATGTGACATTTTTTTTAAAATTTTCTCTTTCTCTGTCATAATTCATATAGTAATAGTTTTACATATTTATCATTGAAACACGATTGACAGAATAGTTGGAGATAGATTTTTCTTCATTGTTTAATTGATTGTTCAGATTAACAGCCATTGAATATTATCTGAGGGAGGGAGTTACCTTTTTTTTTGATTGATAATAAGATTAACTATTTCTTTCCATGAACAAAATTAATTTTTCTGTCGATTTCTTATTAGTTCAATTAGTAGGGAAAAGGAGTGAAGCATATCAATATTATTATCGCTTCATAGTTGGGATGTCTTTATTTTTTTATTTGAACTACCTAGTATTGTTTTTCGTTATTTTCCTTAATTATATTAACCAGAGTGAAAATAAAAACATTTAATTTGTGATTGATTTTTGAACTATTTATTGAAAATTATTTAATACTGTAATTTCCAAGAAATGCATTGATATTTTATTTTTAGAGATGTTTGCTTAAGGTACAGAATTCACGAATATTTTAGAATTTCAATGTATATCCTTCGTAGTTTCTACAAGGCTGATGGGCACATACTTATAAAAGTATAATCATCTTTATAATTATGTACTTGCATTTCGTATAATTCAAGGTGAAGATGAATTTGTATTATTAAGACCCTAATGAATATTGTACAAGCTATACTTTCAATGTTTTAATATATATATATATATATATATATATATATATATATATATATATATAAATTAAGTTAGTATTCACCAAGAACAACAAATGATTAAAAACTGAGAGTAGATATAAATTTGCTTGGCAAAAGTACAAAGTTATTGTACTTCTCATCGGGATTTATTATTTTTCATATTACACTTTCATTAAACACGTTGTGATATGGAGTCGTAGACGCTCTTAAAGGTGTCTTGACTCAACTAATCCTATGCAGGTGGATCTTGTATTGGTTTGGTATATCTTGCAAATTTTGTGGAAGCTGGGGAATCAAAAGAACAACCTATAGTATTTCATACGTTTTCTATGAAAGGGATGCCTAGAGATGATGCTGTCGATGGTACAGTATTTATGGTTGTGAGGTGAGATCGGGAAATGGCGGAAGTACGAAAACGATCGTTGTCTTTTTGTAATAGAGTACTGGAATAGGGGTTCTCAAAAGAAATGGTCATCAGTCAAAGGACTTCACTAACGTACTTTTGGGTCGTCAGAGTGTCTCTGATGCATTCTAACGGTAGAAGGGCGTCGTACGAAATCGCACTTCATACCATTAAACCCTGCTGTCTTGATGTGTGAGGAACGGCAGCAAATCATACACTTGTTTAACCGCTTTGCCTTCACATATGGATGCAGACTTCCTCATCACCAAGACAAATGCGAGACTCATCACTTAAAATTATCCTCTTCCATTCCGCATGGATTCATGCTGCTCTTTCAAGGCATTTTTGCAGCCTCTGGCTACGTTGCTCTGGTATCAGAAGCAATCTTGGTAAAGGTCTTCGTGAGGTAATCCAGAAGCATGTGCAATAGTATGCTGATGGAATTGGAATTTTCATAATGATGGTATCACTGACTTGACCCACCCCTTCTTGTATTCCTTGTAGCTCTCCTTGATCCTACTTGTCACGAGCAATAACTTCCTCGTATTTAATTTCGCCAACAGCGTGAAATTGTAACATCAGCTAGGCCGATATCCCGAATGACCATACTCCTTCATTTAGTTCTACGATGTGTCCTTTCTCAAAGACATCCAACTATTCAAATGGTTGTCGTTTGTTTTTCAATGGTATTCTAAATTTCAGAGTGATGAAATACTACTAAACTTACAAGTTAGATTCAAAATTATGGACTTGGGGAGAAAACCCTTTATAGAACCCTTAACGGTGCAGTCCCGTGTTTGCAGACGAAACACGGGACTGCACCGTGGCCGCTGCATTGGCGCCGAATAGTAATAAAACATTTGAATATCTTACAAAGGCAAAACAATTTCTTTTTTTGCATTTAAGTATCTTACTCCCTTCTGGATGCAAGTGTCTTCTTGAAGATGAGAGTATATGCTGATCTTTTAATAATATTTTACCCAAATATTTCTTATTTACAGCTTTTAAAAATTCTTTTATACAACCAAATCTTTTCTGATGTTATAAGTAAATTTATATTCTCTTATTACATTTATTTCAACCTTCTTTCTTGTAGTAAAAGTTTATTTTAAATCAGACTTAATTTCATTACAAAATTCGAAGCCTTCAATTTCATTTTTTTTACTTTCTGGGACATTTGTTTGTCCTTATTATCATTAATAGTGAATATTTATTAAATGTAATAATAATGAGACATAAAAATTAAAGCATAATTATATTTTTTCTGCATTATTTTAGTTTTAAAAATTATACTTTTAGCCATAGAATTTGAATGAGTTTTTAGGAAAAATATTTCCAGATATCGAAATAAATTTTAAAATAATTGATCTGACTCATAATATACTGAAAAATAATAATTTAGATATTGAATGTTTGGGCGAAATGTTTATGAATGGAAGAAACATTATGGTACTATACAATTATTATTTATCTTAGGGAATAATACAATACACATTTGTTTTCTCTTCTTCTTTCTTCATACATCCTCTGATATCTGAAGTTTACAAAAGGGCTAATTTTTGTGTTATGCTATCATCGGCTATCGAAAAAAATGAAAATTATTTTTACTATTATTTATCACTTACAAGATAATATTTGTTAGACAATAATTTGATAATGAGTTCCAATTATTCCCCGCTTCAATAAACCACTTAATTATTTGTGTGCATTTTAATTATTTCGCATTCTGTAGTGAAAGCTACTTTAATATCATAGAAAATATTTTATAATTTGATCAGTTGATTAACAAGTATATTTGTTTGAGTGTTCTTTGAAATTTCTTATTAAAACTATTTTTACAATTATTAAAGGCCTAATGAATATTTTTTTAACATCAAATGAATATTTTGTTTCACTCTTAATGTATTTAGCTTTGCTTTTTTTTTTTTTTTTTTTTTATGCAAGCTGATTGATATACGCGTACACGGGATTTAAAATTTGACCAAATGGATGGAATGATAAGATTGAATTTTTTTTAACAAATGTCTGATTTGGAAATAAAGAACAACCGATTAATATTTTTCATTTTATGCATGGGTTTCCCAATTTTTGTTATTGTTAGGCTGAAAAAATTAGACCTCCTCTAAAAATAACTAAAATATTTCGATTGATTTTATTCGAGTTTAGCTCATACAAAATTCTGTTGTGTAAGCTCAATCGTTTCAGTATTTTGATTCAAACAAGGAGGATCTGATATCTTATTGTATTATATAGAGTAGTCTCCTGCTTAATATATATATATTTATAAAGAGAGATAGACCTAGAAAGTGCTAAAATACTCAGGAACGACTAACACTATCGTCTCCACAACATGATATAATCATTTACTAAGTTTCTGTGGCCAATTTTACCAATTTAAAACAATGTTTGATGAGAGCATTTTGCTCCCCCTTTTTCCCGATGTGACAATGCACGTATACACCTTACGCATTCGAACGTACATAAGTCGGAACTACTCAGAAATAAACGAAACCAATTATTACTTTGCTATTTCGACCCGTAAGTTTCGTAGAGATTGCGCTATTTGTACTTCTTAATAAGCGAATCTCTTAGGACTTTTTGACTATATGTAACAAGTAGGATATTGTGTATAACATATATAATTTTTTGAATGCACTGTGCAAAACAAGTATAAATTTTTGAATACACTGTTTGAAATAAGTATAACTTTTGAATACACTGTGTGTAACAAATAACTACAGGAATTCGAATGAATGTGATTGGAAGACATTGCTCAAGCAACTGTCCTTGAATGAGCATCAAGCTTCCTTAACATTAATTGGAATTGCAGCAGAAATGTCATATAGAGGGTGGAGTAAAAAGAGTGAACTAATTATATAGGCGTAGAAGGGCGCAAGTGATTAATTGTATGGATTCTTCTAATTGATTTTGAAAGACCGAGTTAATTTCTCCTTGCATTCTAATCGATTTTCACAAAAGGATTCTTATTGTCCTGCAATGGTATTTGAAATTTTCCTTGAAATGACTTTAACTGCTTGTATTATTTGAATGAACGACGAAGAAATGTGTTTCAAATTGCTTTTTTTCAGTTATCTATTATGATTGCTTTCGTGTACATTTTCAGAACATAAAAATATGTTATGTGCGTGTTATAAATTAGGAGTTTTTATTGATTCTTCGATTGAGTAAATTATAAAATGAATAGAAAAAGTACTTCTAACTATTTTATAATTTTATTTCAATGTTCCATTGATATTTGGTATTACTGCATATTTATTGTGAGTGAAGAAACGAATTTCGAACAATGTAATCAAATATGATCTTTCGACAAATTACAATAGACACAGTGTCATGGTTTCTTTAAAAACAGTGAACTTGTCTATTTATATTTATATTCAGAACCATTTGCAAAAACATGAACTAAATGCTAGGATTTCCTTAAAAAAATCTAAAAATCAATTGAAATGAAAATAAATAATTAAACGGTGGCAGAAAGCCAAATAAACTTGTTCCAGTTCTTCAAGTTTTTATTAAGTAATAATTTATATAAAACTCAATTAAATAAATAGATTATTACTGAACAGATAATGAATTATATCGTAAAAAGAGACTTTAAATATTGTCCAAAAATTAACATTCCTTCTAAATAAGAACTATATTCATCCAGAATATGAAATTGAGAAATTGTAACGCAAAGGTTGCGATTTTGGACAGCGGCAAAATTAAAAATCACCATGGCATAAATATAGGTAAAGAATGGCCATATCTAGATATCCTAGTTGGGAAAGGAAATATGTTGGTTGAGTTAAACATATTAAATTTATCAAATTAAAATAACTTTTAATTGATAAAGTTTATGATGAAAAAGAGAAAAAGATACAAACAGGAAATAATATTTCTCCAAAATAATGAGAAAATCGGTATAGCATTTGTCCTACATTTGCTTCATACGAGAATCCTACAAATCATTTGCAGTTTATTATAAACTTAAAGAAAAATACAAGAAATATATTTTATAATAGGTTATTCGATTAATTTTTTCTGTCTAATTAAATGAGGTTTTTAAAAGAAGAACAATGTAATATGTAAAGAATTGATTTTAAGCAGAGTATATTCTTATTTTAATTTTATTAAAATTAAGTGCAACATGTATTTATTTTTAAACAAATATCTTCTAACAAAACAATAATTACTGTTATTATACTTCAAGTAAAATTATTTAAAATGAATGATTAACAGTGTGTTATGTATCATGAGTTAATGCCTAAATGGGAGTTTTGGGAATACAAATTTAAATTTTATTCAAGCTGCAAATAATAATTTGATAACATCTAGCATTTTATTGTCAAGCTTTATTCTTCTTCCACAAAGAGTTACAAAATTAAGTCAATATATGCAATAAAAATTTCTCCACTCATATCGAATTATCCAAAGCTATTTTGCAGTATTTCAGTAATTGTATTTATACTATAAATGAAACATTATATATTATTTCATACGAGGATAGTTCAAATAAATGCACAAAAGGCGTTTTATAAGAATTTGTCAATGCTACATTTAAGTATAAAGATATAAATATGGACGTATATCCGCTGAAATATGATAATCGAAACAGAACTCTAGCACGAAATGCAAACTAAATAGAAAATTTTACCAAATAAATCTTGTCACGAATTCTCATACGTATTTCTATTTTGCCCTTAAAACATTTTATGGTTTCGACAAAGTCAGATGAAAAAAATTGCTTTCGATGAATTATTTACAGTTTTTTTTTTTTCAAAGTGTTTTCGATAATGTGGTTACAATACATATGAGTTTTTGTTTCTGAAATTACTTTTGAGTGGAATGTAACTTGAACAAGACAAAAACTCATGTTTTGTTTTGCTTAAGATTTTTTTGTTTTTGAGTTAAAAGTTTATTCATGTCATAAGGAATAATATGCAATCACTGTAGCTGTAGCTTTATCCTGGCCATTTTTACATAAGAGCGAATTTCTTTAAAATTTTCTTTTAAAAATATTTTAAAAAATTTGAATTTATTTTTTATTTATATAAGTATTGACAAATGTTCTTATTATATATTATTTTGAAAACTTCATACCCGAATCAAAAATGAGAATTAAGTGAAAAATATATTATTTATTAATGTATCATTAATAAAAATTTAAACAATGTTTTGTTGTTTCATTTAGATTTGCAATGTCCTTGCTAAATATATGTGACTGTAAACAACTGTACAAATTTTGAGATTCGTTCAAAAACATCGCACAACAGCTTCGTTACAGACAAAGAAACCGAATAAATGTTTCATTATTTTAGATGGGTAACTGTAAAGGGTCTACTATAACTTTTAAAAATATAATGAAATTTAATGGAAGTAAGAATTTGCTTAAGAATATCTTACGAAGGTGGTTGGTCTCTATTCACTTATAAAGAAGGGATCATCTTCAATGGATATTTAAATTTAAGTTTATTAAATGCAACTAAAAATAATTTTTAAAAAAGAAATCAGTCATTTAAATGAAAATATTTATTAATGTAGTGTAAGTTGAGATCAAAATAAGAAAGTAATTAAACCTGAATGGGAAATCTATCACAAAATGTACTCGTATATATCATGTAACAATTTTTCCTATTTTTTTTCTCCAAAGAATTTATTTTATTTAGTTTAGAAAATTCATTCTATGATATAAACAATTTTCTTATAGAAATTAAAATAAAAAAATTCCAAAAGTTCAATGCAAAGTTTTACAAAGAACAGATTTAGCAACCCAAGGTACGTTTACGTTTTTTACAACGTTTTTCTGTATTTCACTTGGTGTGTGAGTGTGTGTGTCATCAAATTTTCGATCGTTAATTTAACCAACTTCCTATCAAGCTAGAGCTCTGAAACCTTGGGAATCGTTCTTACTCGCCTAGCAATGCGATATTTAGACATTTGCGACAAGTTTTAACTAGCATTTCAATAATATTTTTTTTAATAAACTTTGCCACCATGTAAAAACGTTGGTTTTTATCTCGAATTTTTATAATTATTATTAAATTACTCAATTAAGTATATGAATTAAAGTAAACGGTGAAATATCGAGAAATGGACAATAGTAAACGTTACCGATATTAAAATTCTAGCAAGCGATAGATTATTAAATAGAAATCATATCAGCTAAATGTAATTAAAATTAAAGCAATCGATAAAAAATTGAAAAATGATCTACTACACCAAAAGTCATCCAACTAAAACAATGAACCCCTTGGGTGGCTAATATACTTGATTCTAAACAAAATGATTCCTATTTAGCATTCTGACTTATTATATTTTTGGTGTTCGAAACTTTCTAGATTACTTAGGACTGCAGAAGTATCTAAATCAGAAACGAATTTTAACTATGTGTTCTACTATTTTGACTTTCAGCTTAGATTATTTGTGGATTTCAACCTGATTCACATTGACTCGGAAGAATCAATACCTAACGAACTTGACAAATCACAAATTTAAATAACGCATGAATATAGGGCTCTTTCTAAAAAAGAGGCGTTATATTGTAAACCCTGCAAATGAATTTTATAGAAGAAATCCTTTTTTAAAAAAATAACTCAATAGTATCTCTGAATTGTATAAGTTAATTTCAGTTCATACTATTAAATTTATTAGAGGTTAGATTTTTAAGGAAGTGTAACCAGAATTTCGCTGTTAAAGCTTAATTTTTGATAAGATACTATGCAAATCAAATTTTTTTAAAAAAAGTTAACAACAGAAAAATAAGTACTGAAATTTAGTTAGCAATTTGAAACTTAGCAACGATTTTCATCGATATATATTATGTTAGAGAATGTGAATGTCAAAAAATATTAAAGAAAATTTTAAGGAAGTGTTATACAGACTAGTTATAAGTTAATGCCAACGAATTGACACTAGAATTTTATATACTAAGATAATTGAGTCTACTTTTGTATCTGAAAATCAAAATATCATTTTAGTGATACTAAAGAAATATTCGACATATTTTTCCGATTTATTTAGATTTCTTTTATGGAAGGGAACTAAAAGACAAAAATTTGCAGTATAACTTCACTCAATTACAATTCCTTAATTTAAGCAAGTTTCATTCAAGAATGAAGGGGTGGTAGAATAAAATGGTTTTGGAATAAACTTATTTTAGGAACGTTAATACTTTAATATTTATAGAAGTTCCAAGAACAAATAAAAACAAAAGTAAATAGTTTTGTGGAAACGGAAGCTTTCAAATGAAAACGAAAAGCAGGATTTCTTTCTTGAATAAATTTGTTGAAGAAAAAATAAATCTAAAAGGCTGATTTGAATATCAGATGTTTGATTCTAGGGAAGTTTCTGCTGAAGATATTTATTTTTAACAGTCTTTCTTTTTACATAAGTGTTGTCACGTTCGTTGGTAAATACTGACATTTAAATTGCGATATTTGAATTTTGAATGCCCGATTTAAACATCATAGTTTTTAAATATGTCAAGCCTTTTATTAGAATGTTTAACTTTTAACAATTTTTTTTAATACGATGAATATGGAAGAGAGGAGCACTTGGGAATATATTTAAACTTGATTGTTTTTAAACTTCTGTTATTTTGCATCTGAAAAAGCAGATAAGTTAAAAAGTTTATCTGGTTAGTTGAAAAGTAAATATTTACATTTTGATAAGAATTTATTTTTGCTAATATGCATTATCTAATAGTCGTCATTAGTCTTTAGCTTCGCAGTTTCATTTAAAGTGTATTATTAACTATAAAAAATTAAAAGAAAAGAACAATGCATTAATAAAGTTCCTTAAAATTTTACATAAAATGCTGTAATAAACTTGAATGGTGATTCGACTGAAACACAGCTATAATTTCATTAAAAGCATGACTTCTTACTTAAACTTTTCTTTTTAATTGTATATAGACATATCAACTCTATGATAATAATTTTTAAATCTCAGGAAGCTATATAATTCCAGAAATCAATGTATTTACTCCTTTTATGTAGCTTTAGACCCTCTGTACTATCTTACATGTAGTTCCATAAAATATTTTTAACAATATTTGAAAATAAATATTAAAAAAATAAAAGATTTAATAGCACATTTTCATCTTTTATCATATTAACAAAAGCATTCATATTAACTTTGTTTAATTAAGAGGGTTTATCAATATTCACAATAACCTAATTTTACTATTTTTATTCTTTTCAGGGATAAACATTCATCACTTCAAGTTATACTCTTGGTTTTTCATTAAAAATATTAAGATGTCGCAGTGATAATTAACAATTTCTGCTCATATTAATGTAATTACTATGATACAATTCATTAAATTTTATTAGTGTATCATAGAGATTTATTTATCATATAGAGCTGCATAACACGTTAGTTCTCAAAAGTTTAATGACGGCATAAATATAAATATAATTTTTATTAATTAAAAATATGTGTGGAGATAAAATATTTATAAATTTTTATCATTTCTCACTTTTATAAAATAAAAAAAAAATATTCAATACATTTTTAATGGGTTCGCAACTACAATGATAGTTTAGTTTTTTATAATTGATTACCTTTATTCTTGGAGTTAATATTATGTAGGGCCTAATTTCATAGTTAGACAAAGAACCATTTTGAGTCATTACGTTTTTTTTTTCAAATATTCAGTACCATTTTATACTGGATTCATATTATATTTAAACTATTCAAATGACTATTATCCCTCCCTACATCTGCATATATTTTTTATACAAGAGAAGCCCAAACATTTCATAAATTCATTGCGAATGGGTCTGGGTAACTAGTCTATCACATTTAGTTACTGTTGCTTCTTTCTTCAAACTACTTTTTTCTGCTATAGAAGAGTGACAAGAGTCTCCCTCTTGTTGAAAACATTTGTGACGTTAGGCTATTCACGATTTGCTTTTCACTAACCTTGCTGACTTTAATTTAGATTGATTGCATGAAATAACAATTTCTCCCCAACCAATATGAAATGTTATTATATTAATTAATTGCAGGTGGAAATAAAGTGAAGTGATTCAGATATAGTGATATAAAAGTAAAGTGAAACTTAGGGGAAAGAGAGAGTGTGGTTAACTCTGAGTATAGTTCTGAGAAGAGGCCGATAATATCAAGAGTAGTTACTGGTTATTGTTGTGCAGAGGATTTGTCGGAGAAAAGCAACCCCAACTGGAAGGTTTTGATAAGAGTATATTATTTCAGTGATATTTAAATTGAATATAGAATCCAAAGAGAGCCATAACCAATTATATTATAGTAATTTATAAGTAAGTAGTTGAGTTGGATTAGACTTACGTGTCTTTTGGAGAAGTTATTGACTTTTAGTATTAGTTACGTGTAATTGAATTATTGCACAAGAGTCGGATAGAAAAAATCTTTCGTTACAGATTATTACCCTTAATATGTTAAGAGTTACTTCTTTCAGTTTCGTTGATATATCTTAGTGATCATACTAGGAGGTTCAACCCCAAAATCCATTTGCCGTTAATTGAAACTGATTCCCAGAAAACCAGAGATATTACTTTAAAACGCGTGTTCCATCTGATGTCTTTATCTTTCCCGAAATCGAACCAATAAATTAAAACTAGTTAATACATAAATATAAAATAATTTTCCATTCAAAAATGCAATATTTTCCCTTCTAAGTATCCATATTCTTCTTAGCACAGTTTTTCTTCTTACCATTTTATGTTTAATGAATTACTTTAATTAATTTTGACATATTTTGCGAAATCACAATGATTTAAAAGACTCTAAATACTTGCATCGAAAACCTTCCGTTAAAATTACAGTCAATTTCAGTGGTAGACAATTTTCTCTGTGCGCCGGATCTCTTCTGATACGAACCATCAATTTCTATTTTATTCTGCAGTTTTAGACCTTCAAACCTCATTCAGTTATACGGAGATCTTATTTTCCACTTTTACACACACACAAAAAAATAACACTTTTTTTCCCCTTCATTCAGATCAGTTCGAGGCATTTTAACTTTTGAGACAGTTTCGAATGTTAAATATAAATCCGATTAGACTTGCAGTTTAAGAATTTGATATTGATTTGTAATTATTCACTAGTAAGTTAAGAAAACAGCCGATTTTCTTATAATTTTAGGTATCTAAGAATGTAAGGGAAAAAAATTTCATTGTTTTTGTTTTTATCTAAAAAAAAAAAAAATAAGTAATGCACACAATGACGGCTTTTAGAATAAATACATTAACTGAGCTTTAAATACTCTCTTTCAAAGGTATTTTTAACTCAGTCTTTCAAACACCTCGTCTGCTTTTATAAATACGAATAGGAACATAGTGCTGAAACTTTAATTATGCTGTTTCATAGGGTAAGGGAAAAGGTAATATATCTGATGAGTTACGGATATCCACACATTTGAATTATAAAAAAAATGAGAATTTAATAGTAAAAGCAAATTATAATAACAAATTAAAACATCATAAAAATAGGAATTTTTCTTTAATCTATCAATATCAAATTTTTAGCCGAGAGACAATATATTTCTGAAACTTTAAACTGTAAATTCGAGCAAAATTTACTTATTATAGGCGTTTTGGGAAGAATGGGATAATTTGTAAGTAAAAAAAAAAACATCTTCCTTTCCTAAACTAAATAGTTCTGAATAATTAAGCTTCGCCTGAATGTTATTCTAAATAATATTGAATTGTCAAGGAAGTTCCATTTTTTGATTTTATGTATTAGGATAAAGAACATAAAATGGAAATATTTCTGCAATAATGAACTTTTCAAAAATTTACACTACCAAATATAGTTACTTATATATTTAGAGTACTATTAACTTTATTTTCCATGTCCTTAATTTGTTTAGAATCCAGGTTTAAGTTCCTTTTTACTTAGAGAAGTTAAGGATACTTTAAAACTTGAAATTTTTAAATTAATAAAAAGAACTTCTCGTTTTAACATCTTACTACAGTTTAATTCATTCGTAGTTGGTGTATAAATCACAATATTTTTCATCATGCTCACGATATTTGAAGGGATATTTTTATACATATGTAACTCAGATGTTTAAAGTTATTACGTTTATTTTTTGTTATTTTTCATGAAATAATACTAAATTTATTATTCTGAATATATTTTTCTCACATAAAATATTTCGATTAATTTGTCCTGAAGAGAATTGGTGAGTAACCATATTTGTTTTGTTTGTTGGCTTTTTTCTGTTAAAGTCACATATCTCTTGTTTTCTTTTTTAATCTCTGATATATATTTTTCATTTTGCAGCCATATTCGAATCAGCATGTATTTGATCTTTAAAAATTTAGGGTTATATTCAAATAAATAAGACTTAACCGGAATATGCCAACACTTCATTATTATTTAACAACGGGTTTGGTAGTAAACTAACACTTCGTTACGTAGGTATATAATGCTGCAAAAATGATTTTAGAAAAAAAAAGTGATTATATATTTATTTTTTATTTTATATCGATCATTAATATACCATTATGTTTTTGGCAAAAAAAGTACCGAAAGTCTTACATAAAACCACATAAAATTCTTCTTTCTATTTAAAAATGGTTTTGTTCGTTTACAAAAAGTTTCAAGTGGAACTTTGCAAAATACCACTGCCATTTCCCAATTTTTTCCCTCAAGGCAAAAAACTGTATATCAATAGTTTGAAAAGAGTTATTGAACATGGAGGAAAACACAACTTTCTTTTCAGGCATACTTTGATTCTAAATTCAGCTGTTATGATTCACTGAAATTCGGAACTTAAGTTCCTGTAACTTCTTATAAAGTATTGACTGGGGTTCAATATTTAAAACTAAGCATTAGTTTTCAAAAAAAAAAGTGCTGAAATAGTTAGAAATAGTGTTCGATAATTTTAACCATTCAGAAAATCATCGTCTTTTCTTTTTTTTGTTTTAAAGCTGCATTTTCTTATGTTAAAAAAACGAATTTAATGCTAAACAAGCCTTTAGTGACAATTATTTTCATACTATTTAAATAAATGTATACATTTTGATATTAAAATAAATTCAGACTATATTAATTACATCATATATTATTTTTCACATTATGCGTATGCGCGCGCGAGAGAATGTTTATAAGTACATATATGCTTCCATTTCTAATATATGAATTTTGAAAACGACATATATCATTTCTATGACGATCTTTCCCCCCCTCTTTGATAAGTATGATTTAATAAGAACTAATTTGATTTTAAATCTCAGGTTTTTAAAAAAATATTAAATTTTTTTAATTCATTGTTTTGAGGAAAAGGGTGTTGAAAATTTGCGTTTTTATTATTATAAAGTATTCATAATTGTAAGAACATTTTGGTTTTATTTTATTCCTTGTTTATTTCATGATTCAATAAACGATACTATATTCAAAATGTACTTAAATATGTAAGTTTTCTTTAATTGTGTCAGAAAAATATTCGTATCCAAAATGCAAATAATCTCTCTCTTTTTTTTTCTCTCTCTCTCTCACTATGTATATATATATATAAAGAGAGAGAGAAATATATGTATATATATATATATATACAGTGGCACAAACAATTGAGGATACACCTTACTTTTACTTGATAAATCCAACTTTCAATCAAAATAACATCTTAACCAGAAGTGAAAACGAATTTTTATTCTTAGACATAACAAAAGGTTTAATTAACAGTAAAAATAAAGAAAAATCAACGACAAAATTCTAAAATAAAACTTTTTAGAGGCATTTCAAATAAACATAAGCAGATTTTTACCTCAAAAAATTGAGGATACACAAATGAAATTTTTGTTTAACTACCACTTGATTTCTTTTTGCTTGCTACTAAAATTTGGGAAATTTTATCCTAAACTTTTTCAAATGTTATTTTTGTCTTTTGAAGTTGGTTATGAGAATATAAAGCTGTAATTTTAAATCGAAAATGGCTCCTCGGAAAGAGACTAGTATTGATGTAAGAAAATTTATATTAAGGTTATTTAAGAAGGGAAAATCTTATCGTGAAATAGCTGAAATTGTCGGTAGAAGTCACTCATGTGTCCAGAAAATCATTGGGAAATTTAAACGCGATGGATTAATTCAAAATAAGAGTGGAAGAGGAAGGAAAAGTATTCTGAGTGATGTAGCTAAAAGGAAAATTTTAAAAGATATCAAGATTAATCCTGAACTGAGTGCAGTCAAACTAGCTGCAGAAACTTTTCGAATAATCTGCAGAAGTGTAAGTGCTGAAACTGTGAGAAATATGATTAGACAAGCTGGATATAGCAGTCGAGTAGCTAGAAAGAAACCTTTCATAAGCTTACAAAATCAGAAAAAGCGTTTGGAGTTTGCAAAAACTTATCAGTTGAAGACAGAAAACTTTTGGAAGAAAGCTATATTTAGTGATGAAAGTAAATTCAACATTTTTGGAAGCGATGGTCGTCACACCGTTTGGAGAAAGCCGAACACTGCTTTGGATCCAAAAAATTTACGTCCTACTGTTAAACATGGTGGTGACTCCGTCATGGTTTGGGGTTGTATGGCTGCAAATGGGGTAGGAAATTTAGTTTTTATAGATGGTATAATGGATCATAAGCTTTATATAGGCATACTCCGCAACAATCTTAAAGAAAGTGCACAAAAATTGGGTTTAGATGGAAATTTTATATTTCAGCACGACAACGACCCCAAACACACGGCACGTAATGTCAAAATGTGGTGTCTTTTTCATTGTAAACAGCAATTGCACACACCGCCACAGTCCCCTGACATCAATGTCATAGAAAATTTGTGGGCCACACTAGAAACAGCGGTCCGAAAACACCAGATTAGAAACAAAGCCCATTTAAAGCAAGTGTTACAAGAAGAATGGGATAAAATATCTCCAGATACCACTAAAAAATTGGTCGAATCGGTACCAAGACGTTTGGAGGACATTATAAAAGCCAAAGGACATGCAACAAAATACTGATACTGTCTATGCATGTAATATAGCGAAAAAATTTCTTTGGTGTATCCTTAATTTTTTGAGGTAAAGATCTGCCTATGTTTACTTCAAATATTTGTGAAACTTTTAATTTTAGATATTTTTTTGTTGATTTTCGTTATTTTTACTGTAAATTAACCCTTTTATTACGTGTAAAAGTAAAAATACGTCTTCTATTCTAGTTAATGTGTTATTTTCATTAAAAGTTGGATTTATCATGTGAAAGTAAGGTGTATCCTCAATTGTTTGAGCCACTGTATATGTTTTAGTAAGTTTCATAAAAAAATTCCGTTGGAAAATTTCAGAAGTAGTGTGTGCAAATTCATTTTTTTCTTTTTCTAAACACGTACACTGTTTGATATTGAAACTATCAAATACAATGGACGTTTAGTAACATACGAAGTGAAATATTTCTTCTCCTTGAGTCTGAATAAAAAATGTCTCTATTACCTACCATCTTTTTCATGGCCGAGGTGGCCTAATGGTCATGGTTTCAGATTCGTAGCCGGCGGTTTTCGTTCAGTCACGGATTCGATCCTTGGCCGCTAAAGACCACCCGTGTAGCCGGAGCGGATACACCTTAAATCTGTCGGGGTCCAAAGTCCTCCCGTTGGCGTGGAATTAGGAGAAGTGGTGCCAGTTCAGGTGTCGTCCTCGTCATTTGATCGAGGTACAAAATTACGAGGTCCGTCGCCAATAGCCCTAGTGTTGCTCCTAGTACCACGTTAATAAAAAAAAAACCACTTCTTCCACTAATACATCTTATAGGCAAAGCCTTTCATCAAATATTTTTATTACATTTTTTTATCCATCAACATTTTATAAAACTTTACAGCTTATTAAAACAGATAAATCTGTTGTAGCACGCATTAAATTCGCGAGCCATACACCTAAGCCTATTAAGGTGACTGCCTACCTTCGAGACCAAAATTTTTAAAAAAACTAATTTTTGCACATTTTTTTGTGTTGTTAGTATAAATAGTACATAAAAATAAGAAAACACATAAAAAATTTTAAATAAATATTGTACTTTTTGATAAATTGGTCGTTTTCAAGGAAATTTCAGCATATTTTGACTGAAACGGCTAACACCATATTAAAATTTCTAATGCAGCTACATCACTTTCCTTTGCACACAAAATACATATAACAATTTTCTTCAAAATGAACCAAAATCTAAGTGAAATAATAAAATTTAAAAAATCTGCAGGTAATCGCACCTTTTAACATGGACATTTTTGCAATTTTTTCAACTTTATCTTTACATAAACAGTCCTAAATAAAAATATATTCCCCCTACATCAAAGATTTTGGTCCATTTCATTAAGAATAGAATATAAAACATTCTCAGAAAATTTCAGGACATTATCTCCATTATTTCTTGAGATATCATGTAAATGGTTTCAAATTTGCTTCAAAAACACTATTTTGAGAAAAACACAATTAAAGTTTTATTTTGCAGTGAAAAGCCACTTACCCTATTCAAAATAATCTAAAATTCCCCGGGATGATATGTCAAGCCTTCTTTTTTTTCCTGCTGCAAAATTTTTATTTTCCTCCTAGCACGTGCTTTTTTCCTTTGTAATTTTACAAGGGGTAATGAATGTCTTTTTGCATCGGAGATACGTCGAAAATCATACTGCTTCAAAATACGGAGCATATAATTACCGACATTTAGCTGCAACTTATTCATTACCTCAATGAAACCACTGGCACCTTCATTAAACTGAAGAACAGCTAGGTAAGCACCTAATTGCAAAGTTTGCAATTCAGTAAAATGTTGTTTTGGAATAATATTCCAAAGAACACCATTAAAACTTTCATTGGCATTTTGTGTCATGCCATGCAAACACTTTTTTAATAGGGTTTGGGCGCATAATTTCATATAGGTTGGCTTAATTATGTTTATGATATTTTGTGAAAGTCCAGTGGATTTATCAGGTAATGTTTTACCCTGAGCTTTTGCTTTTTGAAATTTGCACCAGCTGTCTTTTCCCTGCGGACATTGACCATGCATAGGAAAATCTTTACTAGAACAGCAGTGGTAAAAGGCAGCAATAACTGCACTTTGCATGCTTTCTAAATTGTTTATGTTACTGCGAATAGCAATTCCATAATAATTCTGCAGCTTGTCTATAAAACTATCTGTTAACTTGCCTCTTCCTCCAATTCCTTTCGTAGACTTTTTTAATTTCCGCAAGTGACTCCCAACTCTCTTCTGAACATGGCCAATACATTCAAATTTATTGACTGTATTTGGGCCATACATATTTTTAACGGACTCATATCCCTTAGAGTCACCGTCCCCATAATAATCCCTGTACTGTAATTTACGCAGATTTTCCGATCGCTCAAAAATTCGATATACTCCTATTGTCTCCATGCTAGAAGCAGAACCCTTGTGATTGCGACAAACATGTGAACCGGGAAAAGCACCTGGAGTATTTGACATTTTATTACATATTCTGCAGAAATGGGACATCATTTCGACATCCAATACTTTTCCAGTATCAATGGATATGCAGCTCACGCAACCATTGTGAGATGAGTAGCCCCGTTTCTGCCAAGTCCCATCCAATGACACTCCGCAGTAACTTATATCTGTTAATGATTTTCCTTTTCGAATTTTATCTGCTGCATTGAGCATGCTTTTCTTAGCAGCTTCAGTTGCAGCGCGTAGAATCTTAAGTTCTTGATTTCTAAATGCTCTTTTAGACAAAAAAGGCAAGTCTAACATGCTAAACAGTTTATTTCCAGCTGTATAGCCCTTTCCGATGAGTCTTAACGCATATACAAGAAGAGTATTTAAGTTAAATGCATTATTAATCTTTTCAGATGACACAAATACCTTAACAAAATCACAGTTCTTACATTTTATATATGAATTTGAGCATATGCCAAATCTTGAATCCTCTCTCAAGCTGAGGTTATCCTGGAAACAAACAGGGCAACACAAAACTGCAAATACAGATATTAATGTTCTAATATCATATATACGATGGCCAAATAGTTCACTAGAACCTTCAGAATATATATTATCAGAAAAAGTTTGCTTCAAGCCCTCAAGTTTTGAAGCACTTGCTGTTTTCTGCTCATCATTCCTTGCAGTTGAAACTTCATTTTCATGTTGAGCATTGTTCAGTGTCGGTTTCTTAGAGTACTGATTTCTTGAAAATCTTCGTTTCTTTGGGCGGTAATTTTTGCAGTGTCCCATATTTATGTTACTTTGAATAGCTTTTAAGCAAAATTGCAATTCAAAATATAAGTTATTTCAGTAAAAAAAACGATCAGAAATACGAAAATAAAACACACATTCAAATGTAAACAGAAACTATTTGTTGCCAATTCTCAGCAACAAATCAATAAACTAAACAGTACAGTAGTGGCTAAACCACTAGAAATATTATTAAAATATTATTTATAATTTAAAAGAAAAAGAAAAATGTAGAAATAGAGTTAAAAAATGCAATTATGTACAACTTCCGGTTCCAGAATGCTACTTCCGGCTCTCTTTTGCAGCTGACGATGGTTTTTAAAATTGCTATATCTTTATTTCTATTTCACATAAATCAAAAAGGAAAACAGATTTGAGAAGAGAAATGATGAAACTAAAAGATTATTAAAGAAAAAAAAATTGACCCAAGTGGTCAAAAACTGACATTTGTACGTAGGCAGTCACCTTAAGAGTTCGGTTAATTATAAAGTACTTTTGAGTGTTTATTTTTTCTTGAAACTTTTACGTTAATGATACCCTCTTAGCCCGAAGATTCTCTTTCACAAACACACACAACAATAACTAATTATCTTAAAGAACCTCAAACGATCTTTATTAAATATTTCTTAGTTTATCCTTCTTTCGAAACCTTTAAACGTTAACCTTTGTCGTATGATTTCAAAGAAATACCTATCCACCCCACTAGAGCATCAAACCATGTTGTCAACTCCAGGCGTTATTTTACAAAGAAAGGAACTCTTTCTCTGTTATATAACGTCTCTCTCACGCAAACAACCCCCTCTATAGGTTGTCCTCTGCACATGTTCTTAATACTGCACCCTGAGTGTTTTCGAGCAAAAGAAGTCGTCTGCAGATATTTTATTGAGAATGCAGGGACTTATTGTGTGGGAACACTTCTGAAAATAACTTGGCTTGAGAAAGAACGACTAATAAAACCCATGGGGGTGCAAGAGAGGTTAACATCATTTATATGTAAGATAATGTTCAGTTGAATACAAGCTTGAGACAGAAATCGAATAATTTAATACAAAAAATAATCTGATGAAAAAAAAAAGGATTCTTAGGCATTATTTCTTATGTGCTGCGAAATATGCGAAACGAGACAGTATTAATTTAGATTATGATTAATATTCAATGTAAAATTTTCTATGGACAAAATTGTGGTGTACGTTTCTAAAGCAGGGGAAAATATAATTGCGTTCTTTATTTATGTAGAATTAATTTTAATATTTTTGTTTAATTTTAAAAGAATGTGTTTTTCTTGAAAATTAAATTTTTTGTAATTTCAACTAGAAGAATAAATTCGTTTTTCTCTGTAAATACTCTAACCTAGACATTTGTAATATTAAATCTCCGAATAATGATTTACTCGAAACTGAGCTTCGTTTCTTATTTATATCTAATTTAACAGAGACGATAAACAATGGCTTTTATTTCAAACCAAAAATAGCCTTTCTTGTTGCATAATTTTAGTAGAAACGATTAATTAAAAATAAATAATAACAATTTCTAATATTTCTTATCGAATAATTGTAAAATATCGGTGTTCTCCGGTTTATCCACTTCGAGATTAGGTGGCTATATATATATATGTGTGTGTGTGTAACTTACCTACACCGAACACATGGATACACATACACATACATAAACATATATATCTATGTCATGTTGTCAAGAGTTTTATATTCTTTTTACATTATATTTATTTTATAAAATGCATACTTATGCATATTTTATTTTAATGGATTACTTTTTTTTAATAAAAAAATTATATTTTATTCTTATGTTTATGTTTCCTTTTATTTTTGCTGTGGAGATATTTTTTATTTTCTTATTATCAACTTTTGCTTTATTTTAATTTTTTATCGTTTTGTTATAAAGCATTATTGCAGAGTGTGTAAGATTGGATCCATGATACTCGTATAGATACGCAACACTAGTCCCAAACTTGGAGATTCGCTTTAAGTGGATTTATCTCTCATTTCATTTTACTATCATATTTCTTTTTTCTTCATTTAGGTTTTGTAGTTTTAAATGGTGTTTTGGTCTTTTAAGAATATGTAGTAATTGAACAATTTAAATTACTAAATTTCTTAATGTCAAATGAAGTTATATTTTACATTGCTTTAGTTAGAAAATTTATTATTGTATCATTATTTGTATGTTTAATATGTATTCTTGTGTATTTCTTAGTGTATTAAATAAGACAATATAGAGATGGCGATTTCCCTATTTTTTGTTTAATTTACAGTAATATATATTAACGTTATTGTTTTATTTTTAAAAGCTGTGTTATAATAGAATTTTTTTATAGGTTAAATTCTACATTTTAAATTCGTTTAGTTAATTTTTTTCTACAGTTTATTATGAATTTATATGGATATTTATGTGGAAACCTCATTACAGAAATGAGGTGCATGGCTCGGTTTTTATGTTGTCTAGGGATTTTTTGGATTCAATGAAGAGACAGATTCTTAAAAGATGACATTTAACTAAACAATCTATTTTTGTGCAGTATTTACAAAGTTAAAACACAACTATTGGGCATATATATTAAGGAGCTTTGAAACTGCACGTCTTTGCGAGCTGGCCGCAACTTTGCGTCTGCCGACACTCGTGTGAGACCCTTGGAATGTGGTCACAAAGTAGAGATCAAATTTGTGGGGCCATCTAGTGCTGAAAGGCATCTCAAAATGTAAACATCCTACAGCTCGGCCACTCCTGAGCATCAATAACTTCAGAGACGTTTGCTAATTTGCTTACAATCTGATGGAACACAAGGTTACAGCTATATAACTATGAAATAAAAAAATGACAAAAAAAACTTCAAAAAATCGAAAGTATTTGCTATTGAGAACATAAGGTTGTAGAATTTTATCTACCCAGGGGAGAAATATTTAATTAGATCAGCAAAGGTGGTAGTTACATTCGGGCCTGCACGATCGCCTACTTTCTCTATCACATATCGATTTCTGGACTTAATTTTAGCAACTCGATATGGTCCAAAAAATTTAGGTCGAGTTTGAGGCCTACGTCAAATTGTGTACGTTAGACCGCTACTAAATCATCTGGGAAGCCTTTTTTTCCTTCTTATTATATATTCTTTGGTTCTCAGACTTAATTTCTGGAATACTTCCTTTTGCTTCAGAGCGAATGCTTTCTTTCTAATCTTGATAGTTTTTTACCTCATATTTGTGGAACTCGATCGCCCTCTTCTGCAAACTTTGAAGAAGCGTGTTCCAAAATGTGTGTGCCTATGATAGCTTCGATGTATAGAAGCTTAGTTGGCACAACATGCCATGTTAAGGAATAATGGTCTTCATCTATGACGAGATTATTTTTAAAGTACCTTTCGTCAACACATGCGATTTACCTATTCCGGATATAATATTACATTTTTTAGTAAACTTTTGTTTATCTACAATCTTCGTACTTATATCTTCGTGGATGAGACTAACTGAACTACCAGTATCTATGAGAGCAGAAATAGTTTTGTCACCAAAGGTTATATCTTTTAGATGTAGCCCTTTTTACGGGACAACAAAATGGATTTGTACTTCAGAGTTCGATAGTCTCTCAGGTTCCGACTCTTTCATTACTTCAGGACAATTGTAACGTAAATGTTTAGGAGAATTACAAATGAAACATTTTCTAGGTATTCGTTTTTCAAACTTTTTACTCAGATGAGTCTCATAGTATCTACTTTCAGGATTGAAATTTTCGGTTCTCTTGTGGCGATTTTCACATCTTCCGAAATTAACTAACTTATTCGACAATCTGGCTTCTTGCTTCCAAAAAGATGGAGAGAAGCATGGTTTCAATTCATTGTCCTACGAACATCTTCAAAATCCTCTAGTTTCTCGGCTAAGTCCTCTGGCGAGTTGATACTGGGCAATTCGTCTATACGATACTCTTTAAATTCGACAGGAGCTCTTTTCTTCATTTGATCTGCTATTATCAGATTTAGCAACACGTCAAAGGTTTTGACATTAAGTCTCTCAATCTATAAATTAAAAATGTTTGAATTTCTTGGTAGAAATCTCGCCATGTATTCTCAGTACTTTTCTGGTGAGTGACAAATAACTGCCTAAACTTCTCAGGAGTTTATTTGAATCTTTTGAGTAGCAGTATCTTCACATGATCATAAACTTTCGTCCTTTCTTCAGGCTCTCGAGCAATTAGTTGTGTTATTTCTTGTGGGAGTAGACCCAAAAAATGTGTAACCCAAAACTCTTTAGGTACGGACATCATATTAGCTTGGCGCTCAAATAATATCAAATATAGACTGATATCTTCTTTCATATTGAATTTAAATAGTAACTTATTCACTTCATTACTCGGTGTACGAGTATTTAACGCCAATGTCCCTTGATTCAACTTAATCTGGGCCTCGATCCTTAACTTCTCTAATTCTACCTCATCTTGTCCCCTCTTCTCTGCCAGTTCCAGTTCTTTTTCTTTCCTTTCTTAGATTATATTATAATACATCAATTTGGTATCTTCCTCGTCATACCCTGTGCTATTTATAATTACATTTTCAAACATTGGTTTCAGCTCTTGCTTCTAAACTTAATTCTACTGCTAGGTTAAGCAAGTAATTTTTCTTATCTTTCAATAAATATAACATTTTGTGCGAATAAAGTTTGAAATATTTTATAACAATTAGCTATTCTGAAAAAAAAATGATCTAGTAATTTTTTTTTTATTTCAGTTAAAATAAATTATTTAGCTGGGTTTGCTTAAATGATTCTGAAATAGTTAGAATAAATGTTTATGCAAATTTCACAATAACTTACATTCTCAACCAAGATATACATACAAACTTCAAAATAATATGCACTAATTAGACTAAGATTTTCAACATTCAATAAAAAAGAAATCATTCAAAAGAAAAATAAAGTAAATACTTTTAAGTTCTTGATATTATTTTTCAATATATAAGGCAAACAATTTTCATATATAATTTCTTTTAACAGGAAAAATTCGAAATATATTCTAAATTGAAAAAGAAAACTCATATGCAAATATAGAACAAATGCATATACTTAAAGATTAATAAGAAATACAAAATGAATTAAGAGGACATATTCTAGTATTCGGAATATAAAAAGATATCTGCATCAACAAAACAAAAAAAATATTAACATACACGTTTTCATAAACAGAAAAAAAAAAATTACGAGTACTTTTACAATCAGTAAAAATTCCTGTTTAATGTTTTAAGGGGAGGAAAAACAGATCAGCAGAAAATGATGAATTGACAGCACGCTCTTTCAGCGGTTTAAGGTCAGAGATAATAACTTTTTACTCTTTAAATTTTTCGTTTCTGAGAAAAAATGGATAATATATATAGAAAGTATTAAAAAAAAAACAACAAAAAAAAAAACACCAATATTAACGAAAAGGAAAACTAGGATAAGTGACACATAAAATTATAAAATATATTCATAGACACATTTTTTCAAAAAAAAAAAAAAAAGAACTGTTCACAATAGAGAGATAATACTTCTACACACCCAAGATTCTGTTGAATTTCTTGATGGTTCTCTGTCTCTCAAAGGCACACTTAATGGTAATTTATCTCAAAATATAACTAGATTTTAATTTAAATCGAATATTACAACTCTACGAAATATCCAAAAAGGCACTTCAAAAATCGGGATGATTTTTTCACTAAGCGGAATGTAGAATTTGTTTCACCTGGATGGCGTTTCGATGATTAAATCTTCTTATCAGCAGCAATTTTAGGAATGCTTGATGCATTTATCGTCAAGTACAGGAAGTACTTTTTTCCTCGAACTCCTAGTACAGGGGGCACTTTTTCATTCCATAAACTCTTCAAAACTGTTCCAGGAATGCAACGTGCATATATTTCTTAAAAGAAAATTACCAGGATAGTAATGTTGCAGTGAGACCGCAAGGTGCGCTGAATTCTGATTGATGAGTTACTTTTCAATCCCGGTTGGAGTAGCCATATTTTTTACTCTTCAGAATCGTAACTACAGAAATGAGTTACATGGCTCGTTTTAAAGATGTCTAGGGTTTTTCGGATTCAATAACAAAGCGGATTTTTAGGAGATGACATTTAATTAAATCATATATAATTGTACAGTATTTAATAATTTAAAATAGAACTATTGATTATACATATTAAAGAGCTATGAGATCGCACGTCTTTCTCTGTTGGTTGCACTCTTCCGTCTAGCTTGCGCTTGCCGTGCTTGCGTATTTTTCAACATTTTTAAAAGTTTTACTTGAATTTTTTTTTGGTATTTATTTATTAAGTAATTACATAATTTCTTGATACTTCTGATATTTGTCGATTTACTTTTCTTTTAAGCTAATTTCTTTCGAAATTTTATATAACTTTCTCTTATACAGTTAAATTTTAATATTTACATTCCTTTTTCCGTTTATGATTTTATCTATTTTTATGGTTTCGTAAATATTTTCGTTCTCATTTAATTAGTATTGATTATTTACTTAAGTGTTAATTTATAATTATTAAAAAACCTTCCTAATTTATTTTTGATTTGAATATTGGTAGTTAGACAATTTTTAAAAACAGATTACAAACTCTAAAACAAGCATGAAAAAAATTATTAAAACTAAAATGCTACAATTATTATAGAATGAAGCGAGAAGTACAATAAGTTATCAAATTAAATAATTAAAGAAGAATTTTCTTAAGTAAGAAATTATACTTAATATAATGAAAAGAATTAAATTTAACTAATTGAAAATTAGAAATTAGTTAAATAATATTGAAAATTACGAATTAGTTAAATAATATTGAAAATTACGAATGAGTTAAACAAGAATTGCACAAAAACATAGCAAGAGAAAAGAAATAATGAAAAATAAGAATAACTACAATGTAATATAAACACTATCCTACTCTTTAGAATAGGAAATATCTATTTAAATCAATTTTATAGATACAACACATACACACTCACTCACGCACGCACGCACACGCACATACACACACACATATAAATATTCTCTGTGATTCTTTCGGTTTTTTTTAATTAGATTGTTTAAATTTTCTGTTTAAAAAAGATACCATATGTTTAAGATACCAAAAAGATACGGAATTTAAAAAAAAAGTCTTTCTTTTTTAACATAGTTCCTTTTTCACCATAGTTAGTTAAGAGATCTAACATAGCATTGTTCTCTTTGAAAATACCCTTCAAGGGTTTCAATCTTTTTTTAATAAAATAAAACGTATATAAAATAATATATTCGTAACCGCATAAGAAAGAGCTAGAATCTTTAGAAGTTTTTCATCTAATCAAAAAGCAGGCGTATGAAAAACATTTCGTACCTAAATATTAATTTTTGCATGAAATTTTTTTATACATGCTCTCTGTAATCTTCCTCCCACCGAGGAAGAAGATCTAAATTACATGTTGCAAATCTTATAAGTTAAAAAAAAATAGGGAACGTGATAAGTATTTTTTTTTCTAGATAAAGAAGCAGTTACAAAATAAGAGGAACAATATCTTCTGAAATGCAGATTGATTTGAAAGCGTTAATGAATTAGCCAATATGGAAAATATTATATATTTTTTAGGATATTTAACCAAAGTTATGTAAATACTTTTATTTATCAATTAAGTTTCAACCGTATTCTATTTTTCAAAAATAATTTGACAAACTCGAGTTCAGGACACTTATGAAGGAATATTTTTCATTCATTCTTTTCTATTGTAAGAAAACGCCTATCTAGATTTATTCAGATTGATAATATATATCGATTTATGTAGTTTTTAACATATACTTATATTTTTAATATTCTAGAAACAATAATGTTTTCTAAAACCTAATAGATAATTCATCTATAAAGAACTATAATATTAAATAATAAACAAGTATCAATTCAAAATTTGATAAATAATAAAACAATACAAATATCTTCCATCATCCTTTCTAAAGAGTTTTATGTCGTATTTTCTGAGACTAAAAGATATAAAGATGAAAAACATTCAAATGAAAACCGTCAATTTAGAACATTTCTCGTGATTTGCATTATTAAAGGAATTGTCATTTTTAATTATTTCTAACAGAAAATGATTGATATCAACATAGATTAATTTATTAATAAAATAATATATTATGATAAAATTAATGTCATGCATTGTGATCAAAATTACATACATTGACATCTACTACACCTTGTACAGCAATAGTTATCAAATTAAAATTAATGACATAAATTTACCTTTATATGATTATAAATATTTCTATTGATAAATCAATGCAAAATAGCCTTTAGGAAACAATTCGATAGGATAGTTATTTACAATTTCAGAATATACGTGTCACTCTATGAAAGGAAGAAAAGTGTTTTTTACTTTTACCTTCAAGAATATTCCATGTATGCTAGTTATTATATATAAAGTATATAATCATATATATCATATCTCTATTATTCTATATGTATGCTGTTATATATATATATGATAATTAATAATATATATTATCTGATAAGATGTATGTTATATATTTATATAATTTGAAAAATAGTTTAATAAAATACAACTTTTCTTCAAAAGTCAATATCAATTTTTGCAATAATGTGAAGTTTTATTTTTAAAATCATATTCGAATGCACATACGATGTAGAATAAAAGTTTCCTGACAAAAATATATAAATTCTTTGCAAGAATGTGATTTCTAAGCTCATCCACTTATAATCCAGTAGAACTCCAGTATGTTTAGAAAAAAGATTATAAAAATCTCCACAAATAATCATTACTCAATACAATGGAAAGAGCATTTCGAAAATTCTTCTTTAATTTTGGCTACATGTTATGCATATTATTTTTGACCATCCTTATTGAACCTGAATAACTAAAGAGTTCATCAATATATATATATATATATATATATATGTATATACCAATATACTCATTATATATATTATGAGGGCTTAATTATTTCAGCTCAAGAAATATAATTTTCTTATTTTCCATTTCTTTAACCTGCCAGGTTAGTCATTTTATTTACAGATACCATTCATTTTATCACTTAAATTCATGCAATCACACTCATATATAATCAGCCAAATCAACTTTTCCTATGTTTCACAGCCTCTAGGATAATCCATGACTATATGTCAATTGCAAAGTCCATTAAAAGTCCTTCACTTTGAAAACACCTGGATTACCTCCCTGAGTTAAGAGAATCCTAGGTATTAAGATTCGAGCACTTGTAAATTCAATCTTTAATTCATGTCAGTGCACAAATTTCTCAAAATGTACATATTTTTAACTTGTGAACTTGAGCATGTTCTATGGCGTTCTTAACCTGTAAGCAAATTTGTCTCTCTCTCATTCGAAAGTAATAAATAGACTTGATGTGGAATTTATGTTCTTAATCTAGACATGAATATATATATATATATAATTTTATTTACAATCTAACAATTCTAAACAATAGATATACATAAAATGTTTGATAAAAATGAAAGTATCTCAAATACTTAAAAAAGTATAAGTCTTTTTTATTGATGGCAACAAAATATAAAATAATATTTTCATTAGTCATTATCAATACCTGATAAAAGTCGATATCTTTAATGGAACTTCGGAATGAATCATCAAATGTTTAATACATTTCAAAAACAAGTATAGGTATATTTAAATATATTCATTATCCATGATTGAATACGAGGTGTGGCTATTAAATAACTAGATTGACGCTACATAACATTTTATTTTGATGCCATATATATTTATTTATTATTAATTTCAATATACATCCCTCCTCTATCCTTACAACACTTCATGCGAATCTTCCATTGTTCAAAACATTGATAGAAATCTTCTGTCAGCTCGTTCAGTACTTGTGCCGCTTTCTCTTTCACAGCTTCAACGGACTCAACTCTTATTCCTTTAAATGCAGATTTAAGCTTAGGAAACAGATCCCGCGAATAAAGGGGCTGGTTTAACACTGGGATACTGTACTTAGTTAGAAACCTCTTGACAGCTAATATAGAATGATCCGGCGCATTGTCTTGGTGGATAAATTTGCAGTACGGAATTTTTGTCAGATTATCAAATTATCAATATTTCGATATTATCATCAATATTTGACGTGGAAGGGTGACTCGGGCGTGAATCTTCTTGAACGTCTTCTCGGCCATCTTGAAAATGTTTTAGCCACTCTAAAACACGTGCACGCGATAAACATTCAATGCCATACATTTTTTTTTCATAAATTATAGGTTTCATTAGTGGTTTTTCCAAATATCAAGGGAAAATTTTCAACAATTCTTTGCTCATATAACATTTTTCTATCATCGAAACAAAAAATAACTCCATTGCGAACGAAAGTTATCGCTATATGGATTTGTTTACAGAAGCGAGAGGCTCTGCTTTTGATAAAGAAGGCTTCACGCTAAACAACTGTTGGTCTCTGGCGTTTGGTGCATGAGTATTTCTTCTGTAACACCATCAGTCTCTGTATTTAATAGCCATACCTAGTATTTAAACATATTCAGAAAGTAAGGAACGTTTCCGTCTGACGTCGCTAGGAGGGCGCCGATCACGTATATTTTGGTGTCTGCGTGCTCGGCATCTCAGTCGGTGTCCAGCCATCACAACGGGAACACTTCCACGCTGCCCGTTTTTTCCGATATTCAAATTTAAAATGTGCACTGCAATTGAAAATCTCGCCAGTTGTGATGTGTGGTCTGTGATACGGTTTTTGTTGTCAAAAAACCTAAAACCTATAGAAATTTATCGGCAAGTGTGTGAAGTGTACGAAACAACGTAATGAATGAAAGGTCAATTCGGAAATGGTGCATTAAGTTTGAAAATGACTGAACTAACGTTGACGATGAAGAGAAGAGTGGACGCCCTAGCGTTGTGACTGAAGAAACTGGTCGCTAAAGTTGATGAAAAGATTCGTGAAAACCGCCGTTTCACAATAAAGGAGCTTTCGCTTAGTTTTCCACAAGTTTCATGGTTTTGTTGTTTGAAATTGGCGGCAGAGTTCTCTGATGAAGGAATTTTAAAGCTTGTCCACCGCTATGATAAGTGCCTCAATTTCTTGGTGACTATGTAGAAAAGTAGAATTTGAGTCGCTCTCTCTGATGTATATAATAATTTTTTTTCTTGTGCTTAGTTTCTCTTTAATTTCAAAACGTTCTTTACTTTCTGAATACCCCTCGTGTATATATATATATAGGTAAAAATATTTTCAAAATTATTTTCTAAGAACATAATTAAATATTAAAATTTCTAACTTACTTTTTTTTTGTAAAGCAAGGAAAGGCTGGTCAGAAAGTAGTATTGATGTATTTCAGTATCTAAAAGAACGCAAAGTTACTATAAATGAAACGATTAATAAATGCATCGTCTTATTTTTCTTCTATTCAAATCTATTTCAAAAGCATGTTCTCTTCGACTGCACAGACAACTGGTGATCTTACAGAATTCTGAAAAAAAATGCTAAAATTGATGAATTGCGTAAGAGAAAAGATTCTTCTATTGATAACAAAATAAAAATAATAAAACTTATAGAAGATGGAGCAAATCAATTGGTGACATGCAAACATTTTTTTTTTTTTTTTTTTTTTTTGTCAAAATCTACGGTTTCTAAAATTTTGAAAAATTGCAGACCAAACAACATCACCAAACATCACGACATCTCCTTATAATCGAACACTTCTGAACACGAATATTTTATTATTGCGAGGATCACATTATAATTCCTTTCTAAACCTCTGGTTATAGGGCTATATCTTAAAGTGTAATGAGTATCTTCTGTTACATAATAAAAAAAAATAAACATTAGTACATTTTTTTTTCAATGAAATATTATTTTTTAAACTTTTTGTTAGACAGATTATATAAATCACTTTTAATTTTAATATTTTACCTTTCAAAAAATGGTGCTTAGAAATTAAGGAGGGAAACTGAATACCTATTCTGAAATACAATTTTGTTATGACGAAATTCCTTTATCGTATTCTTACTTTGTATCTTACACAAAATTTAAATTAATTTATCTCTTTGATTCATTTTTATATCCAAGAAATTTTTTAAGTAGTTTTATACTACCAGGTATCTTATTAATCTATTAGAAAAAAACTTTTTTCACAATCCTTTATGCATCCCTATAAGCGTTTATATAATTCGGTTAAAAATAAAACGCAATGAATATATATGATTGTAAAATGTCTCACGCTTTATTATTCCACATTTGATGGTCATATTAATTAAAAAGAGTTAGAAAGTACTTTTTGTGCTTTATATATTTTCAATTTTCTTTAGAAGGTGTTATTACTAGTGAACGATTTTTATTTGATATTTATATGAAAAGGTTCACATTTACCGTATTTGAAAAAACAACAACAGCATAAAATAGGAATTTCTGAAGATTTCTTATGCTTTGTAATTCTATATATGATAGGTATAATAGTTAAACATCATTAGAATGTACTTTTTGTGCTTTTTGTATTTTAAATCGCCATCAGAAGATATAGTTCCCGGTTAATAACTTTATTTAATATTTTTTTTTTTTTTTTTTTTTATTGAATAACAAACAACGTCCCTGTGTACCACTAAGTATCACACAGGGCTTACAGAAGTAAGTATAAAACACTATATTACAGTAGGCAAAAACAACAAAAACATGTGATTAAACAATGTACAAACAAAAATTAAGAAGGATTATAAATATCTTCAATATATTTGATAAAAAGAACAAAATAACTTTTACTAGAAATTAAATTACTAAAATTTGGAGGCCAGTTAATGTTTAATTTTTTCAAAGCTAATTTAAGAATATTTCTCTGTGAGACAAATTTTGAACATAGAAACAGAATGTGCTCAATGTCCTCATCACCTCCGGCGCTGCAGTTGCAAATTGTACTCGAACTTAAATTGAATCTATTCAGGTATTTTTTAAAGTTACCGTGACCTGTTAGAAATTGCGTAATTTTAAAGCTAGTGAAGAAGTGATGGTAAGACATTCTTATATTGACGTCTGGAAAAAATCTTTTCGTGATGCATGCTGTATTTGATTTAATATATATTTCGTTCCATGATTTCAGGACACTTTCCCTCATAATCTTTTTAAAATAGGATTGAGGAATATTAACATTAAGATTAATTTCCCGCTTCGTGGCAGTCTTTGCCAGAAAGTCAGCCCTTTCGTTGCCATAAATACCAGAATGTCCACGTACAAAAGAAAAACAAACAGTAATGTTCTGATCTTGGAGGTGTTTGAGATGCTGTTGAATTTCAACAATAATATCATTCGAGGAAGAAATGTTTTTTAATGTTTCCAAGGATGAGAGTGAATCAGAACAGATCAAATAGTTCGAAGCAACACAGTTTTGTTGAACAATCCACTTGATGGCGAAATTTAAGCATAAAAGTTCAGCCACATAAACAGTACACTCGTCTCTGATTCTGTATTGTAAGTACTGAACTTCAATACCTTTCCGAAAGACAACAAAACCAAAACCCACCCTACCATCAATTTTACTGCCATCAGTAAAAACCGTGATAGGGAATTCTTCCTCAGAGTTTGAACTATATTCAATCAATTGTATGGCATTTCTCTCTGAAGGGTGGGGAAGATCAGAGGGAAGCAAAACACAATCATAACCTGAAGAGGAAGAGGCTGCGAGCTTTTCTCTGAGACCAATGTCATTTAAAATAACAATGTCAATTGGCGGAAAACCAGAAATTATAAACACAGCTTCATAACTTAAAGTTCGATATCCAGAAATAGCTCGAAGGAGTATTCGTCTTTGGATCCGTCTCAAAAGTTTAGAATTAATTTTCTTCTTTAACGAAACACCCCAAACCCTTGAGCCGTACATAATGAACGGTTGAATTCCTTGTTTATAGATAAGTGAATGCACGTTAAAATTGATGCCATAAGTGTTTCGTGCAACTCTGCCCAATCCCTGTTGCAGCTTTTCACACTTCTCTGATATGTAGGTTAAATGGGGCTTCCATGAAAATTTACAGTCAATAATAACACCAAGATATTTCATTTGCTTAACGATAGTCAAAGGAATACCATTAAGACATAGCTGGTAAGAGTCATAACAAATATTTCTTTTTTCAATGAACATAACCTTTGTTTTATTAGGGTTAAATTCCAGTTTAAAAGCTTTTGACCATTCAGAGGCAAAGTTTAAAGTCTCTTGAGCGTGTAGAAAAGTTTCATGAAGATTTTTACCTTGAAAACAAATTAAAATATCATCTGCGAAAGCTATGGCATCACAACAAGCAGTAATATTGAGCTTAATTAGGAGATCGTTTATAATTATATTCCAAAAAGTAGGTCCTGAAACTGAGCCTTGAGGGCAACCTCTCTCTAGTTGATGAACCGCAGAAACTGAACCAAGTTTCATTTTAGCCACTCTGTCATTTAAAAAATCAGTAGCAAGTGCAAAAATATTTGCCGGCAGATTCGCTTCCCGAAGGAGGTGTAGAATGCCAGGCCACCAAGCATTGTCAAATGCACCTTTTATATCTAGGAATACCAGAATTGTGTGGAGATTCCTTTTCTTGCCTTTTTGGACAATCTCCTGGAGACGTAATAGAGCGTCCTCGGTGCTTCTCTGAGGAGTAAACCCATACTGATCACATGAAAGAAAGTCACCGCGTCGCAGATGCCAGCAAATTCTGCTGACAAAAAGCTTTTCCAAACACTTTCCCAAAACAGGAAGTAAGCTTATACATCTAAGATTATCCAAATGAGGAGTCTTAAAATCATTTCCTTTGGGTATTAGCACCACCTGAGCACATTTCCAACTACGTGGAAAAGTATTTACACTTAAACAGACATTGAAAAGTTTGTGAAGAAAAGAAGGGAACATTGAATGAAACTGTTTGACTATTTCACCTGAAATAGAATCAGGACCAGGAGACTTATTTGACTTAAGCATAGCAACTGCTGTGTTGACTTCATCACAAGTAAAAGGAGAATCGAGGGGGGAATTATAATCAGTTAGCATTGACTGGCGTTTCTCCTTTTGCAAAGAGTCATCATCCTCCACTGGATCCGAAGGGAAAGACTTATGCAGCACCGCATTTATAGTTTCTTCTAAAGTGTTAGTTGTCTTACCACTTCTTAGTAGAATACCAGTTATTTCTATTTTCTTCATGAAATTTCTCTTGACACCGTATGTATAAATTTTTTTCCAAACATTGTGGACGTCAATAGTCGAAAGAAATGCCTTCCAAGAATCAGACTTAGCGGTAGTAAGCATTTGATTATATTCTTTTCTATATTTCATGTATTTACATTTATATATCTCTCTGAGGATTGGATTTCTAGACCTCTGAAATCTACGCCTGGAAGCATTAAGTCTTTTTCTCATACATCCAATTTCAATAGACCACCAAGGAACCCTATGGATACCATGGTGCTTAATAGGTATAGAAGAAGAAGATGCGTTGAAAAGAATCAAACAAAACTCTTCAACAATAGAATCAAGGCAAGGACCATCGGTGCAATTTTCAATTGCACTAAGAATATGAGCAATGCGAGGAAGGCAAAACTCTCGAAAACGACACCAGTTTGCTTTCTTAGTGTTGAAAATTTTAAAAGGAGCAATTGATAGGTCACGCCAAGCAACAGAGATGCATAAATCAAATTCTATCATCATATGATCAGAAAGGGATTCGTTACCAGAAAGACCCCAACATGTTATATCCT
The DNA here is from genome assembly GCA_019974015.1 of Nephila pilipes. Classification (NCBI taxonomy): domain Eukaryota; kingdom Metazoa; phylum Arthropoda; class Arachnida; order Araneae; family Nephilidae; genus Nephila; species Nephila pilipes. The sequence goes on from BMAW01040957.1 coordinate 42,465, forward strand.
GGAGCAGATCTGCACCCAAAACTGTGACATCAATGTAACTTGATCCCTGGGTTTCACAAAAAGTAGGGCCGCAGTCCTCATTAACAACAAATAAATTGTTTGAAGAAATAAAGTCACTTAGTTTGTTTCCACGACTGTTTGAATAAGGACTAAACCATAATTCGGATTTAGCATTTGAATCCATGCTCCAGACAAGTCGATTAATATTCTTACGCATGAAGACTTGATTAATTTTATGAAGATCTAAATCAATATTCGTTGAGGGTTCAAAATAATATGACAAAAAAGTGAACATAGACGTTCCAATAGTAACATCCAATGTAACCATATTATAATCAGTATTTCTATAGTCTAAAAAAGTGGAAAAGTCACGTGATCGTACTATAATGGCCGCTTTAACACAGTCAGAATCAGGAACATGATAGATTCTATAGCTGCTTGGAAAACCTGGGAGAGATCCTTTGTAGCAGTGTGGTTCCTGAACAAGAGCACAGTCAATATTTTCCTTCTCCATGTTCAAGATTAACTGTTGCGTCGCAGATTTTGATTTGTGGAGATTTAATTGAACACATTTCAGATCTTGTTTAGATGACTTAGCCATAATTAATTCGTGATTGAGTGTTCATTTTCATAAAAGCATGACTAGGACAGCTCTCTGTGAAAGGTTGTGATCAACCTTCACTTTTTTACGTAAAGTATTCGTCTTGCGATTGAAACGGACACAATTTACGCAAACCTCAACATTTGTCTTCGAACAATCCTTTACTTTATGTTCTTCGGAACAGTTAAAACAGGCCATGGGTTTAACGCATTCAGAAGCTCGGTGATTGTACCCCAAACAGTTAAAACATCTATTAATGATTAGAAAATCATCCACTTCACACACACTCCAGTTGATTTTCAACTTATGTAGGTGAAGAATACATTTACGAACTAGAGGATGTATTTCTATAACAACGTGTCTCGTAAATTGAAAGTTCTTGAGAGTGAAACGAACTCTACACATACTCATGTTTTTACCAGATTCCGTTATTTCGGAATTTTGATCAAAGATCACTTTTAAAAGTTCCTCATTAGGGATTTCATTTGGAACATGCTTCACTAGAATGGTTGGATTTTTTCTTTTCGGCAGAGAAGTATTCAATTTCGGTGATTTTGATTTAATTTCTGTTTGAAGTCGATTCCGATCATTTTCAGATAAACATTTTACTAATATTTTATTTCCTCCAATATTTTTTAAATTACTAATACCCAATTGAGCTTCTGTAGGATTGATAGCAACTTTAATCATCTTCCTAACGTCATCAGACGAACACTTATCAGAGTCCACAACCAGACAAAAATCAGAAGGAATAGGGTTCTTCTTAATAACACTAGATGGCGCCACAATCTCAGCATAGCTAGGCTTACTTATGGCTTCCTTGAGACTTTGTTTACAACATTCCAAAAAGTTAGCACCTTTAATTCTTTCAAAATTCTTATAAATAGAAGATTTCAACTCACCCAGAGCTTGCCTGGCCTCCTCCCGAATCTGTTGATTCATATTGCATTTGGATTGAAGCGCTGATTCAATAATCCTGCACTGTTTTTCAAGAGCATCGTAAAACGCGTCATCACCTCTTTCCGCCATGTTGGCTTCTTCCCTTTATTTAATATTGATACGAAAATATTTATATTCACCAAATTTGAAAAAAAAAAAGAGAAAACCCATAAAATATGAATTTCCGAAAAAAAGAAAAGCTTCGTTTACGAATAAACAGTTATTTAAAATTTTAATTATTTTCAAAATATTTTAATACGTCAAAATTTCCATTACTTTTATAAACTTAAATGGCTTTTTTTAAAAAAAAATTCCCCAATTTCTTAAAAGTGTTTATCCGATTTCTGAGTCTGCGTTTTGCTGTACTAGTAAAATATTTTACTATCACATCTAACGAAACTCAGTAAAAACTGCTGTATCTAATTTTGTGAATTTTTAAAAAACTGTTATCTAAACCCTTATTCCATATGTATAACTTTTTAGCCATGCAAAAAAATCAGAAACAATTATAAGAAATTCAAATTTTTTATTCGTTTCAAAAGAAGCCTTAGAATATTTAATACATCTCAATCAGAAAAAATAAAAACCCGAAGAAAAACAATGTACAGTTTTAAGACTAATGAAAGGATTTTGTACACCGTGGAAGAAAAATTAAGAATTCACTAACTAATATAGCTAAAGGAATACTATAATTTACATATATTTATAAAAGTCCTACAATTAAAATAACATAATAATGTTTTTTCTATTATTTGGTCTTTTTTAAGATACTCTGTCCTCTTATTGAGTAAAGTAATAATTCATTTTATGACTTTCGCGGTAAATTCCTTCTTTGCCTTTTGTAGATAATTTGATTTAGAATATCCCCTTTTTTGTTGTTCTTAGAATTGTTCTTTACTTTCCTCAAAAATTACGTTTATTGTTAGATATAAGGTATCAGGTTAAAAGTTAGAACAGGAACAATATATGTTGTAAATGGAACAATATATATATATATATATATACAATAATACATAAATACAATAAAATATATAATATATATAATATTAAATATACAATAAAATTTATAATATATATAATATTAAATATACAATAAAATATGTAATTTATATGAAATCAAATAAGTAAGTCTATTGTTGAACACAATTCACATGACATATACACAATTTTTTATGGAAATGAATATTATGATGATTCAAATTATAGTAGAAATCATTAATACTCAACATTTGAGACTGTAAAAAAAGAAAGACATAAACAATTTATTTACTAAATAATTTTTCGAATCCAAAATTAGTTTCTTCGTTAAAAAGTCATTGAACTTTCAATACTGTATATATATTTTAGACTCTTACATTTTAGAAATGTCTGATAAAAATTTGGAATACACCATTTAGTAAAATTTTCACAAAACGAATCAGTATGTACGAGGTTCTTTGTTCCAATTAATAATAAAAAATGACTGAAAATAAGTTGAATTATTCACAAATATGACAATGAAAAATAGTTCATCCGACTAACAATAAGTTGTCAGAATTCAATCACCAAACAAGGAAATATATTTCTCATTGTAATTGTCTCATTGTTTCCTTTAATTCTTAAAATGAAATATCTTTAGAATGATCGAAATAATCTCTATTTAATTGCGTATATTTTGCACAAAATTAATAAAAAGAGGAATGTCTTATGAGTATCAATGATTCGAACTCTCAAAAAATCAAACAATACTTTAAATTACAAATCAAAAATAAGTTAAATAAAAATGTATATATATATAGTGAAAATATTAATGCTTGATTTTTAAAAAAAATTATTATCACTGACTTAATATGTAACTCTACGGTGCTTAGCTGTAAATTATTTTATATCCATTAATTTCCATTAACGCTTCAATCGCCGAATTTGAGAATGACAATAAATATCGAAACGCAATCCATTAAGACACATTAGTTTCAAAACTCTTCTCCATTCAGTGAATTACTATTCAATTGGCTCTTCTAAAGGAATAATAAAACAAGAATGATAGCACGCAATCAGCCGGGGAAAGATGCGGTCGCAAACAAGATTTACAATCAATCCAAAAGGGGAGGGGTAACACCACTCTCCTTTCGAATTAGAAAAGGGAAGTTCGAATTCCTGACTAAAGAAGGCATTTATATTCCTCTGTCACCTACTTTCTGGTTAAGTAGACACTATTTTAATGGAAATCTAAGTCTTGTTGAGCGCCATTAAACGAGAAATCGATTTTTTATAGTCGGTAATTGCTTATTCTTTAAAGAAGCGGAGCATGTAGATATTAACATGACGGGTGAGTGACTTTATATTTCGAACGATTTTTCTTGTGATTCAAAAAGTGTAAAATATCTTAAAGAGGGTAGTTGCAAAGAATATAAGGTTTTGGATATTTTCTTAATAAATAAGTCTGAATTGAAAAAAATATAATTCAAGCTAATTCTTTTAGATATTTTTGTGATTTCTTACAGATAAAAAAAAATCTGTAGTCTGCAGTAAATAATTTTCTCATTTCCTTTTCCACAGATTTATTAATCTTTGCCCTCAAGAGGATTCCAATAAGATCTTAATATTTTTCTTAGCATTTAAGACATAATTGAAAGAAGGAAGTTTTAAAGGAACATAATTGGTTTTTTATCCAAATCAAAGTCATTGAAGCGCTGGAAGTTTAAACAATATTTATTATAACTTTGTCTCAATCTTTTTTTTGATCACTCTGGTATTTTTCAGATTAATTTTTTATGTAATTAATTGGAAAATAAAAGTTTATGTGTTAACTCGATCACTCTTATTGTGTCAAGGATTCTTTTTAGTTATGAATTAATCTCATTATAATTAAATAAATTTTACAACATATTTGTTATAAATACGATGCCTGTTGTTGAAGAAAAATTGTGAAGCCCCCCTTTGTATAGGAAAGGGACTGCTAATGTAATGAGAGAAACGCAGCCTGCAATCGCTTGTAAGATTAGGGGCGAAAACGAGTCACGAGACGCAAATAAACATCATTGTTTTTGTTAGAGATATGGAGTTGTCCTTATGTTCACAAGAATACTACTCATTTGTCCAATAGTAGTTAGAATTAAGAAATGCAGATTAGAGATAGTATAGAAAAAGATATCATCCGCTCTCTTTCGAGAACCAGAGCTTTATTTATGAATTTGGAAGTTAGTAGAATTGGAAAGTAGGAGAAAAGAGAGCGTAAGATCTTTAGTTTTCACGTAAGATTGCGAAAGAGAGGAAACCGGTATTCGTCCAGTGAGGAACGAAAGAAGTAAGGGAAACTGAGTTTACATGGAACATATATTTTGGTCGTGAGGAACTGTTCTAAAGAATTCAGAAAATGTCTTTTCTTATGGGAGCATGGAAACAAGAACTACAGTTTGTGGCTACAGAGATGGACATCAAGGACGTATCCATTACGAAAAGAATGAGCTTAAGGAAAACTATAAGTGATTCGGAAGATTACGAGGAAGAGGATATTAAAGAACTGCTTGCAATAACCAAAGAAAGAAGAGAAGAAGCAGAAAGAAGGAAGCCACAAGCAGAGAAAAGAAGAGAAAATATGGAATTTATGTTACAGAAAACACACATATATATTAATGGAAAGAAGATGATTCTTAAAAGGGATCAAGTACAGTATTGAGTTAAAAGAGGAAAAGAGAAAAAAAGAAGAAATACAAGTTAAAATACAGACATGGACAGACGAAGCAAGGATGTTGGAAATTCAACGAGAAGAAACGTTGTATTAGATAGAATTGGAAAGAAAACAAATGCTAAGAAAAGAAGAGGAAACGAAGGAAAAAGAAGAGGATTTAAAACAGTTAGTTGAATTTGAAAAGGAAAATGTAGAAAAGAAAGAGAGGGAGATCGAACGAGGAGAAGCATTACACCAGATTGAAGTAGAAAAAAAGCAAATGCTAAGAAAAGAAGGGACACGAGGTTTTAAAACAATTGACTGAATTTTTAAAAAAAAGTGAAGAAAAGAAAGAAATGCAAATTGAAATGCATGCATGGCTGTTGAAGAGTCAACGAGAAGAAACACTGCGTAAAGAAGAATGTATAATGGAACAAGTGTTGAGAAATGAAAGGGAAAATAATGGAAAAGAAGAAAAATAACGACGGCAAGAATAATTGAAATATTTAGAACAAAAGTTAGCTAAACTTCAGAAATCTAATGAGAACTGTTAAAATGATCATACAAGGGAAGATATTTCTATTGGAGGAAATGGAGAACCAGAATTAAGAGAGCAAATGAAGTCAAGTGGAGAAGACGTTTTTAATTTACGTAAATGAACTGGAGAAACTAGAAAATGAAAAAGATGTTTTAAATGTTGAGAAAGAAGAAATGTATCAAACGGAACTGAGAAACCGGAAAAACTGAGAGATTTGGCAGAAGTATTACTTCAAGAACAGTTTGAAAGCAAAAGAAAGCAGAGAAAATAGGAGCGAAAATTTGAAGTAACATAAGTGATTACAAAGAAATCCTAATGAAAAGGACAGAAAACATCCAGAGGAATTCAATTCGAAATATTAGCTTAGTGAAGATCTAAGGAAATAAATGAGAAGCAGAGAAAGTGGAGAAGCATAACGGCTAAAAAAGGATTTAAAGCATTTTAGATGCACATATGAAAATGAGAAATCTTTAAGGCAAGACGATTCTATTACGCAGATGGAAATAGGAGAAATAGAAGTATTCTCATACAGAAACACCTCCGTAAGAAATGGGAAACGGTTTGTGAAGAAAGAAACAAATGTTCCCCGACGAAAAATCTACAGAATGACATAATGGCCATAGAAAGAGAAGACGCACCCTCTTTGACAATGGGAGAGATAATTGCGTTGTACACGACACAGACGAAAGAAACACCGTGCAGTTTAGGACATTTGTTTCGGAAAGGTTTTAACCTAACACCACAGGACGGCTACTTGCCACTCCAGTGCAGGAATCAACATTGTAGAGGAACTATTTGTGAAAAGATCGTTTCATGATTTACAGGGTCTTAGAGCAAAAGACAAAGTTCAAGTGTCCCCTCACTTAGGCTCGTTCCTCCCCTGCAGCGAGGAAGGATTCAGCGATTTCATGGTTGCTTTCCCCCACAATAAAATAATTAAAGACCCTCCAGTGGACTAGATCCCAGTAGATACTTTTATTTTCTATTTTATCTTTCAGGAGGATTCTATTGAAAATTCAAAAATTATGTTTTCGCAAACTAAAAGTGTATTAAAGATGCTGTCGAGGAGAATTATTAGATGTCAAAGTTTTTAAGTAAGGAAAGAAAAAGAGATCATCATGAATGGAAAAAAAAATGTTAGGCCTCTATTATTGTTTTAACTTTCATGAATACAATTAGTCAATAATAATATAGAATCCAAACGTTTGTTGAAAGTAATATCGTGTACTTATGCATATTAATGTGTATCTAATTATAAAGATTGCGGTAAAGCTCAACACGCTGCAATTTAACACAAACACTATTTTAAACTACTTATCTGATTTAGTTCCGTTTGAAAATATTTTTCAAAGTATCTTAAAAGACAAACTTTGACTAATTATTATGTCATGAACTACTCATATTATCTGCAGAAAGAATGTTAAGAATCAATTGGTCATTATATATGAAGTATTGATGTTGGGATATTAAAAATTAAGCTAGCTAAAGTTATAGGATAAATTTGACGACAACGATTTGAAGAACATATGATTGAGGTGAAACTTTCAAGTACACATTCAAGGAAAACGTTATTTTACTTATTTTGCAATTAAATCTTATATATTTATGAAAATAATGCCAATATTTAATTTCTTTTTGCGGCAATATTTTTCCTTCACATAATCTAAGAGTACTATTTGTACATAACTCAATTAGATATATAGTTTTATATTTCATTGTTAATAACAATCATATTAAGAACTTTGGGGACAAAAGTTAAGTGTTTTAGTTCATTACAAATACTTTCTAAATAATTATTTCTACCTTACAACAATATTTCACTATATACACTCGTACTTGAAAAACTTGGCATTTTTAGAAACAGTAACAATCATTTAGATTAAAACAGTTATTCCAATTATTTATTTAAGACACTTAGTTATTATATGTATTTATTTAATTATTTTGTATTGAGATTTATGAAAACATAACAATTGAAAACGGCGATATCATGGGATTTCTCTCTATCAAAATGCTTGGATTTGAATTATCAAGTACTTTTTACTTAAAGAAATTAAGCATGCATATTTCAGAGAAGCATTTATTGTTTTAATTAATAAATTCATTGTAATACATTTTTGTTTCATTTGAGAAAAATTAAGCCCATCATTGAAGAATCGAATGCAATCATCCGATTATAATTCTAATTTATTTGTACAGAATAATTGAAACTTAGACGAGTGTCATAAATTATTAAGAAGGAGGATGGACCGATTAGTTAGGATTACACAAGCAATAATGATGAATGGCGAGGTCTTTAAGAATACTTAATGGAAGAATTCGAAGACTCTTTCTATTTCCTTCCAACTCCAATCGATAAGAGGAGGACGTCTTTCCATTCATCAGAATTCTCCAAAATGTCACAAATCATTTTGTCGAAATGGGGGCCAAAGGATCTGCGTATGAATGTGGATAGTTGGTTGTACTATTAGTTACATGTTCAAAGAAATTTGGCGCATTCGCTATTTACTGATAAGTAATAAAATGAATGGAATCAGAAAATAAAATAATTTTGTATTTTTTCTCTCAATCTGAGCTTCCTTTTCTTAATTTGACTTATTTTCTATTCACAATTAAAGCTATTTGTTAAAGATAAACTTTTAGTAATGTATTGGTAGTGTGAGGTATATTTAATTACACCTTCGTAACGTATACTTTTGTATCATTCAAAATAATTTTATTCCTAAATTTTATATGCTAAAATTTCTAAAATATTATAACTTCTGTAATTCTTTCATGTTTCCATAATGTACCAACTATGTAATTTTAAGTAATATTACAAAGTATGTAAGAGGTAACTATATATGATTAATCAAAAGATTAAAAAAATGCATTTTAAGAAATATATAGAAGAATTATGAAGAATGTTTTTATGAAGAATTTGTTTATTCCCAGTTTTACATTATTAAAAAATAACATACTTAAAACACTTACAAACCCTATTTCAATAAATAAAATTGATTTATATTTGTAATTGTGAATTATATAAATTATATTCTTAAAATGTTTAGAAGTACACATTATTATTAATGTGACCCTATCCAGATACCTCTAGTTACTTATTCATTGAAATAGGGTTATATGCATTCAATTTTGATTAAACTTGATAGATACTTTAAATCTACTATATACCATGAAAACGATTTCTGCAATGAAAAATAGTTCAAATTTTCACACTGAGAGAAATTTTGGAGCATAAAGAAGGTCAAAATATCTGTCAGAATGAATAAAATTTATCCAATTACTGAATGTGCTCAACTTGTGATCTATTGACATCAGTTACGTGTTAAAAGAGCATTATAGCCTGTTCAATGGAAGTGTGAGGAAACTCACAAGGGATTCCAGCAACATGGCACATAATGCTGGCTTTCAACTTTGATAAAGTTCTGATTCCTCCATCACAAACATAGTCTTTTATGATTTCCCACACTCAGAAATCACAGGGATTTAAGTCGGGTGGATGAAGAGGCCTGACATCCGGTAAAGCTCTGGATATTGCACGATTCTTTCCAAACTTAGCTCGAAACAGTTCGATAAATTGGCTTCAAACGATGGAAGCTTCTGCTCCTTGCATGAAGACAGTGGTCTGTAATCATTGCCGTACTTGTACAGCAGGAATGAACTGTAGTCGAAAAAGTTCACTCTACCTTGCACTGGTGAAAGAGCACGTTTTAATATATCCTTGATGAGTGAGAGTTTCAAAGATAAACGATCCGAGGAGAAAATCAGCATAAAATTTACACCATGCAGACACGTAATCAGAAGGTAATGATTATTGGTGCAGAACATTAGGAGGTAAAGCACCCCAAATGCGGCAATTCTAACGAAAAGTATGCTTCATCTGACCGCAGAAATTTCTGCGGCCACGCATCATCAACTTCCATTCTCACTGAAAATCGGTAAGCATAATTAGAGCTTCTTTGTGATCTAGGAGTCGCAATATTGGCACCACGTGGATCTTATAGGAATACCATTTTAAAATGTATCATATAATCTTTCGTGCTATCGACCACGGTATCACTCGTGACACCGGTCGAGCACTTGCAGATGAATACCTAGAACTGGAGGCTCTTTCAACTACAGAAATGGCGACTTTTTCGACAATTTCATTCACAACCGGATTCCACCCTCTTCCTGGCAATACACCCAAGTCTCCAATCTCTTCAATTTTCATTATTTTCATCTTCAAACCAGTATTATACATGGGCTTGTTTCGCAATCATTTTAAACGACGCTGTTCACGCTGTGCAGCTTAGCATTGCTGCCATTTTGATGAAATAAGTGTATTTATATGTTTGACTAATTTTCCTAAGATATTTTTGAAAAGCACTATCTATTGGTCAAAATTTGAACTAATTTTTATAAAAGAAATCTTTTTCCATGATCCATATAACGTATATACCAAGTTTTATCAAACTCCAATAGGTCGAACGAGTTCTACAGATATCTAAATAAGGTCAATTTAATTATAACCACTCTGTAAATTGTCAAGAGTTAAAAGCATTCAAGGCTCATGAAGGAATACTGTTGTATGATCGTAAAATAGTGCAAATTATGGCTTGCATATTGTGATAGCAAAATGGGACATATAAAATGAACTCGTGTTTGTAAGAATAAGTTTCCATCATAACAGTTTGTTTTTTAGTATTTTGGTGAATCGCTCTCTTTCTCTCTCGTTAATTATGATTCCTCGTAGAAACCCCATGCGATGTATAAAATCACGTTAGGTTGCTTTGGTTTTGACATTTCATAGAATTGTAGATGCCCAATGGGAAATGTTTTAAAAGTTCTCAATTTTTATTTGTATTTTTTTTGAATTTAGGTTAATAAGTTACAAAATCTGAGCTGACACCACCTTTACAAATTTCCACACTATGCTAACATGAAGACATTGAGGCTGGATGAATTTAAAGTTAATCAGCCTTTTTATATGGCAGCTCTATGAAGGTATCAGGATTCAACCCCCCTACACGACGGCAGCAACGCCAGGTATGATCACGTGACTATGACCCATGGTCCAACGCCGCTTTGATCCATTTCGATTAATCAGTGCATTTTGAGTAAAAATGAAAAAAATAAAATTAGTGGACAACCTTTAAAACAAACTATATAAGAAGAAACCTGTAAGGTCTGAAATGAATTCAGAAATAATATTAACAATTATTGTTTTGTTTTATCATTTCTTCTCAAAGTACACACAAAACACGTTTTTCGCATTTTAAGTAATTATAACAGAATATTTCACATGAATAGATCAATAATGGCTTCAATAAATATTACGCATCATTGTGAATAATTGAGAATTCGACGGGAATGTCATTTAAGCTATGGAAGGAAGAAGAACGGATTAGTTTGGGTTTCTAAGTTAAGATGATGAATAAAGAGGAATTTTCGAATTCTTCGAAGAATGCGGAAATATTCCGCCTTTCTCTCTTTCATTCCAGTCGATACTGGTAAAAGATTCCTCCTGATAGCTATCCTGAAAATGCTGTGGTGTAAATGTCAAAGGAATTATAACTTTTCCTCAGACAGTTGTGCTAAAATCAACCTTTCTAGCTGCTTATTATGGAACAGACATTTTCACAACATCACAACTATGAATTGAAGTCAGTTATATTGTCTCATTATTTTCAACTGAAAACTCACCTAAACATAAAAATGTATTATACTTTATTTTAAAATTTCTTTTTTTCACATTATATTGTTTTTTAATAAAATTGTAAGATTTTTGTTACATGTATTAATCATATCATCTGAGAGAATACGAAGATATTTAATTTTATTAAAATATTTAAATATATTTAAATTATGAACTAAGAAAAAAAAATTATTTGTGTATAAAATTTTTTAAAAAAAGTAATAAAATAACACTAAGTTTTCAACAAACACATTTTAAATTTTGATTTTTTAGTAAAATTATTTCAATTGACATGAAATCATTCACTAAACGCTCTACTAATATAAGAAAAGTTGCTTTAAGAATTTATATTAAAAAGCTCCTTTGCCAAATTCTTTTCGAGAACAACTCAGTTCAATCTATTTTATTTACATTCTGAACCAGGACAACTGTAGTAAGAGAGTGTGTCTTTAAATTTTATAACTCTCCATAAGCATCCCGATGCTCCTACTCAACGCTCCACAGCAAGTGACATCATCAATAATATCAGGAAAAGCACTTCCATTTCACAAAAAGTAACAAATAAAAAGTATATTGGAATGGTGACTGAATTCATGAAATCGAAACATCTAACATAAAAAGTGACACTTTTGTTAGTGAAAATGGAAAGAGGGTAGTAAAACTTTGTTCTTAGTGAGTGGAACCGGTTATTTTGCGCATGATTTATTTCAGACAAAAAAACAAACAAGTAATGCAAATGATAAAGAAAAGCGCTTTGAAATGAAGTATTTTGATTTCCATCTTTTATAGGTTGGAGTTTGATAGCGGATCTTTCCGAGGAATCAAATGTAAAATAGTAAAAATAATGATTGAGAAAGAAATCTATGATTGAAACATACTAGTTCGAAAATAAATTTCTAAGAAATCTATTATTTTAGAATATACTCTTACTGATGATTAAATGCACTTGGTTAATTTTGCAGAATAACATAGGTATTTATAACTCTTTTCCTGACATTCACTCTTAAAAAAACTTTTTTAAAGAAGTGATATTTTTTCATAATTAAGACCAGTGAAAATATTTACTTGAAAGAAATTTTTTTTTATGAAATGATGTTATTATTTAGTGAAAAAATTTAAAAAGAAGAAAGAAAAAAGTTTATTTCAGCTTAAAATATTAGTTTAAAAATCGCTTAAGCATGCATTGTAATTTTTATTTCCTATTTTTCCTATATCAAATTCACATCTAGTAAACTTAAGATGTGAAACTTGTCTATAAATTCTCCTTGACAGTTTTATGTGCATTGGGCTTATCTCACTAAAAACAAAATAATAACATCTCACTCTAGAAAAGAAAAATGCCAAGTTTATAATTAAAAAAGGAAAGCGGTTGGAGCATTTAGGAGCAGAATTTCAATAATGTGTTTCTAAATTAAATGAGTTGGAAAAAAATTCAATAGAATCTAAGTCATATATTATATACTTATTCTAAAGGAACAAAAAGCGAAAATACGATTGAAATATTTATTCAAAATATTCAGTTTTTCCTATTTTTTTCGAATATGCCAATGAGTTTATTCTTCAGAATACTTTGGAAATCAAATGATGAGTGAAATATTGTATTAATAAATACAAGTGCTCATTTGTTACACTATACTAACGTTATTGTGATTAAAAACTATTTTAGAATTTTTTTGTATTATTTATTTGAAAATTTGTATTATTCTTAAAATAAAATTCAAATTTTTATATGATTTAATTATGGCACTTGCTTATTTATTACATTTTATTACTTTAGCTTTTTAGTTTAGTTCAGAAATTATTATAAAAAGGTGAAGAAAAAAAAACGACCATAAAAAGCAATGCATTAATGGATTGAGTGAAGTTGTTCTAAACTTTTTTTAAAAGCTGAATTTTGTGTCTTGTCAAAAAAATATGGGATTGTTTCTTTAGTTCTAAAGAAATCAGAAATATTAGAAATACCTAAATCTATAGAGGATACTCATAACTATGTTTATCTAATAATTTTATTGCTTTGTTGTTCAAAATACTGCTGCTAACACAATTGTATTAAAACATAATTTTACTGAGGTACCACTACCTTCAAATTTTAAATAAAGTTCAGTTCCGTGTAATCCTTCAGATACGAAAGAGTGAAGCTCGAACATACAACATTTTCCCAAATATTAATTTAACTACATTGCGGGAACTCTAAACTTGATATTCGTCAAAATATTCTATGCGTCTATTCGTCAAAATAAATCACAATTATTCAAACATCGACGGAAAAGCAAAATATGTACAGAGTTATTATTATGTTACCTACACCAAGTTATTATAGGGGAAACTAGAATCTTTCTTTTAGCTATTAAAGCTTGAATTATTCAATTCTATGAGGGTTAAATTATCTTGCATGGATTTACGTCTCATTTAATGTACCCATTTATTACTGAATATAAATATTAGCTTCTATGAACAGATGATGAGTGTGTCACATGAGCTGAACCTTACTGTCTAAACTACTATGTGTGATGGTGGGGAAGCTAGAAGATTAGGGTGTCGTTCTCGTTACTTGACCAAGGTTTAAAATTGCGAGATAAGTTCACAATAGTCCTAGTGTTGCTTCTCTATGAGACACTAATATCTAATCAATCAAGCAAGTAAACCATATTTCTATAGAATATATGGACGATTCTCAGGCTTCATTATTTGATATAATTCAAAAACCAACATTTTAATTTTAGTTCTGCTGCTTTTGATAGATTAGATAAAACATTTCAGGTTATTCCACACAAAATAGAAAATTACAGTTATTTGAATTAAATTTGCATTTGAAATAACTACCATTTATTTTACAGGAAAAATGTGAATTATTGAAACGCATGCGTCATTTTAGTTAGTATTATTTATATTATATATAAACTTGATATTTGAAAGGTACGAAAGATAAAGTTTTACAATATCTGCGAGAAAACAAAAATGGAACTAATTTTTAGAAAAACATAAATGTAATCGCTTACGTTTACACCCACGGTATAAAACTGTTAAAACCACATCAGAGCTGCAAACATAACAGACATATTCTTAGTAACTTATCGCGCATTTAAATCTTTTCTTGTACACTTTGAATGAAAATTGTTTAAAGAATTTCTAATTACTGAAGGCATCATTTCTGTTCTTTCTTATTTTGTCTTTAATTCTTAAAACGAAAACCTGATTATCTTTGTACACACTTTAAGTCTGTTGATTTTAATGCATGGTTGAAATCCCTTCGAACAGAAAAAGGTTTTCTAATTATTCTTTTTTAAAAATAAATTATTTCAAACTTAATAATTTTCAACACTTTCAAACATTTTGTATTACTCACTTCCCTGAAACTAACGAAATGAAACACATTTTTAACATATTCTTTATTGTATGAAAGTGCAATCTCTTCTAATGACATAATTTTTTCAATAAATATTCTACTTATTTGAACTTTAATTAATTAAGATTGACAACCGGACAAATAACTTTTTCTCTTATCTGTATGTTTTCTGAAAATATTTGATTATTTTCTTCATTTTGCAAATAAATTTTAATATGTTAAAAGAATTTTTCGTTTTTCTGAAACCAAATAATGACTGCATTCATTTTAACATTAATTCAATTGTTTCGAATTCTTAGCATTCTGCAAATGTATAATTTCTAGCAAATAAACAAAAACTCTATTATTAAATTGTATTTCTTGTTATTGATACAACTGGAATTCTTCCGATTATTTTTTAAGTATTTCTTTCACTTCATTGAAAACTTCGTTTTATATTGGACATGTTTTTCATTAGGAAAAAGTAAAAATATCCTTGAACAATTACAACATACTAACTAACATTGAATCTTTTAGTAAAAACAGACCTATGAAAGAAGTAAAATTCAACATAAATACAAGTTTAAAAAAGTATTTTTATTTAATTTATCACAAGCTGTCACATTCTTTCAAAATGATTGCAATGGTAAGAAAAGCAGTTATATCTTTACCTTAATATTCCTTTTCCAAAATATATACAATAAATTATTGCCATCATTTTACTTGTAATATTTCACAATAGACGTGCATGCTAAATTCAGTGAGCATTAAGCTTCATTGTGATTGGTTTAGAGTCTGTCAGGAATTCTATAAAAACAAGCGCACCTATGAGAAAGATTTTTTTCAGAAACAGATAATAGACGAGGAGTTTTTGGAGCAGATATTGTAACACATTTCACGATGTTTCACTGCTATTGCAATTTGACACGAAACACATGGATACACACACAATACATGCACTCAAATAAATTTATAAATCCATATTGAAGAGAAGGAGAAAGATTCTTTAGAGCAAAACGGCAACTCATTAATATATTGATGGTGGATAGAATCAGAAATAATATATTTTTATAATAACTACAAATGTGATGAATTGTGAGTATTGAGAATAAGAAATATCAATGTTTTGAAATTTCATTGAAAAAATACAATATTTTCCTGCATTTCAACTTACCCCATTATGAAACGTTATGCAAAACATTTTAATCAGTATTAGTATTTTTAAATAGTGTTTAATTACAATAATAAGTAATGCTTTCAACATTGCATGACCATTTTTCACATCGTAAAAACTTAATTTTACATGGAAATTTTATTCTTGTTTCATTTTTCTGTTGTATAGTTTTATATAACATGTTATCAGTGAAGATGTTTTGATCAGTATTCAGTAATGTAATAGATTTCTATTTATTATTTAAATAATATAATTGTGCCACGCATGATTCGTGTAGATTTCGGAAACTTTTTAGAAATTCTTAGAAATTGAAGTCAAGATAAGTTTGATTGATAAGTGACTAGGCTAAAAAATAATATTAAACATGTCCAGAAAGATCAATAATTATATGACATGTACTAATATTCAAATATTAAGGGCATTTTGTGTTTTAGACTAATTTGAAAAAAAAAATGAATATAAAATCGGAAATTTAGAAAAATTGTGTTTAAAACAGCGATTTATTAAATTGTACATAATTCTAGCATTCAACAGTATGTATAAAAAAATAATAGAGCTTTTTTTTCAATTTCCATTGAAGTAAATCGCAGATTTGTGTAAAAAAACCATATATATATATACAAGTTTTAAAGCAATTTTTGACTTTCATTGGAAAGAATATTAACAGATTTTATAAAGAAGGAATTAAAAAAAACCCTATAAACAGTGGAGATAAATATATAGAAAATGACAGAAAGAACATTGAATATGTAATAAATAATATCTGTATGAAAACATATGGCATTTAGTTTGGTTTTGAAAATAGCGCGAATTCTTAGAATATCCCAAAATACATTGATACCACGCAATTGATTAAATGTCTTAGGTGAGTCAAGAAATCGACATACTGATATAATACTGCTGTCTCGTACTACTGTCACTTCAAATCATTTGAATGAAAAAGTCATTCATTTTTTCTTTCAAGTTTTTCTATTTTATTTTCTCAATACATCTTCTGGATTCAGAGAAATTATTAGAAAATTTACAGGAGTAACAAAGATTAAAAATAAAACTATTAAACACAAATTTCTTCAGTCAACTTTAGCTAAATAACAAAAACAGTGCAACTTGAAAGATTTAAAGTTTAATAAGAATATATTTTTGGTTCATGTTCTCTGACTAACTTTCATGGAAAATTCAGGTAAAATGTATGTTAAATTTTTATGTTGATGTATAATTCCACACAGCGATATATAAATATATAAGTATTCGTCGCATATTTCTTTTCAATGCTCGCTGAGCAGTCAAATAATATTCGTTGTATAATTCTATAGTTGATACCGATAGTAGCATTTATTTTCATTGATTCTTTGTTTAATTGATACTTTATCGATTTCATTTAATAGAGTAGAGTTCCATTACTTTTTTTAAAGTATGTTTTGGGGAAATATAACGCATATTAGCTTCTGTTCGATAGTTAAAAATATTTTTACTTTTTTAATGATGAAATAAATTTATCATTCAGGATTGAATACCATTAATTATATCAGTCTATGGATTAAATGCTAAAAGAAATAAAACAGCCAATTTTTTTTTTCACTAACCTATTTTCAACAACAGAATTATTTTTGCCTCTCTTGTGTAACATATTATACAACAAATGTGCTTCTATTTTATAACATTTTGCACAAAGTAGCACTCCTCCCAGTTATATACTCCTCACTTAGCGAGAAAACTAAGTTAATTGCTGCTTCCCAAGTACAGATATGAAATTCCAGCCCTTAATTATTTCATATTACATTTTGTACTAAATTTTTTATGAAGCATTTACAGAATTATATTAAATTTAATTTCAATTACTGTATGACGAGAATAAAGTCAAAAAAGTACTTAACAAGAAAACTTTCTCCATTAAGAAGGTGATTTCAAAACTTCTTACCTCTACATGTGAATGAAAATTAATATTATTTAAAGTGCAATCATTTATACTAATTTATACAGCTTACATTTCGATAAATGTATTATAAGTAATCAATTTTTAAAAATTAAGAAAGGAAAGATCTAAAATTTATTTAAAAGGGATATTTAATAGTAAACTTCATTGAAATATGTTAAATTATGTATCCTTAAATTATCTCCTTATGTATCCTTATATCCTTTTTTCTTTCCACACCAATCCTTAAAC
This sequence comes from Nephila pilipes, assembly GCA_019974015.1. Taxonomy (NCBI): domain Eukaryota; kingdom Metazoa; phylum Arthropoda; class Arachnida; order Araneae; family Nephilidae; genus Nephila; species Nephila pilipes. Next base: position 60,532 of record BMAW01040957.1, read on the forward strand.
TCATACGAGATCATGTGTAGAACAAGGTATTTTTAATTGAGTTGTATTTGTACTTTATGTCTCTTCATCAATGTGGTGTTTTTTAAATATCAGCAAATAATAATAATGTTAAGTGATATTTTGTTTCTATAGAATTATATGAAATGAAATTTGTTAACAAAACCTAGTGTCGAACTACTGAAATCATATGTGTTCTATTTCTAAACTCCTCTCATCCCTTTTCCTAAATTTTATTGTGGCATTTTACATTCGATTATATCTGTTTTTTATGTAACTATAACTGGACACTTTAGGTTAAAGTATTTAATTTTTTGCAAAATTACAGATATAATTTTTAAAACTTTTAAGACTGTAATGCTTTTATATGTAGATGGATTTCAATCTTATTGTCATATTTATTATTATGCTTAAAGTTTTAAAAGGAAGTTTTTAGATTTTGTGTTAATTCCAATTAAATTTATTCGTTTTTAATTTACATGTTTCCCTCTTATAAGATTCCCTACCAGTCATGATAGAATTTTTTCTTATATTGCATTTTAAATTCCTATATTCCCGTAAGTAAAGATGTTACACAGTATTAAGAGTGTCATTAGATTAAAATGAAACATTCAATACAAAAATTGAATTAAATTAGTATAATTTATTGCATGGGTATGAGCCTTCCTATTTTTTTAAGAAGAATGTCTCCGTCCGTAAATGTGTTTCCATCATTTCGTTTTGTTTATATATTTATTATATTTGAATGTAATAGTTATTAAATCAAAGTTCATCAATTTATATTGTAATATTACTTTAATTATATTAATGTTACTGAGTAAATCTATGGCTATTATAAAATGTTGTCAATGAAAAAATTTAATGTTTTCTCTAAATAATTATTTGTCGGCGCATTTACTTGTCACCAACCACCCCGACTACCCTCTTTTGTGAAACGTGATTTTATTTTGTGTAACTTATTTAAATTTTATTATTTTTTTGGAAAATCCTCTAGTATATTTGAAGATTGTTGGCTCTCGATGAATTAGCCTTAAATGTCTTTAATCATGTTTGTGTTGTGTGAAAGAAAACAAGACACACCTATACCATTTAAACACCTTATTGTTTCATATTTATAAAAGGAACTTCTCATCCATTTTTCTTTACACCCCAATCCTTAAACTCATACAAGTATCATGTGTCCAATAAGGTATTTTTAATTGTGTTGTATTTGTACTTTATTTTCTCTTCATCAATGTGGTGCTTTTTAAATATCAGCAAATAATAATAATGTTAAGTGATATTTTGTTTCTATAGAATTGTATGAAATAAAATGTGTTAACAAAACCTTGTGTCGAACTACTGAAATCATATGTGTTCTATTTCTAAATTCCTCTCATCGCTTTTCCTAAATTTTATTGTGTTATTTTACATTCGATTATATCTGTTTTATGTAACTATAACTGGACACTTAAGGTTAATGTATTTAATTTCTTGCACAGTTACAGATATAATGTTTAAAACTTTTAAGACTGTAATGCTTTTATATGTCAACGGATTTGAATCTTATTGTCATATTTATTATTATGCTTAAAGTATTAAAAGGAAGTTTTTAGATTTTGTGTTAATTGCATTTAAATTAATTGGTTTTTAATTTATATGTTTCCCTCTTATAAGATTATCTACCAGTCATGATAGAATTTTTTCTTATATTGCATTTTAAATTCCTATCGTGGCGTAAGTAAAGATGTTACACATTATTGAGAGTGTCATTCGATTAAAATAAAACATTGAATAAAAAAATTGAATTAAATTAGTATAATTAATTGCATGGGTATGAGCCTTCCTATTTTTTAAGAAGAGTGTCTCCATCTGCAAGTGTGTTTTCATCTCTTCGTTATGTTTATATATTTATTATATTTGAATGTAAGAGTTATTAAATCAAAGTTCATCAGTTTATATTGTAATATTACTTTAATTATATTAATATTACTGAGGAAATCTATGGCTATTATAAAATGTTATCATTGAAAAAATTTAAAGTTTTCTCTAAATAATTATTGGTCGGCGCGATTACTTGTCACGAATCATCCCGTTCACCCTCTTCCGTGGTACGCGATTTTAGCTTGTGTAACTTTTTAAAAATTTTATGTTGTTTTCTGGGAAATCCTCGATTATATTTGAAGATTGTTGGTTCTCTATGAATTAGTCTTAATTGTCCTTCATAATGTTTGTGTTGTGTGAAAGAAAACAAGGCACACCTATATAATTTAAACACCTTATTGTTCCATATTTATAAAGGAAACTCCTTATGTATTCTATATTCTTTTTTTCTTTCCACCCCAATCCTTAAGCTCATACGAGTATCATGTGTCGAACAAGGTATTTTTAGTTGTGTTGTATTTGTACTTTATTTTCTCTTCATCAATGGGGTGCTTTTTAAATATCAGCAAATAATAATAATGATAAATGATATTTTGTTTCTGTAGAATTGTATGAAATGAAATGTGTTAACAAAACCTTATATATATATATATATATATATATATATATATATATATATATATATATATATATATATATATTGTTTAAAGACATTTGGATATACATTTCGTTTTTCGTTATTTCTTCAAATTAACGAAACACGTTTAAGTACATTCAATTTCAAAACGTACTTACCCGTATTCCCATACAGTTATTGACAATAATTACTGGCGTAACCCGGATACAAGCCGAAAAGATAAAGGTATGACAAGAGCTACGGCAAGGTATAGTATTGAATGTATATTCAGCAAGTCAGAGAACATTCAGTTAAAGTACAATCTCTTGTTACCTACAAAAAAAAAAGACTAAATTATATTAATATATTTAAGAATTCACTATCAATATTTTAATAAATATTAACTACATTTCTCGAATTGGCCACGAAAACTAAATTTATTTAAATTTAGAGAACAATATAACTATTCGTAATTTAATTAATTTTGCCATTTAAATTCTGGTATACTTTTCAATAGGAATTGAAAATTATGTAATTGAATAATCAGTTACACCATTATGTCAACAAATAAATGTTTCCTATAATCAAATGGTTAAAAAATTATACAAATTCTCTTACTTACCCATTCTGATCGGATGAAATTTCTCAAAACATGTTTGAATGCTTGTTTTTGAATTTTCCGAAATTGTAAAATTTAAAAGCAGTTTTTGTAACCATTATGGTAAGATGGTGACGGCTAATAATTCGATTCAACTTTTATTGTTGCTAATCATTGTTCGAAATTAACATTGTTTGAAACTAATTTATAGTTAACAATGCTTTTTCGTTCGAAATTTCCTTTTATCTTAACAATGAACTTCTTAGTTGATTTATTTGTTAAAATTTCATTGTTTCAGAGCTTCTGTCTAGCGTTTTAGAAGATGAATCTATTTTCATGTAAACAAGCATTTTTATAAATGTTTACTTAACTTAAAAGGAACTAAATACAAAACATATTTTTAGTCCGCATAGTTTAGAAACAACAAATTATTTCACATATTAAATTTTCAAAAAAAGTATTGAGTTCTTAAGGTTGTCCTCGCCTATTGCGTAGACAAGAATTCAAACATATAACGCATTTTCAGAAAGAAAAGATGTCCCAATATTAAACTACATTCGTAGAGTTCAATTATGTGTATTATTAAAAGTTAGTTAAGGCCTGCCTATGACGAGAAGTCTCATCAAGTGGGGCCCGTCTCCGTTTCTGTAGCTTTTGGATCAGGGATCCTAATTACTAGTTATTGTCCGGGTTGATTCCCTAACCCGACGATGAATACCATATGTATACCCATTTATACTGCATAGTCCTTAAATTAAGAAAAGTTTCGTAAATGCGCTATTTTTCACTAGAACAGATTAAAGTTAAATATCAATTTAGTATTCCAGGATAAGACATAATGTGCAGAATTTTTCTTTTGGGGCTTTAAAATGTGAATCGATTTAAACATAAATAAATGGTAAAATAAGATTTCTTAAAGCTTTAAAAATTCTACTGATTGAATATCTTCTCGAACACTTAATATTTATGCATGCAACAGCTCCAATTTAACCATAAATGATGATACATTTAACTTTAAATTCAAGGAATGACTTAGAATTGGAGAATTTTTTTGTGCTCAAACAATCATTACTTTAAGTAGGGACTAAATTATTCTAAAATGAACAGGAAGCATTATTAGCTCCTAAGTTTGCATAAGATTAAAATTTTTGCAACTTATCTATTACTACGCACACATTTAAAGCATTCTTCAGTTCTACCTTAAATTTAAAATTATGTCATTATTATGAATGTTATAATGTGTGTTGGGAATTTTTTAAATTAGAGTGTAAATACGTACAAATAGTATGCTTTCAAACGTAAATATCAGGTACAAGTGAATCCGTAATAAAGAAAACAAATCTATGATTCATTATACTTTTATTATGGAAACAAACCTATGGTCTATTATGCTTTTCAAACCTTACATTTCGGATTATTACATATAATTTATTCTAGTTTATTTGTTGATTCATAGATGTCATTACTGCTCTATAGAACAACTTTTTTTGTGTGTGTTTTAATTCGTTGTGAATCGCGTGTTTTCGTCTGGATATTTTATTACAGTTCATAAAATCTTTGTTTAGATAAGCTTTCAAGAATGTTATTATTCTTTAGTTAGCTTGTTATGTAAAACTAATAACTTAAATTTTCATGCTTTATTTAAAAATTTTTCACATTCTTCAGTATTCGTGAACACAGAAAAAAAGGTGTTTGGATTAATTTGTATCTAGAAATTTCAAGATATGTATTACGAACTAAATATCGAAATGTCATAGGTTTAAAATTCATACCAGCCAGTGAGGAAAAAAAACCCAAACACTAAAAGGATGAGATAATACTTATTATTATAAAAATGTATGCTTGATTTTTGTCCCATTACAGATTTTTGCTCACATTTTGATGACAAAGGCAGTTTTCTTATAATTTCGGTAGTAAAAAAAACATTTTATTAACTGGATTTTTTAAATTTCTTGAATTGATAAGCAGTTAAAAATTGTGTTTTCTTATGGGTATACATGGGAAATTTTACCTAATTGGCACTACAGCACCGTTTAAGGGTTTGGGCGACTAACTTTTGTTACTAAACTTAGGAATATTTTACTTCCAGAAGGTTCTTGATTATTATTGTTTCTCTTAGGCTCGCTATGATATTTCTAAGGCATTCAGTGGAAATTTTCCCTCCTTCCCCGATGTCTAAAGAGTATAGGAAAATACACGTTCAAATCTGTTTACCAAAAATCATTTATCAAGGTAGAGAAGCTTAATCGGACCATTTTAAATAAATTTTATATCTTGGTGTCCGGAAGCCATCAAATTAGGACAGGAAGATACCATTGATCTTTTATGTATGTCTAATAAGGTGTTTTCCAGGAAAATACAGGCTACACTTAGTTACCTATACTTTTTGATTGTGATATACGTATAGCAACTACTATTTTTTGAGGAACTTAACCCTCTCGGGCTTCTATCCCCTGTGAAATGGCTATTAATTGTGGTGAGACTGAATTTTGGTTTTACACTTGTCCAGAATTTAAGGATTCTAACCTAATAATATTAATCACCCCGCCAGAAATCCCTCCCTACTTGGCAAGGACTTAAAATGCATAGCTTCCAGTTCCAGTTTAAAGATTCGCAGAACATGGTCCAGGAGGGAATCAACGGCACGATGGAGATCATTTTGACAGATACGATTATAAAGTCACGAGACGGAAATTCAATGAGTACAAAAGTAGAAAAGTATGAGTATTGAAAGTTATTAATGACAAAAAAGAGTTTTCCCCAAATTAAGATATATATCTTAGGATGATCTTTACACAATTCAGAAGTAAATTGACTTTCTTTTTTATCGTAGTTTGTTAAAATCTTAAATTCATTTTAATTTATGATTTTAATAAACTACGTACAGATTGTAATCCCAAAGAAGTATGATCTACATAGAGGCAAATTTTGTCAACAATTTTGTTCAAATTAATTTCAATATTTTCAAATAGGCTTGAAAATGTAAAACATCAGGTGTAAAGAAATATCTGATGAAGAAAAAGTCTACGACTGAATTAAATACTCGATTTGACAATCAATTTCTATGAAAAACCGCCAGTTTGGCGCAATATTGCCAGGTTGGCTGACTGTATTAATTACAATAAATTTTTATCGTGAAATTTAGCGATACTTCGCCAAATTGGCAACTATTTGAAGACGAATACTGATATTTGTCTTTACGATGATTCTTGGCCTTCTAGGGGATGTAGTGAAGTTTCTAAAACTTAATGAAAATGTTTGACTCGAAGACAGAGGGATATTAATTGCGAGCTGTATGTTACTGAGTCTCTGGGATATGCAAATAAATTCATCGAACACTGAAACAAAATATTAAAAGATTTTCTTTCTCAGCCCAAAGTTTGGTGTTAAGCAAATATAGTTACAGTACTATGCTTAACACTGAAAACTTTTTTATAGATAATCTTTTCAAGTATTGTCATATCTGATCTGCAAGAAAACAGTACTGTGTTATACGGTTTGTCCATGAAAATGAATTTGAATCTCTACACCGGTATCTTAATTTAGAAAATATTTACGGTATACTAAAAAAGTCATTCAATGTATTTAAGCAGTTAATCTTTTGTTTCTTATATTATTATTTTTTTCTCTTGATTCTAACACAGTCAGAAGTTTAGCGAAAATGCTTATAGTTACCTTAAGCTTTCTAATCCCAATGTCACTTATCAGTGCTCTTCAGCCGGATGGTTTTCATTATTGCCTACCTTAAAAATTCCTTTATGGAAACGACCTGGTTTACTACCTACAGTTCTAGAATTGGAAAAATCTTTGCTTACGATGCTGTGCTTGTCGGCACCGTGAGAGAGACAAACTTCCAATTTCATCTGACACCTGTTGTTTTCCGTAGAAGCCAACAGAAAAAGCATCAACAATGTTCATAAATACATGAACACAGTGGTCACGTTAGAATCGGACCTATACTTTAATAGAAGGTCTGAGGCCTACATGAAAGCACTAGACTGCAACAAAAAGTTTGAAGCTTATTACAACAACCAGAAAGTAATTACAGTTTACTTTCTTCTAACTCAAACTCAAGCTCTCCAAATCAGAATTACTTTAAAAACTTGTCAAAATCTTAAAAAGCAAGACCGAGGGATTCCAATTGCTTCAGCCTCCTCTCTTTCCAGAAAAAATATAAAACTAGTATCTTCATCTAAAAATACTAACAATTTCACGGGGAAAAAAGAAATACTCTAAAATGAATACCCAGTCATACTCATTTTGAAATAAGTATGTTTGTATCAGATTTAAGCGTATGTCTTTATTGAATCTAAAACATTACATGTATTCAAAACTAAAAAAATAAAGAATGATAAATCAACATTCTCAAAAAAATTGTTATACATATTAAAGACTACAAAAGTTCCTCTTATATTCTGGCTACGTATTTTAAAAAGTGGTGTTCAAAAACAAATATGATTCGCTTAAATGTTCCGAACTATATTTCGTACTTACTATGCTACACGCGCAAGAACACATGAATATTAAAATGAGCCTGTATTACTATTCAGTGTTCTTTTAAAATTCTTTAGTGACAATTTTTCCTGCTGGTCGATGAGGATTTTATATTTGTCAAGCTTGTACCTGTGTATGATACTTTTGAATGTTGGTAAAGTTATAAATTATACTTTTTTTTTTTTTTTTAAATTACGATCAATTTAATGATGTGGTGAATGTGATAAAAGTTTACCTTATTTTGGCAAATTATTTAAAAATGAAAAAAAGGTAGTGTTATAAGTTTCTTATATACCTAATAAGTCATACAGTTTGATTCATTCAAGTCAAAAATGAATTAAACTTTAAAAAAAAAACATGTGTAAACCCTAAAAACACCAAAACATTATGGCAACGGCTGGTACAGTATTTTAAAATAAATCATAAGAGATAAATCATAAGAATATTATTAAATTAATATAACATAAATCATAAGAAAATTGAAAATGTTTATGTATATCATGACACACATAAAACTGTTAAAATCCTATAATTTAAAATTTTGCTTTTAAATAATTTGCCAAAGGTGGCTAATTATAACCATAATTTCTCCATGAAATACATTTTCCCTCCAATTGCACTTATTTATAAACAAATATTAAAGGTAGTTTTTTCAATTTAGAATAATTTCAGTTTTAGTTTTATATTCAATTTTAAAATGGCTTGCTTTTCTTGAAATATACAAGTTTACAAAATAAATATTTGTGGGCAATTAAGCTTTCTAAAAGAGAAATTTATTTAAATTTTAAAACACCCTTTTAGATTAGAATTTGCTGAACAGAAATTACAAAATGAGCAAAATCAATTTGTAAAATGAAACACGATTAATGAATTTCAAGAATTTTAATTATTCTATATTGCAAAGTTTCTCTATAATATGAGACATGTATAAAAAAATTAAATGCACTTACAAAGTAATGTATAATGGATAATTTGTCTTAATTGTGAGTTGATCTACATTGTTTAAATTAGATTTATCTTATTGTATAATACTTAATGAAGAAAAAAGCCATGCTTTCATATGACCATACTGCTTTGCATTAATTGAAAACACTTGTGATATTTCCTAAGACAATCTTGTTAAGAAATATCACAAGTATATACAAGTGTTAAGAAATATTACAAGTGTTAAGAAATTTCACAGATTTACTTAAGCGGAGCTTGTCTCCTTATGATACATTTTATAATCATAAGGAAACAAGATCTGTTTAAATAAATTTTAATTCATTAACACGTATTGTTGTTCTATTCTATAATACACATTTAATGTCAGCATAGTGTTTTGTTGGAAATTAGGTGTATTGTACATGGTTGGAAAATTTTATGAAATCTGCTGACATACAGGATGAAGCACCATAATTTTTTTTAAAAAAATACCAGATAGTTAGTAATAATAAAATAAGGATTATATTTTCGAGTTATATGTGCATTTTTTCGAGTAGAGTTTTTGGTCTTGTTTTTATTACAGATATATTAGCTGGAAAAATATATTTACTAAGATTAATGTTATTTTTTTTAACAGATAAAGGCATTGGTAAAGAAAGTTTCATCTAATCCAAACATGAGACGTTGAAATCTAAAGCTAGTTCTCGATTGAAATTTTAAAAAAATATGTCTCAATTCTTTTCTTTAAACTACTAATTTTTCTTCTGAACCTATCTCTGATTCTACTGTTACTCTTTATAATGTTTTGTAACATAATTAACTTTTGATACAGCTATATAGAATCAATTGTTCTTATTTACCCACTTTGATTCACAGGGAACAAACGTGTTTTAGCTTTCACAAAATAGATAGAGATTCTGTTAGTCTTCTGACAACTATTTCGAGTGTGTTGTTCCTAACTTCTACCGCTAAAATTGAGTAGGAAAAAGTGCATATTCGTCATGAGATGCTTTCGGAATTTAAATAAATGCAATAACACTTAGGCGACAGCCGAAAAAATATCTTGTGTGCGTGCGGTTAAGGAAAAGCGGTGCTAGAAAAGCTACCCTATATATGCAAATAATATATAGGGTAGTCAGATGGCTTATCAAATTGCATTCTGAAGATACCACCTTAAAAACGAAACGAAGTAGGACATCCTTTCGACTTTGACTACAATCTTTTAAAGGCAATATTGAAGCCTATTCCACGTCAATCAACAAGAACTATGACACGAAATTTGAATACATTACAACCAACTGTTTGCCACCATCCGAAGAAATTAGGGAAAGTCAACAATTTATAAGTATGAGTACTTCACAATCTATAATGATCGCACGTCAATCATCAAAAGTGTGCTCTCACGGGTAAGAGGCGTACAATTTTTAGGAAAGATTATGACAAGCGATGAAAATCGGGTTACCTTTTGATCCTACTGTCTGAACAAGACAGTATCTTGATAAAAATAGAACACTAACCTGATTCATTGATAAAAAAAATATTTTACTGTATGTTAAGTGGGATTGTCAATGGATAATACATGACGAATTGTTAGATTCAATTAACAACAAATGCGGATGCATACGTCCAGCAGCTTCTCAGAGTAAAAAATCTATGAAAAAGTTCATGCACTCGTCAAACACAAAAATGTTATTGTTTCAGTGAATCAACAAAAGTATTTAACATGGATGGTCGGTTTTACTTACTCAACCTTATTTCCATTCCTTTGTCCGGTAAATTACTATTTTTTCTGTTCTTCAAAAAACTACCTCTAATAGTGCAGACCATCTTCCCTGGTGATTTTGACCAGTTTCAAGCAAATAATACTCCCGTCTATACTGTAAAGTATATCACAAGCTGGTTTGATGAACATGAGAAAAAGGTGGAACAGTTGTGTTTGTGTCCTCAGTCTCTAAATTTCATTACTGAACCTTAGGGGGAATATCTTGACTAACAAATGGAAAAAAAATTTCCTCCATTTCTTTACAAGCACAGTTAGTAAATATTTTTTAGATCTCAAGTATTTGCATTACCTGGTCGGTCACATTAGTTAGTTAATGAATTCAAGGTGGAGAAATTATTTTCCATTTACTACTGCTACGGCATTACAGGAGTCACGAGATATACTATTTTTATTTAATTATAATAAGAACCTTAAATAGAAATCAAAGCACAAAATTGAATTTTTTAATCTTTTAAACTTTCACTTCATAGTCTTGATTTATTTGAGCCTCCCATCATTATCAAATTCGTCTTTATACACACCACTCTGACACCGAGTTTAAGTTGTAGTGAAACTGAATTTTTTTTCAACAATTCCGAAGTGAATTGTTAAGAACAAAAACTTACTCCAGGGTAATTAAATTATTTCCTACAAAACTTAAAACCTTTGAAGAAAAATGTTCAATTTTCCAGATTCTATGCCAAAAAAAAGTCTTTCATTACTTCTGATACATTCTAAGGACACAGAGAAATGAAGGAAAAAAATCCTTAAACATATTTTTCAAAAGCAATTGCAAGCGTATTTCATGGTATGTTTGGCCATATAATGGATTTTTATCTTGCAATTTTTAAACGTTCACCAAATTAGAGATTTTCCCTTAATATTAATAAAGGAAGATTTGAAAACCGTTCAAAAACAGCTCAAATGTAAGAACTTTCTCATTCCTGGTTTAATAATCACTTGATTAGAGGTAGAGAAGTATGCTGCTCAGAAATAATTGCGAATGCAATGAAATTAAAATTCTCTAATTTTCTTAAAAAATTAGAGAATATTATAGAAAATTAGAGAATTTAGAAAAAGGTCTTCTCTATAAGTGGAAAAGTAAGCCCTTTTTATTTTCAAATCATTATTCCATATATAATCAATATTGATGTAAATGAGGTTTTGTGATTATTTTATCAATAAGTCAATGAGTAAAATATTGTTAAAAAGATCTTAAATAAAGATTTTAAAAAGTATTTTTTTCACATATGCAAAACTTTTCTTAAGTTACAAGAACATTTTGATCTGTACAGTGATGGGGTTGAGTAAAGAACGGTGCAATCAATCGTCCATCAACGTCTGAAGTGCAGTACAGACTGTACGCAATGGATACCGAAACACTTTACCCTTGCGCTCAAGACGCAACATTTAATCCGCTTTAACGAAGATCCTACATTTGTGAAACACATTAATAAGGGCAGAAAATCTTAGTGTCATCATCACTGTACCCAAACCAAACAGAATGAATTGGCAGTGGATGCCCACATCATTTCCTTCATCGAAGAATTCAAATGTCGGCTGACGACGAAGGGAAGGAAACAGTACTAGAATTCTTCAAAAATCAACTTCAGTCATTCTACACCAAGGTCATTGATCTGCTGCTTAATCTATGGTATAAATGTTTAAACAATTATGGCGATTTCTATTTAAAAATTTCCAAAATGTATTACTTTTTTTCATATTGCCTACTATTCATCTGGGCACCCTTAAAAGATATTAAAATGTAGTGATCACTGAAAAACGGAGGTTATGAATACATTTTTCTCATTTCAGCTCATTGATTAGTAATTATTTCCATGAATCCTTGTTGTAGTACAGAAACATCAAATATTAAAAAAATATTGAGAGTTCTCAAAAAGTATTATCATTAATTACAATTAAAAAAGTGAAGGGCAAAATGGAACACATCTCTTCAATACATTCTCTATTTGTCTTATCAAATTTATATAATTCTTACTAAGGGTTAGTATTATAAAAACAACTTTATAAATTAATTTTCTCGAATGAATTTTGAAAGCATATAAATATTCTAATTCACCTATTTCTTTATATAATATTAATTTAAGTAATCTAATTGAATATTTTTTAAGAAGCTTAAGATGATTTACTTTAGTTCTTATTACAAAAAGTATATTGAAAAAAATAATAACTATCTCAAAAATATCAATTAATATCAGGTCAATTAAGATTTCAAAACAGGTAATATTAACAGTATTTCATGGAAGTACAATTATTAAACCTCAATTCTGAATTCGGTATTTAAAGAAAGATAATCTTTGGTACAGAGAGAATAACTTACAATGAGCGGTTTGTATATACATCATAAATTATTATGACTACTTGATATTTTCCCTCTGAAATTGTATTTAATAACATTATTTTAGTCTAGATATTTCAATTTTACAATTAAATGCCAAACAATTCTATCACCCTATTTATGCTCTACCTTTAATCAGAATTAAAAATGAAATAGTTTCTCAGAATTTAAACAAAAAATTATTCATCATAAGAAAAGTACAATAAATAAATCGCATATAATATCATTAAATCATAAAAACAAAACAGTGCACAATCAAACTAAAGAAATAAGTGCGTAGAATCTAATGAAATTGAACTCAACAGGATATATACATTTGTCTATTAAGAACTAAGAAAAAAAAATGTATGTTTTTAAATGTGCTGGAAATGTATAATAATATGAAAAAAATCAAAACGTGATCTTATCAAATTGTTTAGTATACACGTGAGAAATTTAGCATTCAGAGAAGCTTTATTACATGTAAATATATTGTAAGTAAATATAATTGATCAAGGATATTTAAAAGAACCGTATATAAAAGTTTAATTACAGTTATTTGAATTTAGAAAATAAAATACAGATATACTTGATTTAATTAATTTCATTGCTTAATTAGGTGGTTATTTCTAATGAGCTGAAAAATGTACAATTAAGGAATCAATCTCATTTAATGTAAAAAATTAAATTTTTCCCACAATATATAATCTTAAACATATTAGGAAAATTAAATAACTTACGCATTTGGATCGGATTAAAATTTCTTCAAACTTGTTTAACTGCTCATAAAATTTCAAAGTTAGAAACTTTTAAATCAATTTATGCAACAATTATGGCAAGAGAGAGGAAAGCGACTAAATAGTTCCATTCAACATTTTTCTGTTGATAATGTTTGTTAGAATGTAGTATTGTTTGAAACAATGCTTTTTCATTCGAAATATTTTTATGTCAATAATTAGCATTGCTACTTTGTTTAAATTTCATTGTTTTAAAGAATTTGTGTAGTGTTTTTGTTTGATTATGACATTTTCAGAAAAAAATACATGTATTAATTTACATTAAAATTTTTAAAACTAAATAAAATAGACCACATTTAGCAACAAAAACATTATTTTTGCATATTGCAAACTCAAATAAATTACTCAATTCTTAGTCATCATCTAATGTCAGAAAAAGAACACTTTTTCAAAGGATAAAGAATGTTTCAACATTAAACTGTGTTCATGTAGTTGTAATATGCATATAATCTCTTATAATAGAGTGTCCTTATAATTATAAAGCTTTTCATAAACAACCCATTTTTCTCTGAAACAGATTAAGTTAAATATCATTTTAGTATTACAAAATGGGAGATAAAGTATAGAGTTCATTTTATACTGAAATAAATGAATTGAATAAAACATAAATAAGAAGATAATAAAATACGCTGTTATCTATATAAGAGGGGAGTTAGAACATAATATCAAAGGTGGTTCAATTTTTAATCTGAAAATATATGTTGAGAGTTTGTGTTGAGTTCTATTTGATTGTATTATTAAATATTGTTTTTTGCTTCTTATTTAACTTCTTATATTAGCATACTTAAGGGGAGGAGGGGGGAAATGCCTTTTTAAAATCAAATAATAATAAATTTTGCCTAAAGCAAGATCTAAGCGATCCAAGAAGTGCAAATTTAAAGGTAATGGCTTTAGCACTAGTGTTACCAATAGAGAGAATGTTGGAACATCTGATCTCTGTAACATTCAGACAGTGCCAAAAAGTTGAAACCTAGTCATAAACTGGTGGAAAAGTACTTTGATAAAATGTATGAAGTAGTTCAAGGTTATGCAATAGTCAACTTGACAAACTTGATTTCTTTATTTGCTATGTGTTGCTGTTCTGATCGTTTTTATCAAGGATTGGTACTAATAAAAGAGGATTGTCCGTTGATTAAACATGACTTTCACTCGAAAACATTACTCTTTTCTGAAAGATATCTCTTCCATAAAGAAGGTGAGCAAATCTTATAAATTATTCTATTGTTTTGGGTTGAAGTTTAATTGGGATAGGAATTTCAGCTTGGAAAACATTATGTACATTCCTTGGCTTAACTTTTCTAACCAAAGGCTGCTTTTTGCAGTAAAGAAAGGAATCTACTGAAAGAAGTTAAACACTGTGCTCAGGAAAAAAAAAACTACATTGGACAAAATTAACAGACACTTGTAAATGGGTGGTTACGTCAATTGAAGAAAAGGTATGAGAAGAAAATGTAAATTTACTGAGCAACTGATAGATTGACTCTAAATTCATTATGCCAATTCTATGTGGAACAATATAGGTAATTTTCAAATCATAATGAATTGTGTAATTTCTGAATTTTATAATAATGTATCTGGCAAGGGAAAAAATTTGCATTTAAAGATACAGGGAATCTATTTTAAGAACCAAGTATGAACTGCCAAATAATGAATTCGATGAAATTATGAATTCGATAAAACCTATGTATGTGAAACTTTGCTGAAAAACTGTCTAAATGGCAAAACACAGAATTGTAATAAAAGCTGTAATAACCTTTTATGGAATATTTTCCCCAAAAATACATTTATTAGACTTAAAAGGTCTTGCTTAGGTGCATTATTAGCTTTAATACTTTTTAATGCAAGATATTGTCGTTTATTGCCAGTAGCTCTAAATGCAAACTCTGCCCTTGCTGAAAGTCGTGTAAATAAGTTGGAAACTTTGATAAGCAATATATTTCAATTTCCGTTAGACATTCCTATAAGTTCATAAAAATGTCTGGTCAAAAAGAAAAGCAGTGGGGGCAAAGAAATGTACTAATGATGAAAAAAGAAGGTCTGGTGTTTTTGTATATGGCTTGTGCAAAGTGTATTTCAACAAATTACGTATTTAGAAGTTAGAAAAAGTCGTATTGAAACTATAAAATTGATGTCAAAATAAAAAAGACGCAATTTGAAAAAAATAATAACATTTATATGCTTTAAAACAATATTCTTTTCATACAGAGGTCTTTTATGTATTTTTAATAATATTTAAGCCTTATTTCTTATTTTAAATCCATAAATCCATTTATTTTCAGAAACTGATATTTTCATATTTTACGTCACCTTAACAATAATATCTCAAAAATCTTTACATGTAATATCGTAAAAGTTTGCTCCAGGGCTTAGTATTAGAATACACAGGCTTTGAACTAAAGGATAAGAGAAAAGTGCATATTTACCTTTTTTTTGTTGTTGTTATTTTCTCCGGAGACAAAAGAAATTTTTGAAGATAAAAAAAAGTATTTTGACCCCTTATTCATTGATAAATGGAAATTGTTCAGAGAAAACAAATATATAAGTAATACCCTTTCAAGTAACATTCCAGGTGAGTGTTTTAGCATATGCATTAGAATTAATTTACGATATATGCGGCTATGTACAAAAACCACCTTACTTGATCGAAAGGTTTATGTCGTAACTTGTCAGATACCTTAAAATGCAAATTTTTTTTCTTTCCATTTTATGAAAATCTCAGAAAGAATTTCCATTTTTTTCTAATATAATTTGTCTATAATTCCAGTTAAGTAAATTGCAAAGAAGTAAAGAATGTTTTGCCAAACAGTTTAAGCTTTTTGAATCAATTGGTATTTCCATTGATGTATTTTTACTTTATGAATTTTTAATTAGCCTACTCGAAATTTTAAAAATAATTCTGAACATTCCCTCAACATTGACTCATATAATTTCAGTGGCATACTATTAGGCAACTGCAGTCGAACATGATGGATGATTTTGACTTTGATTTAGACAGTTCTTTCTTGTCTTTCGTTCATTTATTTAACAAAACTTTCTATGACAAAACTCATTTTGTAAACATATAAATGCCCTCCAAATTCATCCTCCAAAAATCTGTCGTAACTTTTAGAGTAAGAATTGCTTTTATGTATAAAAGTACTTATAATAATAAAGTTATAGACTAAAAATGGATGCTGAACGCTTAAATTAATAACTACAGAAAAACAGGAAACTAATTTCATTTCAATAATTCTTTTTCTGTCTAAACTAGAGGGCTTAAAATAATTAAATAGTACTAATGTGCAAAATAATCTGATTAATTAAAAATCAAACTTATATAGCAGATTATGAACTTTTCTTTTGTTGCTGAAGTCAGTTAAATGCTTTGTGATTTTTAATCCTGTATATTATCTTCAATTAATTCCCATTAATAGGAAATTGTTCTTAAAGCTTCGAAAATACAAATTAATATTTGTTCCGCAATTCCATCTTGACCATAAAACACGTGTAATTTCAAATTCAAGGAATGACATAGTACGGGAGAATGCGTGTGGGCTTAAGCCATCATCACTTTAAATAGTTGCTAAATTATTCTAACAGCTGGAAGCATAATATCCTTCTCAAGTTTGTATAAGACTCAACTTCTTACATCCTTTCTACTACTATGCATATTTTGAGCATTCTTCAGTCTTGCATTATATTAAATATTTTACCATTATATTGAATTTTATAAATTTGTTTAGATTAGAGTAAATATGTCCAAAATATACTTTAAAATATCAGATGCAAGTAAACATCTAATTAAAAAAATCTATAATTAAAGTATCCACTTAGCAGTTTTGTCCATACCGTATAAGAATAACATTTTTTGTACTTAGCTTGATTTGGGTGCATGCCATGTAGGTATCACATTTCCAAGGTTAAGATAATACATATCTCTGGCATTTGACATATTAATTTAACTTACCAGCATGTCTCAACTTTCTTGGCAAAAAAAGTGTTATTTTTCACTGCATAGTAGAATAATATATTTTGCGACATCATAACAACTCTAGTTATATATCAAATGTTTTTGAATATCCTAGACAGCAGATGCGTTCTTTAGCGGCCATCTGAAACGATTGAAGTAATTGTAGAGTCCAAGGATCTGGGAAAATGCATTGTAATAATAACACTTCATCACTTTATTTTCTTTGTTTTGAAATTAACTATGCAATTGGTGTCCGTAACATAAATTGCGTCTTAAATTTTGTTACATTTAAAATAATTTTTATTCAACTTAACTCAACCTTAGGCAAAAATGGAATTTAATTGAAACCCAACTGGAGGGAGGGGGGCTCCTAGGATTATAATACAGTTTTTATAAATGATTTTGATTTTTATAGCATTTGAATTTGAACTCTGAGGTATTCTTTAATCACTTATAAGTATCTAGAGACATTGTAAAATATCCTCTTTTCTATGTCAATAAATGGTTTAAGTTTCAAAGTTTTAAAACCTTATTGCTGATTTTCAGTAGTATTAAATGTTATATTAGTTTCACATTCTTCTCCTATTTTTTATATTCATTATATTTACATTTATAAGGTTTCTCACTTCTTGGTATTACATATCAAATAACACAAAAATATGTGCACCGAGTGCAGTTTTCTTTTTATAATAGGTCTTAAAATTTCTTGAAATCAACTGAATTGGACTAAAATATTTTTAAGTTATTTTAGTCATCATTCGTGTCTTTTAGATAACCTTTCCTCTTTCCTATTGGTATTATTTAATTACATTTTTAATTGTATGTTGTATTCTAATTCATTTGGTATCTTTTGATATTATGCGTTTCCCTTTTTATATCAGATACATTGTAGGAGGCATTTTTTTTTAGTTCGGAATAAATGTTTTAAGAACTCTAGCTGCACATGTAAGAAACAATTTATTATCATTAAAATAAATAAAATAAATTTAAATTAACAAAGAATTCAGATGATGACTTGAACAGCTAAAAGGAAAAAAAATTAGATTGAGAGCCATTTCATTAGCGATTTTCCTTTTTATATAAAAATAGAAGTGTTATTATTAATTAACTTCAGCTGGAATTTGATTTATTTAAATTGATTTAGCTACTTTTATTCACAATTGCTAGTTCATCCTCGTTATGGTAAGCATGGGTTTTATATTAAAAAGTTGCATAATTAGGCTGAATCTTGTATTATTAAATTATGTTGATCGCTGACATTGGCTAATTCACTTTCTAAATGTCTGGTTTCTTTCAAATGTTTTATTTTTTCAATGATATAATCTAACTAATTCTATTACTTAAGAATCTGAATTAAATATATATTGTTTATTTCTACGGGGAAAATATATAAATATTTATTAAAATTTAAGGAAAAGATTCCCATATAAAAAGAATAGGAATTTCTTACAGAAATTTACGAATTAATAAGGATAATGCAAAATTTTTATTTTCAATCTCTTTTCTTTTGATGGATTTAGATAATCTTTTACCAGTTTAACCCTCTAACTCACGAATTATGAAAAAAGCAAGGAATAAAAATCATTCTATGGATAAATATACTTAAATTCTTGTTTTAAATTATGTAGAAAAAAATTAATTATTCAGCTTGATCCCATTTAGGGAAATTTGAGGTGCCTCATATGAGGCTCGTATGTTTAAAAGGTTGCAAAAATGTCATTTCAGAAAAATGAAAGGAAACAGACAGGTGACAAAGTTAAGCTTATTTTTATAATTTGTTGAATATCTTCAGATTATTTTTAGCCATTATTACTTAGTGCTATGAAATTACAATATGTTGAGTGAAAAGCCTGGAAGCACTCAGTACACAGTACTTCCTCTCATCGAATACATATGTATCTCGTTTTCCTAAAACTAAAAGATAAGACACATTTAGCAGCATATTTCCCTTCATATATAGCCGGATAACGCTTAGCAGGAGCTTGCACTTTTAAGCGTTTGTTCGTTGGTGGATCCCACAAAATACATGGTCTGTCTTTTTTTTTTTTTTTTTTTTTGCTCTGAGTCGAATTGCCTTTATAAATAAGGGAACTCACAATGGGTGTCTTAAATTCTAATAAATCCAGGGATTCATTTTCATTATCTGATTTTCATAACATCCAACAATTTAAGACGCAAACAATTAACACATGGTAAAAGATTTGCATGTACTATGGTTTATGTTGTAGCTTATATCTATCTACACAGACTTTTAATAATGAATCCATGAGGTCTACTTCACCCATATTTTTATTATACATTTCATGGAAGCAGGTCTTGGAATTTCGATAACATGTTTTTCTTGCCTACTCCTACATTTAACTGATCCTCCAGGATTTGTTCCAAGAAATGTTGAAATTACATGAACAGCTGAGTAGTCATAGCACCTTGTTATTGTTATGTTTTCCTTACTTGTGGTAATGGAAAATGTGCTTCTTGGATCCCGTTTCATTTCAATGATAGGCTTCAATTTATTTGTAGCTTCTTATAACCTATTTGTATGTATTGTTCCTGTTGAAAATTTTTCAATCTACAAGTTTCATCAGAAAAGGAATTGTGAATAAATAGTCGAAAAATACTTTGTGATATTTGAGTATTATAAGTTTACAAGGCTTCAATACAACACCTCCAAGTTTCTTACAAAATTTTTGAGATTCAGCATTTGCACCTTGATAAATTTCAGAGACATAAAACAAAGTCAGAAATTTCTTTAATTAAATTTTTTAATTAAATTTTTAACAAAGTTAGCTTTCTATTTGTTCCTTTTAAATTAAAAATGATAATTCAAAACTATTTTTAAGGAATTTTATTAAAACTTATTTAGTTTTATTTTTTAATGAAGTCGGCCTTTACAACCATGTGTTACATTATGCCTCATATGAGGCTCTATGTTTTACAATAGATATGAAGTTTATTTTTCAAAGTAAACAATTTTAATGAAATTATATGATATATGTATGTTTTAAAACAGAGAGAAAATTTTACTTACCTCATTTGGAAGTATATTACCATAACAAATATTTGATGTTATTTCTTCATTATTTTCTTTCACAAAATCAAAGACTTCCATTTTTCAAGACTGATATTGCCATCTGTTATGATATACTAAAATGATTTGAAGCCCCATTTAAGGCATAAATGGAGAAGTGATGGGACTCAAGCGAAAAAAAAAAAAATGAAAGAAAAAAGATTTTAAAACACAGTTTCTTTGAATTATCATTGGAGCCTCATATGAGACACAGGTGAGCGAGAGAGTTTGGTATTACTACTGAATTAGGATCAAAACCCAGTTATTTTAAAGCATTTTTTAGATTGAAAATTGATTTGTGAGTGTCTTATAGTTAAATCTTTAATAATTACAAACGAGGAGAGGGAATCTTTCACTAAAATGTTGAATTGAATATGCTTAAGTTTCGAACCGCTTCAAAATATAGAAATATTATTACTATTATTTCAGTGCTTTGGACATTACTTTAACAGAAAAGAATTACCTCATAAATATGA
>BMAW01040957.1:86412-100575 GCA_019974015.1 Nephila pilipes
TAATTATTTTTGGTATTCACCCCGAATTTTTGAAAATTCTGATTTGAAGGGATTTCTTATCACGTGCTCATAATTATCACATTATACATGGCATGCTTTTTATCGATTAAAATTGGACATCTGGTTTAAAGGGACTTCAATCGTTTTTGCAAATGTGGATTTAGATACGCTTTTGCTTAACTTTTCTTTCAAAATTTTATGAAAAGAAAATTTTAACTCTTTTTTTTCTTTTTGCATAATATATTTTAGTTTACTTTTTTGAATGATACAATTTTCATAAAACTAAAATCTAGACAACAGAACCTTGGAACAGTCGCAATTGCAGGATGTTAATTTCATATCAGCAATGATCTCCGGTAAGTGATACGCTGTTGAAAATCTGGAGTTCCGTTCATCCATTCAACATACTACCTCTTCACTCAAGTACTCTAGGAACACTATAATGGTCTTTTGTGGGATCAAACCGTATCTTTAACTCCATATTAAATTGCACTGATAATCGTTACTCAGACTGAAATGACTCTCATTATTAAACAGAAAATGATTCAACTGATGAGATGCCTTGTCTTTGTGTTCTTGACACTAATGTAAAAGATGACGCTGATGGACTGCTGTTAATGGTATGCAGCGTTTAGTACAACTAATGAATAAGTCATCTTTATGCAGACGTCTGACCACAATAATCCAAGACACCTGTTAACTGATGAGGAATGTTATGCAATGTCTGGTTCCGGTCCTTTTCTGCCTTCAAAACAATATAACGGTCATTACTTATTACAATTAACCTTTCCAAAAAATGTACCTGTCATTTGGTAGGCTTTCAAAGCACTTGAAACTGTGTTTTTGTCAATTCCAAACTCTTGCGTAACACTCGTCAAACAATGCACCTCTTTAAAATAGCCAAATATTCTATCACATGTAACCACAACTCTTGATGTTTTTCCTCTCCTGTTATTCTCTGATGTTATTTCTCTCCTGAACACATCCTATTATTCGCTCTTGTTGATCTTCAAGCAAGAGAAATACTTTGACTACAAATATATGTAAATCGAAACAAAGAAAACATTTTCCTAGCAAATGTCTTCATACATGGAAACTTTTCAGCAGTCAAAAAATTCGCAAAAGTCAATTAATGCCACTGCATTTAAGCATTTATTTCCCAATATGATCTGACTACTGGTAAATAAGATCAAGCTGCAGCTTTTCAGGTGCTGTTTCATTATCAGCAGTGATGGAATAAGAGAGCAAATTCAATTTAGGCTAAATTTTTGTTAACCCTTTGAAGGTTAGGCGAATCAGCAGTTTTCGCCCTCGTATAACGCGCAGCTCTACGATGAAACGGCGGCTGAAAGTGGCACCCTTTTTCTTCCTAGTGGCCTTCAAAAATGTCACTCTCTTCTGATGGTAATACGGATAGCTCGCACGCTTTAAAAGAATTATTTGCGGTATATTAATGCAATATTTACACCAATTGTAACTAAAAATTTTAAACTATTCAGTAAATATTAAATATTATAAATGCTAGTTTGTAAATTATAAAATTAAAATAACTAAATAATAAAAGCAATATTTAGCTTTATAAAACATATAAATTACTATATTTTTCTAAAATTCTTTTCACTGTTTTTAGTAACAAACTCCCGCCAAATTACCCACGAAATATGACTAAAATAACAACTGAATTAGGATCATACATTATTCCTTATTATGTAAAACGTTTTACGGTACCCGTACCGCCGTCTTTACGCTATCAAATCAACATAATTTTGCAGTATATATTATTTGTAACAAGAACAACGCAGGATAATATACGTGGACGAAACTCAGCTCGTTAGCGTCCATTGGGGAAAAGTTTCTCTGCCAGAGTAGGGTTCAGCTGCAACCATTTGGGTGGAAAAACTTCGGACGAGCTAAACTCGTTAGTGCCCATTACGGCACCCTATTCGGTTGACGACCTAGATTCGTTCAGAACCATTGAAGAGTTAAGTCTTGAACTCTTCTTATTATCTTGTCTTCTGAATTATACAGATAATTCCTAATCGTAGAAGAAACATTTTTAAGCACTTTTTGTTTTTCAAACAGAGAGTAATGATAAAAAGTGTTCACCTACTTTCCTTGTAAATATACGTAGTTTTACTTTGAATGATTTTAAGCATGGGAAGGAACTCTTGGTTCTAGGTAGAGTATTCTGACTGTTCTTGGCAATCAACAAAAATATGCTTAACGGGACGCTTGTGGACCGCCGGGTACTATTTTCCCGCCCCTGCTCCTCTAAGCCATTGAGTGTTAATGAATTAATTTTAAAAGCAGCTCATGCGTTCACTTTTCTTGCTGCATCGAGTATTTTTAATTCATTTCTTCATATTTTCATTCTAAAACTTATTATTGTTCTGCCACATTTGCCTGACTTACTAAGTTTTGTTTTGCGATTCCCATATCGTCCAGTGTTTTTACTCTTCATTTCTTTGTAAGTTTTCTTCCCGGTAATAGTGTTGCTTCTCAGATTAATGTTAAAAAACAAACTCAATCAAGTGATCCGACAATGTATTCCTCTTCATTTTATGTTTTTGATATTCACTCATCTCAACATTTCGTAATCTCGTTGAGCTATCACTCTTCTCTGAGTATATGGCTTGCATAAAATTGACCTGCAGCATTTCGTCCGTTTGGACACTGCTAGAACGGACAGTAGCAAACGGTCAGTTGGGTGCTTTAGACACTTGTTTTAATTGTAGTTGTTCTCTTTGGGCTATCACTCTTCTCCGAGTATATATTTTGCCTAAAACACTCAAGCTGCATTTCGTCCACTTGGAAGCAGTTAGTGGTGTTTCATGCATGTACATACTAATAATATCATTTAAAATTAAATAAACTCAAAACTTCATGATATTACACTGTGAGACAAAAAAATTCGATATTTTCAAAATAAATAAATAAACGATTGTTGTAAAAATTTGTTTGCAAAGAGGTATTACCCAAAGTGTAAAACTTGGTGCGTATTAAAAATGAATGGTCGTAATTATAACGCATCTAAACTGACCTTTCATCAGATGTTTATAACGAGATATGTCTGGTTTGAACATGTCAGGAGTGTATAGACTATAGATTGTGGATATTTTTCTTTAAAGTATGCATAACTAGCCGAAGGATTCGTGCTCAGTATAAGAACATGTAAGAGTTTGAAAGGGATCATATCCCATATTCGATCAAAACGATGAGGCGATTAAAAGAGGTTGGCGAAATTAATCATAAGGTATATTTTACTGTCATAAAGGATGTGGTCTGAAAATTATGACAGCTGAACAGAAAAAAACAGAACTACACTCTAGAACAGGAAAAAAAAAACGACGCACCAAGAAGGAGTTTTTCCGATGGAGACAAAAATTGGCGGATAGAAAAATTATGTACAGAATACTAAAATATTAAAACTTCAGAAAAGTTAATGATTTATTTTAGAGTTACATAGTTACAAAGTAACGAGCTCAATAAGGTGTTTACCAACCTCTAGCCTTAATTCAAGATGCCACACTACGTGGCATAGAGTGATAAAGCTCCCTGATGGTCTCCTGTGGAATTACTTGCTGAATTTGCTTCAATCGTCGGGCTAGGTCATCAACATTCCCTGGTAGATGCAGTCGCCTTCCCATCATATCCCAGACATGTTCGATTGGAGAGTGATCTTGCTGGCCAAGACTGTGTTTGACAAGCTGTAAGATAATTTATAGTAGCGGGTGCCTTATATACTCTGGCAATATTTTGCTGAAAAATAATGCTAGGGTACTCCAAAGGAAAGGTAGCAAAACAGGTCTCAGAATGTGGTCGACATACCGCTGTGCTGTAAGTGTGCCTCTAATGACGACCAAAGGGTTCCAGCTATCAAGGGAAATTGAACCCAAGACCATTACTCCTGGTTGCGGGCCTGTGTGACGTACAATAGTGAAAGTAGGATCGGCACTTTGTCCTGGGTGTCTCCAGACACATCGTCGCTGATCTTCAGGACACAGGGATTCGTCATTAAACACTATAGGTCCCAAATCAACATCTTTCCAACCATATTGAGCCAAGCACCACTGTAATCCTGCTTGACAGTGCGCAATCGTGAAGTGGCAGGTGGCGTAG
Organism: Nephila pilipes; assembly: GCA_019974015.1. NCBI lineage: Eukaryota > Metazoa > Arthropoda > Arachnida > Araneae > Nephilidae > Nephila > Nephila pilipes. The sequence goes on from BMAW01040957.1 coordinate 90,532, forward strand.
CCGTCAGTACGAGCGTAGATTTCGTTCTGTCAGCCGTCTGTGAATGGTCATGGTGGACACTCGTGTGCGGATCACACGTCTGATGGTTGATAATGATGAATCAGACACTGTGACAGCTGCTCTGACAATGAATCTGTTCTCCCGATCTGCTGTGGCCCTAGGTCGACCTCTATTATCAGGACACTGAAGTCTGCTATTGTCCACCCATTCTTGCTAGCATCTACTAATCGCCGCATCGCTTCGACCCATATGCCGAGCGATTCTCCGATTTACCCAACCTGTATTTTTGACTCTAATGATACGACCCCTTTCAAACTCTGACAGTTGCTCGTAATGAGCTCGAATCCTGTGGCGAGATATTTTTCAGTCGTTGAAAGGTATCCTACATTGCAATGCAACAGAAAATTTGAGCATCAGATTGAGAATCGCTTTTTATATACACCTGTTTAGTGGGCAGTTCCGATGCGCTGTTGCTCTCGCTATTTGTTCTTTAATCATTTGTATGTTTGGCTCAAATATGTTTGCATACCAAATTTCATTACATTCTGGCAACTTCCTCTTTGTGCCTCGTTTTAATTTGTTATTAAATGCATATATATATATATATATATCATGAATTCAGTGCAAATTCGAGACCATATTTCACATTTAAGGAATTAAATTTTAAGAATTCCTTTATTTTAACATATTTCTTTGCTTAACGTCTTATGTTAGCATGTTATTTTATGTCCTCTTAATGGAAAATAACTATTACGAATTTTCATATTCGCTTCTTTTATAAAATTAGTTGATCTCAATCACTTTAGAAAAAGCTGAACCTCATAAAAGTACGCAAGTAATCAAAACGTCTTCTTATATTAAATATTGGACCCAATTTTTACATGTTCATGAACAGAATTTTACTTGCTCAGTAATCTTGCTACTACCCATAGATGAAACCTTTAATCATAATAGGTAAATATTATATGTCTTAAAAAGAAGGGAAGCTTTATAAACTTTTCCATGGAAAGGGATGTATTTCATTAAAACGAAATCCTTTTCACTAATATAATACTATTTTTCTTTTTACTAATATAATACTAAAATTTTTAAATTAAATATATTTTAGCTTATATTAAATTTCCAGATAATATTAGATTGCATTTTTCTAATGTTAGTTAAGTACCTAAAGTAATAAAAAACAATATTAAAAAAGAAATTGTCTGCATTGAAATTTTTAATTACACAACATGATATTCAATTACTTTCTTTATCTCAATAAGACTTTCAATGCAAAATCGTGGTATACTTACAGTAGCCATTAAATTTGCTTACATAATGAAATAATGATAAACAATAAAGTTAAATTAATTAATTAAGTATTATTTAAATAAGTATAATCTACACGTTGCATTTTTAAAAATAATTATTCGTAGCATTATATTATTGATAAATTAAAGTTAGCAATAAAAATAACAGTGGAATTTCTTGAAGATGAATGTCAATCTCACAAATTAAGTGACCTATTTTGGTCATAAATAATTAATTTATTAAAACTGAGCTTCAGTTTAAACATAGTTCTAATTTTAAATAATATTTTTCATATTTTATTCTATTGTTTTTATTTATGCATAGCAAAACATGATAATAAGGCCTCTGTTCTTAAATTTTCTGTGATCTCTATTGTTATAAATTAATATTGTTCTTACCAATCTGATAATTTAATCTCAACAGATTTGGAAAAAAAAAAATTCTGTACATAATAATACTGCTTTAAAATGTTTTGTTAATTTTTGCTTTTCAGTATTTTTCTGGCACATGAGTTATGTGGAGCCAGACTTTTATCTAAATAAATTAGTCATTATGGAATATTTTGCGAAGCTTAGCTTTCCTTAGAATTAGAAGCTTAGAATATCTCTAATTATATTTTGATTTTTCTAAATTTGTTAGAAATGAGGTTTCAGTATTTCAAATTAAACTCAGTTTGAACATTTGTCAGAAATAAAAGATAAGAACTACAAATAATGAGAAGATAGAAACTCTAAAAAATATTTAATATCTGTTTACCATCATTATATGACATTTTAAATTTTGATCCAGACTGAAAAGTTCTTTTGAGCTTTAAAGAAAATTGTTGAGTTCATAATTACAGAATTGGTCATATTTTTTTTCAATGTTTTCTCTTCTGAAAGGAAATTATTAACTTTAAATAAAGTTTTTTCTTTAAGCCATTACTTTTTTGAATATTAGTCAGAATTATTCATCAGAACATAAGAATGTAGAACTCATTTTTTAAATACTTTCCTATATTTTTTGTTTTGAACTTTGCGATTTATCATCATTATTCTGTAGTCATTACAGTTATTTAAACTCATATTTTATTCCCTGGAATTCAAATTCTCCATATAAATTGAATTAGGAAATAATTTTACTTAAAATTGTACTGATATATAGAACAAATCTACCCTTAGTGATACAAAGTTAGCGAAGCAAAATCGAAATTAATATGTTTTTGAAAAAAGCAATCTATTGACTTTTATTACCAAGAATCTAAAAATCAAATTCATAAAGTTCAATTCTATAAAATTAAGATTCCAATAACTTCGATCAGAAGCAAAATGATTTAAATGCGCTATATTAGATACTATATGTAGAATAAAACGTATTTCTGCATCTTCAGAATCAAAGGGAGTAAAACTATGAAAGAGAGTAACAGTTAAAAAGAAAGTAGACTCTACTAAGTGATATTCATAATTTGAGATAAGTAATATAAAAATCTTAGAAATTGTTGAAATAAATGAAATAATCATTAAAATTAAAAAAAAAAAGATTAAACATAAAAGTTTGCCATAAAATATTAAATTACAGTAAATTTGAATTTTTTTAATTTTTGAAGAAATCACAGTATATTTACTAAAAATAGAAGTCTATATCGTACCAATAATAATAGATGGTATACCGAAATCTTCTCACTGGTTAATTAACCTTCTCAGTCATAACCATCATCGTAAATTTTGCTTCGAACTTTTACTAAACATTGTATCTGCTTATGATATCCATCGCATTTTGTATAAATATAGGAAATAATAAGGTAAGAAATTAATTTGTGTTCTCTGAGTCTAGATTATAATCTATTAATTCGTATAAATACGTATTCGAGATGACGCTTCACTTCAACGTTCCTCTTATAAGCAAAAGAGACATTTGCATCGATTGCGTAGGTCAGTCAAGGAAAACTTAAGCAGTTACCTTGGCGTCCATTTTAGCAACTTCACGAGACACTTGGTGACTTTAGTGTCAAAATGATGGCACCAGAAAATGCTGGAATCGTGGTGATATCTCAAATAGGGTGAAAGTTAAAGACACTTCCTGAATATTTCCTGTGACATCACACCTGGCAGGAGCAGCTCTTAATGCGAGGAGAAGTTGGGTTGAATTGATCGAAGATCTGATCGGAACAAATATAATTATGAATGGCCAAACAAGTTTGTCGGGAAATGGTCTGTATATGTCGGAAACTGTCAGAGTTGTGGAAGTGCAGAGTATTACTACAGATTTATCAGTAGTGCGTAGTAAGTTGGTTAATTGAACATCAGTAAATGTGTTGTGACTGTTATAATATTTGCGTCTTTGTTCCTGTAGGATCGCTAACCTGTACAAATGTGTTTTCTGTTTGCGTGGTTAATCTGTATAAGTTTTGCTGCCTCGTTTCGTCTTGCCCTGGATGTTTGTAAATAAAGCGTCACTTTTCATTATCCTCCATGCTATACTAATTTTCTTGTACACCCACATAAGATAAGAGAATCTAGGATACAATATGACTGACCTATACTTACCTTTATAAAGATGGAGCAATGTATCTAAAAAAATATTTTTCTCCGTGTAAAAGTCAATATTGTAGCCTCAATTCCATGGGACGTGGCTACTTTATATACACATTCATGTGGTGTATATAATTATATATATTGTTGCGAACATGAGTTGATCTTCCCAGCAATGCTTCTATAATTAAGAAAAAGGTGGTTTTGCAGATATGTCACTAGTTATCATTAGAGAGTTTAAGCTATGATCCTTTCAACTTGACGATGGATTTGGCGAGCGACATTTGGTGATTTGGCGAGAAACTTGGCTACTTTGGTGACAAATGGAAAGCCCTGGAACCTATGCGAAATATCTGAAGATACTTAAGAACGAAATACAATGTTTCATTAATATTTACTGACCGATATGTATCTAAAGTCACAGCTGATTCTTTTTTATCTTAATACTTCTATTATAAAACCCGTTTCAATACATAAAACTAATAGAATAGTTTCAATGCAAACTAGAAATATGTGCCAGTATCCTCTATCTTCCTTCATTTTCTTCTTGATGTATTTCTTTTATATATCATTATCTCTAAATCACATGACTTCGCTTCTAACTACATCGACACTCAAGTCCATAAATTAAGGATAATGCCAGATACTGAAAATAAAGTTTCTGAAACAAAAAAAACAGGACTTATTTACAAAGCCTATTAATTAAATAAAAGTTAAAGAACAAAAAAATAATGTATTTATGATACCATCCATACAAACTACGATTTTTGCTCCTTTGAGCAATTACAAAAAATATCTTCCTCATAAAAACTTACATTTTTTGTATGATGGTTAATGTTTTGTGTGTCTCCCAGACGAGGAAATATAGTCCTAACAAAGCCTAGGCATGTGGAATATCTATTTGTCGAGCTGATCTTATTGAAGATTGCTCCACTCAGCATTCAATGCTCTTCGAAGTCTTCGTATACATGTAGGAGGTGGTTGGAGGGCTGAAACTCGTCATTCAAGCATGTCCTTCACATGCTCTATCAGTTTCAAGTCAGGTGAGAATGCTGGCCCTTCCACAGGGTTGATATCCTTAGATTAAGGACATACGTTTCCAATGTTTACATGTTGAAGACGGGTTTGTAATCCATAAACATAAATTTTGAACCCATGGCAACTCTAAACAAACGTACATGTGGTTCCAGAATGATGTCTCGATAAATTTGGCATTTTATGGTTCCGATTTGAACATGTATACCTGTTATGGAGCTCAGCATAATTCCACTCACACGAGCAATCCTGAACCTCAGTAATAGTCTCCCTCGTTGATGTTGTATTGGGAGTAGAGGGTGTTTGGCGTTCTCCACATATAAGTTCAACATGAATCAGACTGCAAGCTTAACATGGACTCGTCGGAAACCATCACACAAGACCACTGTGACGATGTCTACATTACATATTCTCCATTCTAGGTTAACCACTGGCGATAGGGAGTGGCAGGTAGAGGAACACATCTGACAGGCCTGCGAGTGTATAGATCAATATGTTCCAAACATCTGTACAAGATTTGTCTTGAAACTGTCGTTTCAGTGGCTAAAGATAGCTGACGAGAAAGGTCTGATTCTATGCTCCATCTGCTTCTATTTGCAGTTACTGCTAAATATGGGTCGTCATTCGGCGTTGAAATTCGGGTGCGATATGTACCGTAAAGCCTACTGACATTTCCATTAATTTGAAATCCTTGCCAATGCTTAGAGATGATACTTTGGGTGATTCCAAGTTCCTCGGATACTTCAATCTGAGTACGTCCACATTCCAGGTGAATGATGATTCTACCACTCAAAAAAATCATCCGCATGCTTCTTCTGTGTCATAACTATTCGGAATTTGCTCTGATTGGCTTATAGAACGCTTGAGAACAATTGTACTTCTTTGCTATCATTCCTTATATATACCTCTCTTACACTCTCGTTATTATGACGTACTATCGGTGTCATCTGATGGTTTTCTGTATTTTACATATTATTCTTGAAAATGTGTGCGATAATTCTACAGGTGAAATTTTTACTTTAAAGTTCTATTCCCTTGTGTTTCTAAATCATCCATTTTACGTAAGTGTAATTTACCTAATAAAAGACATACGTGTAATTTACCTAATAAAAGACATAAGTGTAATTTACCTAATAAAAGACGTGTAATTTACCTAACAAAAGAAGTGTAATTTACCTAATAATGCTTCATTTTGCATGGAAAGTAATTTTATGCAATTCAAATTGATATAAAGGCCCAAAACTTAGTGGAGAGATAATCATGAATAGCCCATTGTCACAATTTTTTAAAGTGAGTTCCATTCAATATTAGTTCGACATTTTCTGCGAAAGGTTAGATTGCTCTGTCTATTGTTACGAGGCTAAAAGGCTTTCAAATTTAGGGAAGATCCAACCGATTAATAAGCATATTCTTTCAAAGGAAATTGAAATTTTATTTTGAGATCATCTAGCAAAAACAATATATATTTCCTTTAATAGGAGCCAATTAACACATACATCATTCAGAGTTTACTCACAGTCACTGCAATTCAAAATACAAAATCACGATTTCACATGATACATATATACTCATTCCGTAGTTGAAGCGTATAATTACATATATATTTTCAAAAATTACTATAGAACTTTTTGGATTTTGTTGGGAAGCATATAGTTTTGTCACCAAATTTGACGACGATATTTATCATCAAATCTGACAACCAAGATCACCCCCACCTATTCAGCACTCTTTCTGTCTTTGCCTGTGAAACCTTCTTTCCATCATCGAATAATTGGAACACACAATCAGTGTTAGAAACTTATTCTTTTCCATCCAATTTCTGGGATCAGTCATCTTATTTTGTCGCGATTGCTTCATAACCAGATTCCTGAAATTACATTCTTTCGTTGGACGAACGTCTATCCGTTCAAGCTACATTCTTTCTCTTCTTTTCATACCTTGATACTTAGCTATGGATGGAAGTAATTTAATGGACTGAGAAAATGAAAGGAAAAAAAAATATTAACCGTCATTGAAAGGAACAATAAAATTAACTTGCTTAAAAAAAAGTTCAATAAGCTTATTATTGGAGATTAATGTCAAGAAAATAGAATTACGAAACTATTTTGAATCTGCATTGTAATACTTGATAAAAATTAAAGTATTAATTTTAGGAGAAAAATATCTTACAGGTCTGTGTATTCCCCTTTAAAATGTCTTAAAGAAAGACGACTTATATTTATTGTGAATCTTCACATCTTACTAAAAAAAAAGAGATTTTACTGGCTTCCAAGAAAAAAAAGGCAATCTTAAACTTTCTGAAATTTAATCGTATTTTGACAAAATTGGTGCTACTGTTGATGGCTTAGAGGAAACTATTTTAAGATGTTAATTAACTGATTAATTAAATTAATATTATTAGTTATCTCAAAGAATATAATTTCCATTATTTAAGACATATTTTCTTACAGAATTAGGAGAATCTGTTCTGTAAAGTCTATGAATCAAAATAATCCTATCATTGCTTCCAGAGATTAGTACAAAATACTAATCTGAGAAACTTTAAACATTTTTTATATTACAATAATTATAAAATAAATTTTAATCGATTTTTTTATTTTAATCTTTTTAATTTCTCCACTCATCATAAGATATTCTTTGATTCAAAGTCGATAATTCAAAAAGTTTTAAGATAACATATTTTTGGATAATATTTTTTTTTCGCGTAACAAGTGACAAATATAATCATAATTTATAATTATATATTAGTACAATTTTTGATAATAGTAATACAAGTTATCTTATTGTGCTTTTTGAATTGGAAACTGGTATTTCTTTTGGGAAATATTTTGATAGAGTTTCAGCCTGGAATAAATCGAAAAATATGAGAGGTAATTGAATTAAAGAATTCAAAGGTAATTATGAACATAATGAAAACTTAACAATTTCTTTTTTTTTTTTGATTCTTCAAGTCACTATCCGGTGTAATTGTATTTAATAATGAAAAGTTTTTAATAATTGTACTTAATATTGTGTGGTTACCAATTTTTTCCTTTTTCTATTTCTTTATATTTCAAGAATTGTAAGAAATAAAAAAATAATAATTTATCGATTGTTATACCCATATTTAAAAAATTCCGCAAACATAACTTTCATTTTGTTAAAACTTTGGAAATTACAATTAATAATAAATGATTGCTTTCATAATCTAATATATTTATATTTATAATAAGTTTTAAGCATATAAAATGAATTTTAGAAAATTCAAATTTATGTTAATTTTAAGATATAAAATCAAAAATCAGATATATTGGAAGAAAATATATTCGAAAGCGAAAAAAGGAATTCTCTAGGTGAACAGCTAACAGTGGACTAATTTATGATGTTAATCAAGGGAATAGCGAGAAATAATTCTTGGGGAAGGGGGGGGGGTACTTTCGCTTCAACTTATACCTCAAAATTAATTTAAGAATTTCATTGTTTATTTCCAAGGCGAAAAAGAATATATTTATAAATTACTAACTTTCAAATGCTAAATTTTTTCTGAAAACGTAAAAAAATTTAGCATAAAAAATTTTCAGTTTAAATTTATATCTACAACAATCCCTATGGGAGGAGTTACAACTCCCATACCCCTCCCACTATAACGCTTTCAATGTTACTTAATTATTTGGTTAACTGATATAATTACTGTAGTTAATTAATTACGTTAACACAATTAATTCATTAATTAAAATTACAACTTCGGCATCACTGAGTGGCATTACTGATACCAATTTGATACAGTAACTGAGAGAACAGCTAAACTTATTAAAATTTTCTTTTTTGGATACTTTTATATTATATACATTTTATCTCTTATTTAGATTTTTAAAAAAATATTAAATCCTTTCTTTTTGTGTCATATTTAAAATAATAAACAAATTTAAAAACTTAATTAAAAATTTACAACAAAGAAATTATAATTCAATGTTTTTTTCATCCTATAAGCTTAAAAAACATTTTGCCTCTCTCTCTTTGCCAATATTCAAATCTCTTAGTAATTGGAATATCGCTGGAATTTAATAACAGATTTATTTATTTTCTACAAAGCCGAGATTTTAATATGAATGTACTTTTACGCTAAAAAGAAAGGACAATAAGGAAATGTTTTAGAAATGCTTTGCAATCAATATTGTGCGCTACTAAAATTTCAAATATCTTATTGTTCAACTGCATATTAACGTGTTAGGAATCAAAATATTTATAATCACATTAGCATAATAAAAAAAACATAACAACATTAATACATTAATAATAAGCACTACAATATCTTCTTTTCAACATTCTAATAAAAAGAAACTTACATTAAAAGCATTTCTAATTTATTTTATAAGTTATTGAAAATTCGAAATTCTCCTTCACAATAAATAACTCAAACTAAATGGATTATATATACTGTAATTTGTATATAAAAATTAATAATGCATATAAATTAAACTTTATTTCAATAAGTCTTCTGAAGAAGCTTAGTATTCGATATAACAAAGAGTACCTTGGTATTTGTACATTCATATAACCTTTTCTGCTACATACAATTTCTGTATAAGCATTTAGCTGGGTTTTTTTTGAAAATTTTAAGACTGTTTCTGATATTGATAATTTTAAAAGTGACATTTGAATGATTTTGAACACTAAAAAATTCCATTCATTTTCATAAATGTAATCCTCGCAAAATATATATAATAAATAAAATTATTATTGTTTTTGTATCAATGCAACCTTTCATTCTGATGCTCCAAAATTTTTAAACTACTGTATACGAGTAAATAACAGAAGAATTCCGATTAGAAGGAGTTTTAAAATTTAATTTTAAATCACGCTATAACCATATTAAGCTATTTCTTATAAAAAAAATGACTACATTATGTATTTCAAGTTCTATAAAATCTTTGAATTATTCAATTCATTTGGTGAATGAAACACGTTTAATTAAAACTTTTTACTTAAACATTATCGATAAAAATTTATTTTTACTATCATAGTTAAGAATTTAACCATAATTTGAACCTCAGATAATAATAAATATGTTTATGTGTCCAGGGTTTTTTTTTCTTTCAAAAATAGCGTTTTTAACTTTTTTGAGATTCTAAAAGACACATTACATTTCTTTTTTCTTATTACATTATTTATTTTCACATAACATTATCACATTATTTTCACATTACATTATCACATTATTTTCACATTA
>BMAW01040967.1:2546-24703 GCA_019974015.1 Nephila pilipes
TTATAAATTAATTTTATAAAGTTATTTTTATTTCAATTTTAATAATTTTTATTATTTATAATGAGAAACAATATTATATTTTTGAGAGATATTTTTATATGAATTGATATTTCATTTCTTTTCTTAAAAAATTACCTAATTATTTAATATTTTGGCATTTTAATTTGAAATATTTTTAATTAAATTTTACATTTTGTATCATATGAATACTACTGCCTCTCTATACTAATGACCTTCTATTTACAGAGATTGAACGTGTACCCTTGTTGAGGGGAAGAATGGAGCGAAGCCATGAGGAAATAAAAAAAAAAAAATTAAAGTACTTCAGTTCGCCAAATGATCTTTTGGATGATAAGCTCTTTCTTCCATATTTCGATTTTGTCACCAAAAAAAATGTCACATTTCAAGCGTCGAGAACAGTTCACCTCCATTGCAGAGTCCGACGATTAGGAAACAGGAAGGTGAGTAAGAAACTGTTCCTAATAAATCTGTAAGACAGGATTGATGAGATCTTTTCTTAAATTAAAGAAGTTGTTGAAAAAGAAACAGTTTTCCTTAATTATTCGGTGTTCGGTGTCAAAAAGAGGTGCTATTTGCCACTAATAGGAATTATTTTCTATAGTTTTGCTTTCAATGTATGAATTGTTTTGTAAAGGGTATCATGTCCTAACAGTTCCCTTTTTTATTTTTTTAACACTTAGTTAATGTAATGAAATCTACTTGGAAATCTTTTTTTTTGTAAGTAACTTATTGGCGTATTTCACTCACACATTTACAATTTTATCATCTTAGTTTTTCTGAATTTTAGCAAGCTTTATCACAAAAAAAATACTTTTTATGTGTAACAATAAAACGATGCAATATTTTAAATATTGAGAAAATAAATCAAGCAAAGTGGATTTTTTTCATTTAATAGAGTGTGTACCGCCCCAATGTTGTTATTATTTCATGACAAAATATTGAACATTGGAGGGATACATTGGCGCCCAACGTGGGGAGCCAATGTATATCCCTCCAATGTTGTCATTATTTCAGGACAAAATAATGAACAACCGGGATGGTTTCAGGAACAAATATTATTTAATATTCGTCATGTTCCTCAACACAAGAAAGGATACAAAACATATATAAACACAGATTCACGAACATCACTCCATTGTCCTGCTAACGAAGTCACTCGCTTTCCATTGTGCTTGCGCTTTTATCCACTAGAACATGTGGAACCATCTAGCTATCGTTTAATATTACATGGTAGGTAGCGTTAAATTACAGTATTACCAGTGTTATTTAACATTAAATAAGATTCTTTGAAATGTACGCACATTGTTGTAAAGTAAGATACTTTAACATTATTTTTTGCTGCGTTTTTTCTGGACAAGAGAAAATGGAATGTTACATATCTATAATATTCGAAGTTTATTAACACGAAAATTACTTTTCCCTGTAATAACCATGGGCAGTATAGTATACAAAATGGCAATTAATTTATTAGACGTTATATATATATATATGTCACATTTTTCAGTAAAATTTTATTCAATTAACTGTCAGAAATGAATGAATAGAAATCCCCCGTTACTTCATTACATTATTTCTTTCATAAAGAAATGATTCTTTCTTCTTCATTTGTTTATCATTCTTGTAGCATATGTGAAATATGCGATTCCTTAAAGCTTACATTTATACGTCATATTCTAATATTATAATTTGTTTTGTGTTATCCTAATTTTTAAATCAAAGATTCTACATCTTTTATAATATTTTCCTACATTTTAAGCATAGATGATAGTAATTGAAATATAAAAAAAGTGAATTTATTTCTTAAAATTATTATTAAGCTTTAGCTAAAAATTCTTCCAATTATACCATAAAGTAACTGACTAAGTTTTCCTAAGATACCCTCAGTTTATTAAGCTAACTGGCAACAATAATTCTTTTTTGTTTAGCACATTAAACTTATGCAAAATTAGTTAACAGTAACAATATTTTGCATTAAATGATATGATTGTTAATATTAATTTTAAATTTGAGGAAGAAATTAAACTTTCTCAGAGTTCTTATAATCGGTTCAAATGATTTTAAAATGTAATTATATTTAAAGTATCACAAGAATATTCTTTCTTAATTCTGCTTAATGTACGCTGACATTTATAACTTTCAATGCTCCAAAATAAGCAATATAAATTTTATATTATCTCTTTATATATTTTTTTTATATTTGATATCTTACATAAGAACTTTCTTTTTTCTTTAATTTATTTCACTTTTCCTATATACTTCACTTCAACAACTAACTTCCATACACTCATTAACAGTAGCAATCTCTATCACTTTGGAAAATCAGAAATATCCGAGAATTCCCCATTTGGGAGTACGAATGTGGTCTGCAAAATTTTGCATCCTTACAAAGATACAAGACATTTTTTTCTTTAAATTTATTTTAATTTTTCTACATAGTCACCTTGTAAATATATACGCATTTCCCAGTGATACTTCCATCTCTTTAACCCGTCCAAATAGTACTCGGCGTATTTCTCTGCAAAATAATTATTTCCGATGGTCTCCTCATTTGACGAAAATCTCTATCACCTAGCATAAGTCTAAGATTAGGGAAAAAAAGAAGTCTCTTGGGGCTAACCGAGTAAAGAGGATGGTCAAGTTGTTCAAACAATAATTCGTTGATTTTTGGCATGGCAGGCAATGAGGTGTGGGGTGACGTATTGTCTTAGTGAAACATTACTTTTTTCTCAGCAAATATGGCAATTTTTTCGCAATTTGTGGCTACAGCTTCTCAAGTAACGATGCGTAGCATGCTCCTGTAATGGTTATTCATGTTTCAAGATAATCGATTAAGATTATTACATTAAATATTCCAAAAAACAATGGCCATCACTTTTTCAGCCAAATAGACAGTTTTCTTTTTTTTTCAGATTCGAATTCTCCTTCTCAGTCTATTGATTTGACTATATCTTGTTTCGGACGTATAATGGTGCATCTAAGTTTCATCTACTCTAATTAATCGGCCCCAAAACTCTGAATTTATGCATCTAAACTGCACTCAATGAGCGTTGGGAATGTTCATTCGAACATTTTTTGGTTCTAAAGTGAGCAAATGTAGCACCTGATAGCGAACAACTTTCTCATGCCTATATCTTGATTCAAAATGTGACAAACACGTTCTATGAACGTATTCATAGCCTCTGATGTTTCTCTCATTTTAATTCGATCGTCGTCTCGCATCATTTTGTGAACTTAAGCAATGTTATCGTCAGAAATTGCAGTTTCTTGCAGTCCCGAAAATTCATTGTATTTGAAGCTGATGAGACCACATTTAAAAATAAACTGCACAAATTTCACTGAGATAAATGATTATGCAGAGTCCTCGTACACAGTGATCAACTCATTTTTAATTTGAGTAAGCATATTGCCCTTTAAAAACAAATATTGAATAGGAGCTCAAAATCAGTTATTTTACATTTTCACTAAAACAATCATTTCGTCTCTCCCAAACGATTATCAAAAGGACCCTGCGAATCCAAAATGACTGAAATTTTTGTTAGTACCTGTAAAAAGATTTGAAACCACAATCCCTGGCTTTATATGACAGGTGCAACCAAATTCACGAGAGGTATTTACCTAAAAGTTTTAAACTTAGAATTTAAACTCATTCTAACCGTTTATTGTCTCTTTTTTCTTCTCTCACTTCCTGCTATTCTAGAGCACTTGCAGCTTTGGGTATTTTGAGTTAAATATAGGGACTTCATTAAGCTAGGTGAAATTTACTGTACAATTATAATTTCTACGACTTCCAGACAACATTGGAAACTGCCAATTGAATACCAGATGTGAAACGTGATGCATTTCGACAATATTGTTCATATATATATATATATATATATATATATATATATATTAATGAGCGTATGTTATGAGTGTTTAAAATATATGCACTGCTGACCGTTAAAACTGCAATAACAGGAAGATATTATTGGAAGAATGTCAAAATCCCATGAAAGGAAGCAGAGTTTAGGATATACAAATGATTAGTATTTCAGCAAATTTGATCGAGGTAGGAGAGAAAAATGATATCTGAGGCACTGCATAAAAAAAGCAGTGTAGTGAGTATTTCCTTCAGAAAACGCTTTGTAAGGTCTTTCTGGTCTGCACAGTTCCCAGACCAATTACCTATTGAAAACAACTGTCCATGTGTTGCTGAGAGATAGGCCTGTCACTTTGATGCCGTGAGCTATAGATATAAGCAACATTGAATTGAATTAATTGAAGCAACATTTCAGAAGTAGCGCATTTCTGTCATTCAAGATGAGTTCGACACTATGCCTAACCAGGCAAGGGGAGTCTTAGCTGCCAGGAGTAGTAGTTATTTCTAATAATATCGTACCTCTGCAATTTACAGAACTTGCAAATTTATTCATTTTATCTTCATTTCATACAGTTTATGTAAAATAGATATTTTGTTTGTAAATTTGCTTTCTTGCTAGTGCAAATTTAGTGGCGAGCAGTATTATATATATATATGTGTGTGTGTGTGTGTGCGTATGTGTTTGTATGTTTTTATACATAATTATATTCAAGTTTGCCTATTAACCCTTTCGCTACCGGAGGTAGAAAAAAGAAGTGCTTCTCTGGGCCCGCGGCTTCTTACCGCGGAGTGATACGCTGTGCCCAGACAATTTTAGATATTAATCCTAATTCGTGAAAAAAATTCCTCTAAAATCGACTATTTATTAAAATGTTTTGGTATTTATATATGTTATTTAAAATACATAAAATTTAATATATACAAAAAGAAAAAAGATTTAATGGAAAATGTAATGTTTTATACATAAAATTACATAAAAATCATACTTTTAAGAAAATACAAAACATATTTACATATGTTACATAAATTTCATGATGTAATGATGTACCATTATATGGAATATATAGATGAAAGAGATAAATCTTATTTTGCTGTATGGTATATTTATAAAAAAAATTAATGCATAGTAGAACGTCATATGTCTTACACACATATTTTGACGCTTCACACAAGATTTTGAGCAAAGAGCACATCTTAGTCCCCCCCCTTTTAATTTTTTACTTTAATGTCAATGTACAGATTTGGATTATTTTCGCTAACATTACTGTCAGATTTACTTATTATTTGGCAAATCTCAGTATCAGATAAACACTTTCTTTTCGTCATAACTGTCGCTACAAATAAAAAATGACCGAATGAAACGATCAGCTGAGAACATCTTCTATCAAAAGCCCTAACCCCCATAAAGGGTCATAAATTCTCCTTCAAACTTCTAAGAAGCAAGCAAGAAAGAAAAAAGCAAACTGAAATCAAATGCACTCTTTAAATCATGTCATTACATTTAAAGAGCCGCGCCACAACACGAACTTTTAACTATTACCCCCCCTCCTGGTAACCAGAAGTGAAATCCAAGCCCATATGACCAAGGTCAATACTCCAAATAACCTATCTATATAGATTTCGCGGTATTGTAGCGCCATATAGTAACATAAAAAAATCAAATAAAACGTTCTCATCAAGCGTATCTCTATTGATACGTTGGGCCATAGAAGACACGCAGCTTATCGCCCGTGATACGCTGGGCACAGGAGAGCCAACACAAGCGTATCGCCTGTGATACGCTGGGAGCGAACGGGTTAAAACTGCAACTACAGGAAAGAATGATGTGACGGACGTTAAAATATTGAAAGTATGAAGAGGTTGTTATATACCAATGATCAGTTTTTCGACGCATATAGACGACGTAGATGGGAGAAACAACCGCTGAATAAAAGAAATGTTGTGTAGTGGGATTCTCATTCAGAAAGCATTTTGTAAGGTCTGAGATTGCTCAGAATTCGTATTATGTCTCGAATAAGAAGTAAATTTACCACCAAGAGTCGAATTCTAAAAAGGCAGGATTGTTTCCTATTGAGAGTTTTGATTATTGTTACGTGTTATCGGCTGTCGCACCAGTCGTAATCCAGACACTGACTTACAAATATGGAACCAATGGTTTGTTGAGGGTTGTATATTTTTTGCAAGAAGGTTCTACACAATCATCAATGCCTAAAGCCAGAGAGAAAAGACATGTTGCTAGGTCGGCCCCACAAGAGCATATAACCACATCACTGACCATTGGCCAGGAAATGGGCATGTTTTCACTACATCCAGTATCGTATTTTAAATGTGCGATGATGTTTGATCCAACGTAGACTGTCACTTCAGATTTCCTTGACAATACAGTATAGAGAGAGACGGAGATTCCACGACACCGAACGACATAGCTGGATATAGGAGTGGCACATTGTAGTTTTTCAGCCGGTTCCCTGCACTGAGCACAGTATTCTGATGGCCGTATACGTGACTGAAGGCTTCGATAAGACCTCTGGTCACCAGTTTGCTTTCGATATCAGCATAGGGGCTCAGCACATCTTTTGTGATGGTTCGAATGGTCTTTTGGTATACGACTAGCACACCTCTGGTTTGGATGGATGGTAGTTTGAATGCCATTTAGCAGTTCAAATGTAGTCCATTTGGTACTACTGTTGATATTACTGTTCGAGATTGCTTGGAACCGGTCTACATATCTATACCACTTCATTGCATCATCAGGTGATTACTTGGTGAACACTGAAACAAGAGGTTCTCTTTCAACTTGACGGTTACCTTGTGGAACTTCAGTGGTTATTTGTAGATGTTACATTTGTTCTTCTGTATAACAGTCATGAAAGAATTTCGATGTTAATTCAAATAATCATTCGGTTATTATTCTTTGTGGTTACGAAATGTATTTTGTTGTACTTCCAAATTATTTATAGCTTCTGCGGAGAAAGATTTTGCTGGGCATAACCAGGCGAATTTCGTGAAAGGATCAACTATCGTCAGAATGCAATGATAGCTGTTATTAGTCAATGGCAATTGTATAATAAAATCGACACGATAAGTATTTCGATGTGACTTATCTTTAAATATTGTATTTAGAAATCCTTCCTTTTTTCCAGACAATTTGTTGGATAGTATGCAAGGCACACAATAAACTATAACATGTTGAATAAGTTTAATTAAATTTGGAATAAAAAATTCTTGTTTGACCACTTGTTCAGTTTTTACCACTTGAAAGACTCTTTTCAATAACTAGATTAAATAATACAATCTACGTACAACTAGGGACGTAGTTTATAAATTTATATAGTATCCCATTTTTTTGAAAGAATCCTATGATTCCGCGGTACTTACGAATATCTGTAATATGCGAATGTTTTCATTTTTCGAATGTGCGTCCTTCAATCGGGTGGTCAATGCATTTTCTATAATTATCACGACTGGATATCTTCTCAATGCGTCCACGTTCTTCGTATTTTGATCTGGTCGGTGTATTATGATCTGGTCGGTGTATTACTTCGTATTCGAATATTTAGAGGAGTACTGCCAATTTATCAATACTAGTAATTAGGTCTTTCTTGCTCATGATTTCTTGAAGGCTTGGCAATCTATTACTATCTTGAATTTGTTACATAATAAATTAACACGCAAGCTTAGAACTTCTTAGAGCTTCTACAATATCAAGAACTTTTAGCTCATAACTACTGTATTTTTTCTTCAGGAGGGCTTGTTTTCTTAGACATTTAGTGGACAGGATGCAGCTTTACATACTCTGCCACTTGGAACAGCATAGCACTTGCATCTGTATGCAATTGAATTCTTTTTCCTTGCTTAAGCTAGACAAAACTGGACTTTGTATCAATTTTTATTTGAGTCTCTCAAATGCTTCTGTGTTTGAGATTGATCATAATTAAAGTGATTCTCTTTTCTTAACAGATCACTAGGGGGCTTCACGAATTAAGTGTCAATTATAAATTTTCCAAAAGTAACCAAACAGACCTAAGAAACTTTGAACCTGTTGAATTGTTGTTGGCTTAGGAAAATTTCTTATGTTGTAGTGAGTAAAGGACGTATAGTACAGTTTTTCGCAAAATCCTCTAAAAATTCTACATTTCGTTTCAGAAATAAGCACTTTTTTAATTGCATTTCAAGACCTTATTTAACTGCAACTTCGGCGAAGACTCATTGTTTACTCAAACTTTCTTCATACTTGGTGATGGAATTATTAAATCGTCCATATAAATTATTATTCTGCCTTCAAAGTGCGTAATATATTGTAATCATATCTTTGAAGGAAACTAGGACTATTATTTACGCCAGATGATACTTTATTAATTTCATATTGTCCATAGGGAACAAAAGAAGTAGTGAATTTCTGACTGTCCTCGTTGTCGTCAACGATCCATTTTTCATGTTGAGTCCATCCAAGTTCATATAGACTTTTACATTTTGTAATCTATCGAGTACATAATCTATTAAAGGTATTGAAAATCTATGTTTGACAAACTTGTGGTAGTCGACACAACATCTGTAATCTCCGTTTTTCTTCTGTTCTAGTACTTCATACTAACATATTCGGATGAAGCAAGTTTGATGATTTCTTCTTCAAGATACTCTTAAACATATTTGTTGACATTTTTCTTAACTGCAAATGACAAACGACGAGCTGGTTGGTTGACTGAGAGATCATTGCTCAAAATTATTCTTATAGAAACATAAGTGGGTTTGGGTTTCTCAGGTTTTTTAAGAGGAAATTGTTCTTGTCGAATAGTTCTTTTTATTTGAGTGTCAAGGATGTGACCCAAATCTAACTTGTGTTCGAGATATATTTCCGATATTTGCATCCGCCATGCTTTTTCCTCGTATTTGTGGAACTCAACTCTTTTTCGGGTGAGATGTAAAGAAGCTTGTTTCAAATATAAAAAATCAATCACGGCTTTGAAGTTTAGATACTTAGTCCGCATAACATGCTATGCAAAGTTGTGAAAGTTATCATCTACGGCGATATCATATTCAAAATAACCTTTCGTCAAGACTTGCAATTTACCTATTCCAGATGGAACGATATATTTCTTAGACAACTTTAGTTAATCGACAGTCTCCGTACATACGTCACCTTGGATAAGATAGACTGAACTATTGTATCTATAAAAGTGGAAATGGTTTTCTCACCAAGTATAATATCTCTCAGATGCAGGCATTTCTGTGGGGAAATAGAAAAAGTTTCATACTTCATATTTTGAAGGAAATGCAGGTTTTGACCCATTCTTGACTGTCGGACAATTTTAACTTAAATGGTTTGGAGAATGACACCTGTAACACATTCTACGTATTCTTCTTTCAATTTCTTTACTCGAATGGATATCAAATAATCATCTTTCAGGCTTAAAATTCTCAGTTATCCTGTCGCAATTTTCAAATCCTCTCCTATTAAAGAATTTATTCGATACTCAGGCTTCTTGTTCTTGAAAAGGTGGTAAGAGGCATGGTTGTGGTTTTTTTTTGTACTCCGGCATACCTTAAACTTTTCAAGTCTCTCGATAAACTTCACTAGCGAGTTGATACTTGGTCATTCGTCTAAGAAACATTACTTTAATTCTATGGGAACTTTTTTTTCATTTGATCTGCAATTATAAGATCTCGCAATCACTCACATGTTTTGACGTTTAGTCCCTCAATCCATGAATGTTTGAATTTCTTGGTAAAGTTCACCCTTCGTTTTTTTCAGTACTTTTCTGATGTGTGACAAAAAATGCCTAAACTTCTCTGGAGTTAATTTTAATCTTTCGAACAACTTCACACTATCAGAATCTTGAAACCTTTGCTCAGACTCTCGAGCATTTAGTTGTGTTATTTCTTGTGTGAGTAGAACCAACAGATTTGTAAACTAAAACTAATTTGTAACAGACATCATATTAGCTGGCACTCAATTAATATTAAATACAGTCTGCTATCTTCGTTCCTATTAAATTTATGTGGCAACTTATTTAATTCATTATTCATTGCATGAGTATTTACCTTTAATGTCCCTTAACTAGATTTAATCAGAGCCCCAGTTCTTAACTTCTCCGAATTTACCTCATTTTGTCATCTCTCCTCTGCTAATTCTTCTTTTTCTTTCATTTCTTCTTCCTTTTCTTTCCTCCCTTTACAAACATTAATTTAGTATTTTCTTCGTTTTACCTTGTGCTAATTGTAATTCAAAAAATTTAATATTGACTTAGTAATTTCAGCTGTTGCTTCTAAACTTAACTCTGCTTCTAGTTTAATTTAGTCATCTTTCTTATCTTTTAAGAAATAAGACATTTTGCCAGGAAATAAATTTAACATGCTATATATAATAACTAATAATTCCAAAAAGAAAAATATCTATATGAGAATTACTTCTAAACTCAAGTGAATAAAATTATTTGGTGTTTTTTTTCAAATCAGTTTTATTTGATTTTGCTTTAGCGAAAAGAACAGTTTATACAAAATTCGAAATACATATCGTTCTCAACCAAAATATACATACAAATATAAAATATTATGCATTATTTAAAGTGCTGATAAAAATTTCAACACATTTATCATTCAAAAAGGTAAATACGTTTCAATCATCTTGAAATAATTTTTCTGATACATGAAAAACAATTTTCATCTACAATTTCTATTAAAAGAAAAAAAAAAATTCTAATCATATTATAAATTGATTTTTATAAAAACTCATTTACTATTACAAATATATATATATATATATATATATATATATATATATATATACACTTGAGGATTGAAGCGAAATACCAATGCATTTGTTAAGAGTATTATATATTCATAGAATAGAAAAGATAGAAATATTTAAATTAATAAAAAACATGTTAGCATCTTCATACATAAAAACAGTTTCTCTAAATATTAGGTTGTCAAGTATGAAATGGAGCAAAAAATGCACATAATTGAATTCGATTTTCTTCCAATAAAAACTTTTTATTTTTAAACAAAGTTTGCCCCCATATTATTGATGCACTTTTGCCATTTTAAAGGTAACTCATTTATTCCTTTGCTGTAGAAGCCTGGATCACGGGAGTCGATGAACTCTTGAAACGCCATTTTGACAGCCTGAGTGGAATTGAATTTTTTTCCAGATAAAAAGTTGTTTAAATTTTGAAATAAATGATAGTCAGTGGGGGCAAGGTCTGGCGAATATGGTGGGTGACGGAGAGTATCGAACTTCAACTCTTGTAGCTTTGACACGGTCATTGGAGTGGCATGTGGTCGAGCGTTATCGTGCTAGAGAATTGGAGTCATCCGTTTGGCTATTTAATCACAATATTTCTCATCATTTCATCTAGTTGATAACAGTAGACATCCGCCGTAATCGATTGGCCAGGTTCCATAAAGCTGTGGTGGATGACACCTGAGCCAGACCACCAAACAGTGATTATCAGTTTCTTCTGGTGGATGTCTCGTTTCGGACAGTGTTTTGGTGGTTCATCTTTGTCCAACCATTGCGATGAACGCTTACGATTATCGTACATGATCCATTTTTCATCGCAAGTAACGATTTGATTGAGAAATGGTTCATCTTTGTTCCGAGGAAGAAGAGAAAGAGTCTTCGTTCCGTCTGTGCATCAGTCAATTCATGCGGTATCCATTTGTCCAGCTTTTTCACTTCACCAATTTGTGCCAAATGAGTCAAGATTGTTTGCTTTGATACATTGTACATTAATGATAATTCACGTGCACTTTGGCTGGAATTCGCTTCCGCAGTGGCTTTCAGGACATCACTATCCACCTGAGTTTTGGGTCGACCATGTGATTCATTAGACAGGTCGAAATCTCCCGAACGAAATTTCTTAAACCAACGGGCTACAGTCGCGTTTGTAGCCACTTGAATCATGAACACACTATTGATATTGTCAACTGCCTGCCGTGTTGTGGCTCCACGGAGAAACTCATACTTCATCAATACACGAATTTCGCTGATTTCTATGGTTTCACTTAATCGCCTATAGAAAAAAAATTGCCAATTTTTTCAAGCCGAAATTTGCGTTAAAAAAAGGAAAAGATACTCCTTTCACGCAAAAAACAAATTATGCCAAAATACGGCGTCTAAATGAGGTTATGTGCAATTGAAATAAATAACATGAACTTTGTTCCATTTCATACTTGACAACCTGATAGAAACAAACTATGACTGCATGAGAAGGAAGATTACTATTCAAAGTTTAAAGAGAGGAAAAACAGATCTACACAAAATGATGAATAGACAGCAAATTACCCTCTTTCAGTAATTTAAGGTTATGTAAAATATAGATGTTTTTCATTACTGAAGAATAAATGGAAAATATGCTCAGTTATATTAAAATTAATAATTTTGAGTTAGTTGTTCATTAAAAAATACAAATAAAACTATTAATTAAAATAATAACATTTGAGTGTAACTGATACATGAAAAGTATGCAATATATTCATAAACGCATTTTGAAAAGAATTTTTCACAATAAAGGAGTAATACTTGCCTAATCATAGCTAAAATAATGTTGAATTTTTATTGCGCTTCTCTGTCAGTCAAAGGCACACTTAGTAGCAAAAAAAAAAAAAAAAAAATGACAAAATTTAATTGGACCACAAAACTACGGATAACCAAGTTGGCTCTTCAATAATCTGGAATCTTTTTTCACTAATTTGAACGCAGAATTCTTCTAATACTAGAATTGTAAAGGATGGGGTTGGATTTTCAAAGCATCATAAACTTATACCAGAATGAAGGTGGATCTTCAAAAAAACACAGATTGATTCAAATTCGGTGAGATGGCAAGGTACTTAATTTTACAAATTTAATTAACTTTTGGATTTCGAACCAAGGATTCAATTTTAAAAAAAGGAGCTAATGGATCGTTTTGTTGATTGTCTAGCATTCAATGATGGGACGCATTTTTTCAAAGACAGTTTTTAATTATGGAATATGATATGTACAAATTATTTAAAATATATTTGCCCTCTAGCTCTCACATAAAACAAAATTCTTGGAGCTATCACAGCTGGCGATCTCATCCTTTGACCATGCCCTTCCCTCCAGCTGTCAAGGTGGTAATCCCTTCGATGAAGCTACAAAATAGAGGTCTGGTTCATGGTATTCTCTTTTTTAGGAAAGCGCTACAAATATATATATATATTTCTATATATAGTTTTACATATTGATATATATATATATATATATATATATATTCTGTGACATATTCAATTTTTAAAAACAAACGATTTAATTTAATGTGATACTTTTTTTAAGATATTATCTGTTCGACTTTTAAAGGCAGACGATTTAATCTAATGTGATACTTTATTTAAAATATTACTTATTCTACTTTTAAAAGCAGACGAGTTAAACTTAAAGTGATACCTTTATTAAGATATATTTTTTTGGCAACACCAGATAATAGTTTTGGTAGGATATTAAATTTAGTATTGAGTTTGGTTCCAAGAAGTTAAAACGAACGTTGAAAAAGTGGTGCTTGTGTAAAATTGTGTCTTGAATTTATGCCTGAAAAGATGTGCGCAATTAAATGTGATGTCCTGAAAACAACTCATTTTTATTAATAGTCTTCAATACAGTACAATATATATATATATATATATATTTCTATATGTATATATATATATATACATATATATATTTATATATATATATATATATATATATATATATATATATATATATATTTCTCTCTCTCTATATATATATGTTGACAGTGGGGTGATGGAGATTGTTCATACCGAATCTATGATGGTTTGCTCTTACGCAAAGGGCTGGTTTTCTAGGGGGTGGAAAATTTAGGAGAGATGATGAAGAGTGAAAAGTATTAACACTATGATATATACACAGGTAGTAAACAGTTCTTCCGAGATGGATAGATGACTGCCTCATTTAACCCATATTGGCGATGGGCGATGGAACGTGCTCGGGCGTTTGAAGTTTACTTCCGACGCGGGTAGCGAAGGAGAAGAGAAGCGGAAAAAGGAGGAAAGAGAGAAAAAGAAAACGAAGTGTCTCTCAGTTTTGTTCTGGGATAGGTGGCACTGCATGAGCTTATCACATGACTCTGATTCTTGGTGACATCTATTGAGTATCAGAGGAACTGGTTTTACAGTAAATTGGGAAATAAATTAATTGCTTAATTATTAGCTGGAAAATCCTACAGAAATCGACTTCTCCAAATAGACCTGGCCTCCAGCTGTACTGGAATTTCCAAAACTTCACTAATTATACTTTATACTTTTCAAAATAACTAATAACAAAATAACAGTAAAAAATGAATTTCAAAACCTTTCAATATTCTATATGGAGCAAAATATGTAATCAGTTTTTTCTTATCACTTCATAACAAAGGAATGATAAAAATTCTGATATAAAGCAGCATAAAATGTAAATAAGCATATATAGAAAATGTAAATTACACAAGACAATATTTAGTACATAAAAAGAAAATAATATAGCATGAAATTAAATCAAACGAACTTCACCAAATAATATCTATCTACGTTTGATATTTATATGGTGTTAATAGAAATATGTTTTATTATATCTGTTTTTCGTATTGTGGAGTTGTATCACCTCCGCAGATTTTTTTTCTTCTTCTAGTAAATCTTCCAATTTTCGGATTGTTTTCCTTCTGTATTCTTCTTAGAATCTTTTCTTTGTAACTCTGTTCTTCTATATTTGTAAATGTGAAAGACTGGACTGGTTTATTCTGATGAGCGTGGGCATCTGATGCCTTCTTTGAGCCATTCTTCTATCTGTTTATTTACTTCTTCTCTTTTCGTGAATGCTAATCGGCGTGGCGATTGACAAACTGGATCATCATCTTTTAAAATAATTCGTATGGTAAGATCGGTGCTTGACGTCTTTTCAGGCTTGTAGCTTTCTGTCATTTTCGTAAGTTCTTTTTGATCTCAGGATCTCCTATGTGATTCAGTTCTACTTTTTCGAAGTTTTCCGCTAGTATCTGCATTAAGAATGCTTGATTTTTATATGTTTCAAATTCTACACCATTCTTCGTGAAGTTGACTGATACTCATTCTAAAATACCTGAACCTATGAATGCTTCGAACTTTAGTTTTGCTGTACGTACTACGTGCCAAGTTAGTGAATAGCTTTCTTCATCCATCTGAAATTCTTGTTCGAAAGATCCTATCGAAGTGACTTGAGCATCACCTATGCCTGTTAAGAGAATTTTGTCCTTCGCTAGTTTCGTGGGATCGATGATTCTTCTGCTGGTATTTTTCTCGAAGTAGACTGACAGTACTTCCGGTGTCGATAGGCGCAGTAATTTTCTTGTTTCCAAACATTATTTCCTTGGTGCGTAGACTTTCTTGACTGATAGTGGCACATGTTGCCGTAGGCTTGCTTGTTTCTCTCGTGAAATTCGTAGTTCACATCGACTGGCTTGTATTTAGCTCTTTCGTTGAATCGTTGAATCTTCTAAACCTGGAGTAATTCGCTTGAGCGTGATTAGAAACATTTGGAATTTAATACCTTTCTCTCCCATGAATTTGATTTTCGATCCGTCGATTTGAGTTTACTTGATTTCCTTCATAACTTCCGTGACTGGTGGGTTGAGCATCGTGATGTCGATTGTAACTAGTGGTTACTGCAACTTTCCTACTTGATCTATCCTGCTCGAATTTTTGTGGCGATTCAAACTGACGAAATTTTTCTGGAGCACTGAAATCTTGTTTCCCCCTAAAATGCGTATTAACTGGCTTTTGATTTAATGTTCTACTGACGTCTTCATACTCTTCGAACTTTTCTGCTAATTCGGCTGGCGAATTTATCTTTGTCCATTCGTCTAGAAATTGTTGCTTAAAGTCGGTAGGGGCTCTACGTTTCATTTCATCTGAGATGATCAGTTTTCTTAATTCTTCAAAAGATTCGATTTTTAACCCTGTTGTCCATTCGTCGAAATATGTTGCAAGTTCGTGATAAAAATCGATCCAAGTGTGGCTATAAACTTTTTGATGCGTGGTAAATAACTGGCGAAACTTTTCTGGCGTTTATTTAAATCTTTTTAGCAGATGTTCTTTTACGTGGTCGTAGTCGTTTGCTATCTCCTCTGGTTCACGAGCGATGATGTGTGAAATTTCGGATGGTAAGTGTCCTAAAAGATATGAAACCCAATGTTCTTTTGAAATTGTTAAACGTTGCACTTGACGTTCGAATAAGACTAAATATAAGCTAATATCTTCTTTAACTTCATATTTATGGAGAAATTTGGATATTTCCTTGCCTAGTAATTTCGAATTATCAGTTTCTTCAACCGTTGAGTATAATTTGAGTTTATTTTCTAATTTTAATCGCTCTAGGTTAATTTCATGTTGATATTGACGTCGTTTCTCTTCGTAAGTCTAATTTTCGTTGTGCTTCAGCAAGTGTTTCAAGGCGCAACTTTTCTTCAAATTCTTCTTTTCGTAGTGTTTCAAGGCGCAATGTTTCTTCTTTTTCTTTTCGTTGCTCTATTATTCTCGTAAACAAATTTTTTGTGAAATCCTCATCATATTCAATATCTTTAGTGATTAAGTCCTTTAATTTCTTAAATGTCATTGAAGAATCGGGCTTTACATCTAATTCTTCCGCTAGGATAAATATATCTTCCCAATCTAGCGGGGTACGACATTTTAAAATTAATATGAGAATAGTTAAATAGAATCAATTAATTTAAAAATTTATACTCTAATCGTTTTTGCGTAATAACAACAAAAGTGATTTTAAAATGAAACACGCTTATTATGGTGAATATCGTTTAATTAATTTGCTTAAATAAATGTATGTGTATCAAAATATATATCGAACACAATAATTAATTCAAGGGTATTTGAAATAAATTGTGAAAATAATATAAATATAATTGCAATATAATTTGTTAAAGTATACCTTTTTTTTTTTTTTTAAAAAAAAAGAATTATTTATCATATCAATCTGAAATCCCTTTGTTAAAATTTTCCATAGAACTAAAACTAAACATTGTGAAAGAATATAAGTAATTCAATTAGAACTAAAAATAAAATATTCAGACATACAGTGAAATAATCATAGAATAAAAAAACAAAATCATCTATTTTGAGAATACACTTTCAATTTGCTTAATTTGGAATTTACTAGACTGCGAAACCTATTTTTTTAAAAAGTTATCATTCATTAAAAGAGTGTGAAATGAAACAGCAGAAATTTGTTTTGGCTACGTTGAAGTTATCTCATGGGAAAGGGAAAAATGTTATACACAATTGCCTGGGAAGGATTAATGTTTACGTTAACTGTGATTCGAAATCTAATTTCTTATGCATTTATTCATTTCTGGCGTGAGAACGTTCACTGATTTGATATGATGGCATATCAATTCACACACACGATAATAAAAATAGACACTCCTAGGTTTTAACTTAAAATGACAATTTGAAAAAATATATATATAAAAATGTACTTAGAAAATAATACGTTTAATTTACTTTTTCTTCAGATATTTCTTTTTATAATTAAAAAGAAACATTACATGATGGAACTTCATTGGAATTAGACGATTGTCCGAAAAATAAATATGTTTTACAGTACCTGGAATCTTGCGGTGAATTGTTCACACATTTAATACACACCGGATTTTTTTTTATTTTAAGCAACACTCTTTCAGGAATCGACGGCCTTTGTAAAGAGCTTAAACTAAACACGCATTTAGATTATCACTAGCACAAATAAATACTTGATGCGAAGAAGCATTTGATGATAAAAAAAAAACTGAGGCTCTACTTGTAGGCGGGACACACTCGTCGTCGTAGAAAACTAATCGTGGAAATGGATGAGGCACACATTTTCTTTGTAGTAGATCAGTTATCTTTGTACACTGTTTATTTTTTTGCTGTAGAAGATACGTCGTCGCTGGGCACTGGCTATTCTTGCTGTAGAGGTGGATCTGTTGTCGCTGGTCATTGGCTATTCTTGCTGTAAAGGCATACGTCGGCATTAGCATCT
Organism: Nephila pilipes; assembly: GCA_019974015.1. NCBI lineage: Eukaryota > Metazoa > Arthropoda > Arachnida > Araneae > Nephilidae > Nephila > Nephila pilipes. The sequence continues at coordinate 20,453 of BMAW01040967.1, forward strand.
GGGAAGTTTTGTTGATCTCAGGGCGAGCATCTAATTTTCTTCTCTTCTTGTAGTCATCTCCCAATAATTTTGTAGGCATGTCGATTCGAACGCTCATAAATTTTGTACTTATTTTGGCATTTGGAGTGAAATGCTAATAAATTTTGAAGCAATCCCGGGCGAGCGCCCATAAATTTTGTAGACAGTGGGGTGATGGAAATTGTTCATTCCGAATCTACGATGGTTTGCTCTTACGCTAAGGGCTGGTTGTCTAGGGGGGTAATTCCGGATTCCATGTGTTGTTGCTGTTGTAGAAAAGGCTCGCAGTAGCTTTACTTGTTTATTAGAAGAGATGATGAAGAGTGAAAAGTATTTACACTATGATATATACACAGGTAGTAAACAGTTCTTCCGAGACGGATAGATGGCTGCCTCATTTAACCCATATTGGCGATGGGCGATGGAACGCGCTCGGGCGTTTGAAGTTTACTTCCGACGCGGGTAGCGAAGGAGAAGAGAAGCGGAAAAAGGAGGAAAGAGAGAAAAAGAAAACGAAGTGTCTCTCAGTTTTGTTCTGGGATAGGTGGCACTGCATGAGCTTATCACATGACTCTGATTCTTGGTGACATCTATTGAGTATCAGAGGAACTGGTTTTACAGTAAATTGGGAAATAAATTAATTGCTTAATTATTAGCTGGAAAATTCTACATATATATATATATATATATATATATATATATATATATATATATACTTAGTTGTGACTATTAAATAACGAGACTGACTTCTACGAAAGATGTACGTATTCATTAAACGCCAACATCTGACAGTAGTTTAGCACGAAGCCTTCTCTTTCGAATGTATTGCCTCTCACTTCCACAAAGCAATTAGTACACGCATAGTTTTCGTTCACATATGAGGTTTTTTTCGCTTGGAAATTAATATGTGAGTTACGAATTGTTGTGAAATTTCACTTGAAATATAGAAAAACAGCTACTGAACCTTTTTTTTATCAAAAGAAGTTTATGGCAATAGATGCTTAACTCTTTAACGGTTAAGAGAATCAACAATTTTTGCTCTCCTATGACGCACAGAACTACAATGAGCTTGTTGTTGAAAGTGGCAGCATTTTGTTCCCTAGTTTCCTTCGAAAATGTCATTCTTTTCTGACGGTGATATGGATAATTTGCTCAATTTTAAATGATAGTTTTTAAAGAATTATTTTCAGTACATTAATGTAATATTTAGACCAATTGCAACTGGTACTTTTAAACAACTTAGTATATTATAAATACTACAAATTTTAGTTTCTAAAATATAGAATATTTAAGCAATTATTATTGATATATTTATGTAATATTTACAAGAATTATAAATAGCACATCTAAACAATTCAGTAAATATTAAATATTATAAAGATTAACTAGCGGCCGGTGGTTTTCGTTCAGTCACGGGTTCGATCCTTGGCCGCCAAAGACCCGCCGTGTAGCCGGGGCGGATGCACGATAAATCTGATCGGGGCCCAAAGTCTTCCCGTTGGCGTGGTGTGGATGTTAGGAGAGGGGGGTGCCAGCTCAGGTATCATCCATGTCACTTGACCGTGTTTCAAAATTACGAGGTCTCTCGCCAATAGCCTTTGTGTTGCTTCTAGTGCGAGGTTAATAAAATCTAAATTAAACTAAACTAAACGCAATTTTAAGCTTCATAAAGATTTAAGATGTAAACCCTGAAACTTTAAAGGTAACTTCTTTTCGCACTCCAAAACTTTTCCATTAGCCTCAAAAGTACTCCATAAACCTTTTCTGCAGTGGAAACGTCAGCTCTGGCATGAAAATTCTAACCAATGCTTGGCAGTACCTTTTTTCATCTTTCCGTTCATTGTTGTCTTCGATTGATGATGGAACTATTCCACCATGTTATTGGATTGTAGAAGACGAAGAGTTGTACTTTGGAACTTCCCTCCAATTAAACTAGAAATAGGTATAAATACATTGCTTTCCAATTGATTACCTTGATCAGTAGATATATATTGCTGTACACCAAGTAAATAATCTAATGTAGTTGACTTACAAGACACAAACAAGCCTCTGCTGTTATTCTTTGACTGAAATTACTGACCATCTTATAAATCAAACTTAAAGAATCAAATTTACGAAACAACAGTAAGGTATAGGTCGCATCTGGCGTTTGGGATGCCAATGAAGTTTCGCCTTTTGACAAGCAATGTAACTTTGAGTCCAATCTTTGGTATCATTTTTATAAAATGATCAGTTATACCACGCACATTTACTAATTTAATCATCGTTTTAGAACCAAAATAAGAATTTTTCCGAAAAAAGGTTAACAATTTTTTTTTCGAAAATTGTCCGGTACATAAAAGTCTGAAACAATTCGTAGAATATCGTAAAAGAGATGCACGTAACTATGTTTCCAGAGAGAGAAATGCCTTATATTTAAAAATCAGGGATCCCCTATTTCCACGTTAAGAAAGAAATTCAGAATCTTGTAATTTATATTTTGAAAGTAGTCTAAAATCAATTAAAATAGAAATTACATTGCCAATATTTTGGATTCTGAAAGACTTATAGATATTTTCTGATCCAAATGTATGCTAGATACGAGACAAAAAATCGTCTTAACAGGTCAAGAGACCCAATTTGTCATAGTATATATTTATCCTGCTTATTAGAAAAGACTTACATAAGTAAGAGGTTCATGATACACGGAAAATATAAATTCGCATCTCCATAAAATATATGCGAAAAGATGTGTACTATTGTAATTAGACAAAGCTGTATGGTCATATAGATGAACTGATATAGATGAAGTTGATTGAATCAACAGAAGTTTTCGCTTATTTAAACTGAACCTCCACTTTATGAAACCCAAGATCTGGCTTTTTTACACCAACTTTGTTGTAGAGCATTATGCTTACTAAATATCTGATGGTCTTTTTTACTCTCAGTGGGTGGTGCCATTCTAACCAATGACAGTAAATAATAGGAAAAAAATTAGTACCTGGAAGAAATGTTGTCAATTTGAATTAAGAAGCACTTATACTTAGGTTCACCGCAATTAGCCTGATATTCTTAAAGCAAAATTGTTGGATTGCAATTGATTAAAATTAATTTAAATCGATTCATCATCAAGAAAAAGCAGGTTAAAATTATAAGTTAATTTATTTAAAAGACAATCTATTTCAGGTGGAAGGGAAATTGGTAATCAAAATTTCGTGTTTATACTGGAGCTTAAGTATTTGAACTGGTTCTCTGGAAGAGTATGTTAGTAGAATTTACATAAATACTATTTACGCAATCCAATGTTAAATGATATTTTCTCGGAGATGAAAACAGGACCACTACACAATGTTAGAAAGCAAAGTACATTACAATTAAAAATATAATTTATCGAATAATTTATTGGCACCGATTTGAAGCCTAAAAATTCGCAATTCGTTTACAAGTTTACAGGTAACTGAAAACATCTTTTTTTCTATACAATTTCTTTTTCATACACTCAAATTGTAAGGGATTTCGTCTCTAAGTATTTATTATTTGCATTTTTTTTCTTTTGCTTAAAATTGTTGATATTTTTCTTTTGTTGGGAAATAGTTATGAGGGAAACAGTTTAAATCAAACGAAGAAACCCAAATGTCTTATTAATGATTGTTACATATTCAGAACTTTGTTTATAATAACCGAAATATATATATATATATGTGTGTGTGTGTGTGTGTGTGTGTGTAGGATTTTCTAGCTAATTATCAAAGAATTAATTATATTTTCAAATGTACTGTAAACCAGTTCCTCAGTTACTCGATAGATGGCACCACGAATCAGCGTCATGTGATAGTTCGTGCCGAGCCACTTATTCCTGAACAAAACTAAGTGACATTTCGTTCTCGCGCTCTTTTCCCTTTTTTTTTCCGCTTCTCTTCTTCGCAATACCCGTGTCAGAAATAAGCTCCGAAAGCCAGAGCGAGTTCCAACCCATCGCTGAAATGCGATAGAATGAGGCAGCTATCTACCTTGCTCCGATGAACTGGTCAATTTGTCAAATTCTGTTGTAAATATTTTCACTCTCCATCTCTCCGCTTAATAAACGAAAAAGAACAAGTTTAGCCTCATCATTGAATTCCTACGAAGTCATCATACATTCTGGTAAAGGAGTGACTCCCCTAGATAAGGCAACACTTTGCGTAAGAGCAAACCAGTGTAGATTCGGGATGTACAATTTTATCACCCCCGTTCTACACACACACACACACACAC
>BMAW01040968.1:0-13333 GCA_019974015.1 Nephila pilipes
TTGGTATTGCTTCGGGTTCAGTTGCGTGTTGCTGTTGTTTGCGGGGTAAATATTATTCAGTAAATGAATTTTTCGTATCTCTAACAGACTTATAATTTTGGATCGGATATACCACACGCACACGCGCACACACGCACACGCACACACACCACACACACACACACACCACACACACCACACACCACACCACACCACACACACACATATATGTATATATGTATGTATAATATATAATATATCTTCTTATATAATATATGTATATATATATACGAGGGCCATCCAGAAAGTAGATTACGTTTTCGTCTGTGTCCGCTAGGGGCGGGGCTAGCGCGGTCATCTTGGGGTCAGAGCGTTGCGCAGCTCAGTGGGCATCTAGCCGTGCTAGTGAGAGGTTCGTGCTGTGCTCTGTTCAGATACTGTGACGGTTTAAAATGTCTGCGTTAATTGAAAATCCCGCGAGGTGCGTGCAGTAATAAGGTTTCTGACTGCAAAAAACTGTAAACCGATAGAAATCTATCGGCAGCTTTGTGAAGTGTATGGGGACAACATTATCACTGAAGGTGGAGTGCGTCAGTGGGTCATAAGATTTAAAAATGGCCGAACCAATGTTCACGACGAAGATCGAAGTGGGAGACCCAGCATAGTGACTGCCGAACTTGTCGAAAAAGTCGATGCTAAAGTCCGTGAAAATCGAAATTTCACAATAACGGAACTTTCTTTGAGTTTTCCACAAATTTCGCGAAGTTTGTTGCACGAAATCATCAGCGAAAAGCTTGGTTACCACAAGTTTTGTGCAAGATGGATTCCAAAAATCTTGACAGAGGACCACAAAAATCAGCGAATGGCTGCAGCGTTGAACTTTTTGGACGCTTACCATAAGGATGGTGACTCTTTACTCGATCGCATCGTTACTGGTGACGAAACATGGGTGAAACACGTGAACTGTGAAACGAAATTGCAATCAATGCAGTGGGGGCACACAAGTTCTCCCCAAAAACCCAAGAAATGCATGCAAACAATGTCGGCAAGGAAGATGATGGCGACTGTTTTTTGGGACAGAAAAGGTGTGATTTTGGTGGACTTCCTGGAAAGAGGCACTACAATAAACTCTCAAAGGTATAGCCAAACTCTCCAAAAACTCAGAAGAGCAATTCAAAACAAGCGCAGAGGAATGTTGAGCTCTAAGATCTTGTTGATTCACGACAACGCCCGGCCCCACACGGCAAATGTCACTCGTAAAGTTCTTGAATCTTTTAAGTGGGAGTTGTTTCCTCATCCGCCGTACAGTCCTGACCTGGCACCGATCGACTTCCACCTATTCCCAGCAATGAAGAAGTGGCTGGCTATGCAGCGTTTTGATGACGACGCACAGCTGCAAGAAGAGGTAACGAAGTGGTTGAAGGCGCAGGCGGCCGAATTTTTCGACGAAGGAATTTCCAAGCTCGTACATCGCTACGATAAATGCCTTAATTTGAATGGTGACTATGTAGAAAAGTAGTATTTGAGTGTGGCTTTCATCTGTATATAATAAAATTTGTTTCCTATAATTTGTTTATTTTTTATTCCAAAACGTAATATACTTTCTGGATAGCCCTCGTATATGATGATGACATACACAGTTACTTTCTTTCACTCCTTCAATAAACTCTTTTTTCACCCGAATTTACTAACCAGCTTCCAGGTGCTTTTTAACTCTAGCTTTTACATTCAACTTTGCAAATATCAACAGAATTCCGAGTGTTCGCCTTTCTGATGCATTTAAGTTCGCAATAACCGTTGTTCAATCTTCTTGCCTTTTTAACTTTGGTTCTTGCTCTAGAGTATGCAGCACCCTGCTCCCTTTTTGTGAGGTCTATTTATGCTTCGGTTATCGTGATATATATATATATATATCCCGTGTGCTAGTTTTTCGCAATAAGAGGATGCTTACAACTGAAATAAAAATGTAACCTGATAAGAAACTGCTTCAATCAGAACTGGAAACAGAGACATCAACAAGAGGCTACTCACACATATATATATTTATACCTATGTGTGTTTGCTTGTGTGTACAATAGCAATAGATCTCCTGAAGTGCGTTTGTTCCAAGATTTGATAAGGAGCATTTTTTCTCAAATTTTATATAATGTATATATTATTAATATGTTCCTGAAATCGATACTTAAACTGCTGTTTGTAGAAAATGCAACACCATGAAGGAATCATCAGAATCAAATGAAATTCGCAGCAAATGTCAATTATAGGATATTATGCAAATTAATAAAGTTTCAGAGCCATCGCGCGTGCGCGGCGCGCGCAGCGCCCTCTGAATTGATACTGAAAGCGTATAAATAAAGTGCTGTAGCGGGACGTTAAAAAAAGTCTATGATTATTTGTTAGTGGCAAACGTTTAGTGAGACCTGAGTATGCCTCCACGACGGAAGAATAAGAAATTCAAGCAACTTACGGAGTTTGAACGAGGGAGGATAATCGGCCTTCGAGAAGGAGGATTTTCCTATCGCGCAATAGCAGCTCGTATGCAGCGGAACAGTTCCACAGTGATGCGAGTTTGGAAGCAGTGGACCGACGAGCACCGAACAACTCGAAAAACAGGCAATGGACGACAGAAGGTGACGTCAGAGCGCGATGATCGACACCTGCTCCGCATGGCGGTGAATGATCGCACAGCTTCCTCCAGGCAGCTGGCAGCACGTTGGTCTACTGCTACAGGTGTACAATTGTCGGCTTCGTCAATTCGTCGTCGTCTGCTGCGCCGTGGATTGCGTGCAAGGGTGCCTTTATACAGGATTCCCCTCACGGCGAATCATCGACGGCTGCGTCGGCAGTGGGCTCTTGAGCACAGAGACAGGCGAGCTGATTGGCACCAAGTTGTCTTTTCAGATGAATCACGCTTCAATTTGTGGACCCATGATGGCCGTGTTCGTGTTAGACGTTATGCCGGTCAACGCTGCCTTCCTGAGTGTATTATTGAACGACATAGTGGTCGAACACCCGGAGTTATGGTCTGGGGTGCGATTTCGTATCATGGACGATCCAATTTGATACGAATTGAGGGTAATCTCAATAGCAACAGGTACGTCCGTGAAGTGCTACAGCCCGAAGTCGTTCCTTTCCTTCAAGGCATCCCTGGAGCTATCTTTCAGCAGGATAATGCACGCCCACATGTTGCGCGGACTGTTCGAGACTTCTGTTCAGCACAACGCATGCAACTTCTTCCTTGGCCTGCTTATTCACCGGATATGTCGCCTATTGAGCACGTGTGGGATATGGTTGGTCGGCGTCTCGCTCGAGATCCGCGTCCTGCAGTTTCCAAAGACGAACTTTGGTTGCGCATACAAGCGATATGGAATTCTCTTCCTCAAGCAGATATTCAACATCTGTTTGACTCCATGCCACGTCGTATAGCAGCACTTATTGCAGCGCATGGTGGCTGCACCAAATACTGATTTCGGACGCTTAATTTGTTTCTTTTGTTTTGAAAATTTCATCATTTATTTGTATCAGTACAAGTCGTTTCTGCATTAAATTTCATTTGATTCTGATGATTCTTTCATGGTGTTGCATTTTCTACAAACAGCAGTATATAAATTTTGCAAGTGTTTTTAAGAATTAATGGAAAATTTTTCTCAAATAAGTCAATGGGCGTGTACAGATAGCAGGTGACTAATATAAAATTAGCCAATTAATTACACAAGAGAATCGTATGACAACAATAAATTCTCGTGTTCTATGTGTGGATTTAGAAAACAAACTGGTCGTTAAATGACGTTTCAGAAGATTTTCCTTTATATAAAGAAAATTAATTCTGATTTGAAGAAATTGGCACTTGAAAAAAATCCAGGTTTAGATGCAATTTTCATTCCTTTTTCTACTATGAAAATTTCACTGATAGAATGTTGGCTAAATTTTTGAAAATCATATGAACTAATTATTGTATTTTCCTGAATGTAACACAACCACGAAATGATATATATATATACATATATATATATATATATTAATACTAATACTTCGATACTTTTCTAAAATATTGGATTTTAATAAATGATTTGTACTTCAACGAAGGCAGAATAAGGAAACATTAAATAACTAAATTCTTAATTTATTAATATTACAAGAGTGGGGAGGGAGATCCAAAACAGCAGAAGTCCCCAAACACGTTTACTCGTTATAATAAATAGGAATGAAGTGTCAGAGTTTTTTCTCTGTTTGTTTTCCCAAGGAATTTAAAGTATGGATTATACATATTACATGGCAACATATCATACACACACATACAAACATATATAAATATATATATATATATATATATATATATATATATATATATATCGGATAAGTAGAATCACCTGAACCTGAGGAAATGCCTTACGTTTTATTTTTCGATTGTGAATTTTCCTTTATGCATAAAATGTAAGCATCAGTGAGGCAGGGACGTAAAATTTGAAAAATACTCATAACATATATTTAGAAGGAATTATGTTTCATTAAATGTAGTTGGATAATAGAAAGAGTTTTAACCATAAAAGAAACCTTCGAGCCGTAAAAATCTGGCAATTAACAATAACAAAAGTACACTGGTAATTTTTTTAAGTATAAAACTACTGATATGAATTAGAAAGGAAAACCGTTAAAATATATACCTTATTTTGAAAAAAGGATGTCATTTACTTATCTTTATATAAACTAGAATATAAATTGAATATAACTAAACAAACAAGTGATGATATTAGTAATATAAGCTGGATCAGCTTATGAATGTTAACACACATATATGCTTTATATATTTATTGTGACATCCATACATATATCTTCAGAAACGAAGCTTTACTATTGATGGCGAAGATATAACTCATAAGAATATGGAACTCAAATACTTTTACAAACCGTGCATGAAGTAAGTTATTAAATTCAAACCTAAATGACACATATTCTTTCTAAGACAAATGGTTGAACATCAGCTTCAGAGACAAAAGTAAGAAGTTTAGATGGCTAGACAAGATACTATTTAAGCCTAAGGAACTAAATACTTTTGTCAGGAGAAAAGTAAAACTGATAAATTTCTGATTAATATTTCTAATTTCAAAAAAACAACCACTTAATTCTATTTAACTTCAAAAAACAAGATAGAATACAGTAAATTTTAAATAATTTCTTAAACATAATTCATTACTGACTTAAGATAATCTAGAGAACGAAATATTACAATATTGCCCCCATATCATTTAGGATCATGTGCTGTTTCGAGGATAATGAATGCTGCTGATATTGAAAAACTATAAAATGAGATAATTATACATCCATATTTACAACTTAAATAAACACAAGTACAAAAAATGTTTAAACTGCATTCGATTTTCTTAAAATTTAGTTCAAATATTTTTAATACGAGTACACACCATTTCCTTTTATTGTATGCTCAGTTATATTTGAGTTATTAAATGTAACTATGTAAAGCACTATGGTAAAATGAGCTATCTCAAACATATATATATTATGTATATTTTTATGTAATGGAAAAGGGCGGAAGACAAAAAAGTTGCAATTTTTGTGTATGAAGTTATAGGAAGTATTTGAACGTTTTCGATGTACAAATTAATATTAATGTAAAGTATCAACTATAATGATAATTATAAATAGTTTAGAATTCAAATGAACATTGTTTCACGCAAGTTTAGTTGGAATTTTATATTATTTAAAAACTTATTTAATTCCATTTTACTTTATTTTAAACTGTGTTTTTTTTCTTAATTCTTGTCACCACAATTTTAGGATGAATTTTCCTTGTTTTTTTTTACTAATATTTCTTATCAAATTTTATTAAAATATTGTTCATCAAATGAAATGGCTTGATTTCATAAAGCATATTTAACCACGCACTTCAATCCAAAGCCAGAAAAAAGCGATTTAATTTACTTTATCTTCCCGAGTTGTATCTTCTCAATCTGTATCTTCTCAACAGTCCCATATTTTTAAAAACATTTTATTATTCTAATATTTGTTTATTCATGTGATTTTTCAGTTAATACTTAATTTTAAAAAATTATAAGAAATATATGTATTATTTAATAATTTATATTAACTCAATGAATTTAATTTTAGTTGCAATAATTAGATTCTATGTATGTTTCTATTGTAAATTTTTAGAAGTTACACACACATATATGTATCAAAGAATTAGCAATCCACATCCATTTGAATAAAAAGTATAAAAATATGCATTAAAAATTTCTGATATTTATGCTATAGTCTTCCCAGTGTTTATTGGTGTACATAAAATAGAAAGATTATCATGCAAATAAAATAAATCAATGTAATTTTCGTAAAGTGTGATGTAAAAATTGATGTCAATTTCTCTCATCTAATCATGCCAAGATTTGGACAATTTAGAAGTAATGACCTGGAGACCACGATACTAAACTGAGAATATAAATTTTTTTCTTAAAACTGGGCGTAATGAATTCTTTTTAATCAGTTTTTGAGCAGCTGTTTTTATGTACAATAAATAAAAAAAATCAATGCTTTAAAAAGTATATAAGTCTTAAATTTACTTCCTTTCTTAATCTGTCTAAAGTTTCTAATATACAGCTTTATTTCAAAACAGGATATTTTTTATAGGCAAGACAATGTTATGAAAAATTACTCTAAAAGTTTTCGATTTGGTTTTTGCCAAAGCAAAATCAATATTGTGAATGTTTCATGGAAATTACTTTTTCTTTCAAATCATATTTGCGTTTGTTCGATATTATTATACATTTGTTTAATTTTTTCACCATGAATAAAATATTTTATGTTCAAATTAAGTTAGGTCTTATTTTGAAGACATTCCAATGCATTTAATAAACACCAAATATTATTATTTTTCTCGTTCTGTCTAGGTATTGAAATATTTGGTGCCCGAAAAAAATGCATAATTTTCAAAAAAGCCAAACAAAACATGTCAACTATTTTCTTTGCCGATATCTAGTTAAAAAAATCATCTTGGATTTTTTCCCTCTATATTTCTAGTACTTATTCTTACCTGTTCTAAATCCTCGAAGTTAGAAAACGAATGAAAGATGGGGGGGGGGGGAAATCAACGTTATGGGCTGCGTAACAGCTGGTTAAAAAGCTGAATGAGAACGAAAGGCGGATTTCCCATGAACGAAAAAGTGATAAAATTTGCAATTCAGGAAAGGATAACGGCCGTTTATCTTAACGCGGCTTTTCTTGGGCCGCGTAATTTCCCTGTTTCCAGACCCATTTGTCTTGACGTTTTTCAATTGGTTTCGTTTCAAAGCGAGCATCTGGTTTCTGAAAAGCTATATTTATTAATTATGCTTTGGCCTGCAATAGGAGCTTGAGGGCTTTAATGAGATATTTGCCGTTCATTGTGATTTATTTGGTTTTGTGCTTTATAAACAAGCGTTTTAAAGACTCTTACTTAACTTTTAAGTAAGGAAAATAACGTATTTCCTAGAATACTTTAAGAAGATACTTTTCTGTTACTTTAAGTGTAATTAACGTTTAGTCTTTGCGTGAAGTATCGATTAGGCAATAACCTTCAAATTAAAATGACGATTCTGATGAAAATAGATTGGACGAATATGTAGTTAGCGATGTTTATTCTACAAGTCTGTTATTTAGTGTACCATGCACCGTATTTGGTTCCTATTCAGTGCTTAGTTTTATTCTAGATTTTCCTTATTCTGCGTATTGCATATCTTGGTTTCAATATTTTTATGTCCTCTCGGAAAGAAAAGGAAAAAATTAATTATAGTAATTAACTTTAAGTGAAAGAAATCCTCCTTTTACATAACTTTGCTTTCCTTAAATAGGCAATTATTTTACATTCATATTTATAGTTGCTTAATGATTTTGCAAAAGGTATCTTGAATCTGTGCTGCAAAAAATAATCATGAAACTTGTAAATATTTGAAGAATAAAATAAGAATATAATTAAATAATTTGAAGAATATAATTAAATAATTGAATTCAAAACTACCGTTAGGATTATTTTTCATTGTGCACATGATCTTCGTCTCATTTTTTATTAATAAGAATTCTTATTTTTAACTACCTTAAAAGCTATCCTTATATGCGATCTTTGATCTCTTTTGTGATGCACCTTATTGTGTGGTGTGATATATTATTTCTTAGCCTATCATAGCTCCAGGAAACCATCACGAGAATTTTTAATTTAATCTCTGAAATAAATAAATAGATAGGTAGAATCAACGCGGACGAAAACCGCAAATGTTCAATAATTTACTTTAAATAATTTTGTTTTGTTTTTTTTAAAAAAAAAAAAATGCATATGATACCATGTGATATTTATTTCGTTTATCTTATAAATGTTACATCTATATCCATTTATTAGCTTTATTTATTGCATTAGGTTTGACTGAAAAGATTTCACGCTCCGTTATTGATTTTCTTTCATTACTAATGTATTTGAAAATAACATATTTTTCATGGTCTTTGATTTCATAAAAAGCTTTGTAATCCCGAAATTCATTTTATTTCATTACCTTATAAAAGAAATAAAAACATTTCTTACTGATACGCTACTGACGTGCTTTTTGTCACATAAATGCAAACTCACTGATAAACCATTAGCGTAAAATCAAATGTCAAAATTTCTGTAGTTTTTTTTTTATTTTCATTATTTGTTTAAGATCAAATAAAACACATTTCATTTTGGAGATTTATACGTCTTATTCACTATTTAAAATATGTACTTATATTTTTCATTAATAATAATTTATACAAAAATGTACAAAACAGAATTTTTTAGTAATTTCAAATTATTTTAACTAATAATATGGATTAATTTACTTAAAATTAGATTTTAAAGCCAAAGAAATCTCGGAAAATGTACGGAATATCATTTCGCTAAGCACAAGCAAGCAGCGATAAATTAGGAAACGGAAAAAGAAGCTCCAAACTGGGGGAAAAAAAGATATGTCACGATTTGTAGTACCTGACTATTTCTATGAATTATTTTTTATTAGAAAACGCAAGAGTCGGCTACTAAGTGCTAAGACACCACCATCTATAAGAGTTGCATGTATAATATTATTGAATTCACTTTGCCTTCTATTGGAGTTTGATTTTTGCTCGCATGTGTATATATAAGTACTTTATGCTTTCCAGTATGTAACAGTGTAATGAATAAATTAAAAATTAGTAAATTAGTAAAATTTTTATTTGCATTTATGTTTATGTAATCCAGAAATAATTTAATAATCTTCGATGATTGAAATGAAATGCTAAGTGATAAGTAATATAATGGGATTGATTTATATTGCATTTAAAGATTTAGGAAATATAAAAACTTTAAGGACGAGTATATAAACTTGAAACTTGGATGACAGATTTAGTATTCTTTAGAAACCCTGTACTCTATATGATATACCAGAAAATATGCAACGCATTTCTAACTATTGTTGCTATTTTCAATTTAAGAAGAATAGTAAGACTTTTCTCGGTTTTGAAAGATTGATTCTAAGAAGATTACAGACGTCTAGACAGAAATGAGTAGTCCTTTTCACTACTCTGAATGTAGAGAAAATTCTACAAGTATTTATTACATAGGAAAGAAAAGTTTATGTTTAATTAACTCGAAAATAAACAATGGTTACTAGACTGGAAATAATATTTTTCTTCGTAGTTCTACAATTATTACGTAATTACTTCAGATACTATTTTCTTACACGCACTCCTCTATTTTAAACCTTCTTCAATAAGTCTCGAAAACAGAGGAGATGAACAAAAGTTGCGCTACATTTTTAAGAAAATATTTAATTTCAGAAAATCAACACAATAGTTTCTTATAGAATTTTCACGGTAAAATGCTATTTTAACTCACGCATTAACTGCGGAAAATAAAATGGCTCCTAATTACTAATAGGGTTGCAATCATTATTCATATTGAGTTGTATAGCATTCTTACAAGAGCTGCTAATCTGGCGTTTCTGTTGTGTTCTTTGACGTCATTTTGTTTACATCGCCCAGGGAAAGGCGTGAGTTTAAACTAGCATCCGACTATTTATACATTCGGAATTATTTGGGTTTACTGAATTTAATCATCATCTACTCACAAGAAATATATATTTCAGCTCTGTATGATTATAATAACATTTATAATGCTACAAAATTTCATAGAATAATAAATTTTTTAAAAGCATGAGAATTATAAAATTAGAGAGTAATTCACAAGAAAAAGTTCCTGGACATGGAAAAAATATGTTGGGTACAATGAAAAGAAAATTTATTCCAATATTAAATTGTTCCGGATTTTTTTGACATCTTACATCGTATTACATGTTTGATTATAATTATCCGCTCAATGGAATTTAAGCTTTTTATTCCATTGTATGCTCTCTCAAGACGTAGTCTCGTATGTTCTAAGCCTATTTCAGTCGAATTCTTATGATTTTATACAGACAATTTGCAACAAGGTCTTCATTAAAATTTGGTATCTATATTTTATTAATCGGTACATAACAATACAAATAATTTTTACAATGAATATTCGTTTCATTCGCAAATTCAGGTGTATTAGCTTGCATTTATATGGAAAAGAAATTTAATTTATGTACATAAATATTTTTATGTAAAATATTAATTTACTTTTGCTACTTTTATCATTTGTTTTCATATGAATTTTATAATTAATGTAATATATTCTAAAAATTTAAATAAAATAAGTCTGATCTTATAAATAAATTTAGATTTTTAAATATAATGAAATTAAAAGTAAAAAATGAAAGGAATATAAAAGTAATGAACCTTTTTCCTATCCAATGCAAAACACGTCATTTTACTTTTTTTAAAAAATTGGAGTAAAAGTAAAAATGCATTTAAAAGATTGAAAAAGACATATTTTTCTTTCAATAGTAAAATAATACAATTACGATGAATAAAAATAAGTAGAAAATGTCAAACGACTGTAAATAAAAAATTTAAAAAGTCATATACTAAATAATGCGATTACAAACATATATTGCGAAATATAATTTGAATTAACTATTGCATAAGAAACTAAAGCTATGGACGTATCTTTTATTCCCCAAATCATATTCTATTAGAACTTTTTTGTTATTTTTTTTCGAAATTCAATATTTTGCTTCAAAACATTCATCACAAAATAAGAGGGGTCACTGCATTACCTTAATTAAAACTATGCATAATATAAGAATTATTTATGCTCGAAGAAAATTAATCATAATCGAGGAAGTGATTTCTCTTGATTAAATGAAAACATTTTTTATTTAATTTCGGAATACCGTTCATAAGAAGACTTGAGATATGTAGGGATGAAGTATTGAAATAAAAAAATAAAACTTTTTACAGTTTTATTCATCTAAAATAAATTAATGTGAATCAAATATTTTTATTTAATATTTGGATACACACATAAATTTTGAAAGTTAATTAGATTCCTACTTTGAAGTGCTTTTGTAATTGTAGTATACATGATTAGGTTATTTGCAAGAGATATAAAATGTCTAAATTAATATTTTGTTTTGTGAAATATATGTTTTAGAGATTTTACAAACGTTTCAGATATTTTTACCATTTATAACAGGCAGTATATAATTATAATTTACAATAATTTTTCATAATAAATGTAAATTGTAGTTTGTTGTTTTAACAATTTACTAAATGATATTGAAATAAATACTTGAAATAATTAGGAAAAAGAAGACATAATTAAGTGAATGTTTCAAACTGTAGAAGTAACAAGTTTTTCCTTTTAACCTAAGATTTTACAAAATAAAATTAATTCTTCATACGTTATTTAAAATTTATAAGCTTTTTCAATTTCTAAGCATTCTCTACGGGGTAGTTCTCAGAATATTTTATTTTATGCTTTGCTTATACAAAATAACATTTTTAGTTAATTTCATCAAAGTGATTAAAAATTCTCACTGACAAGTGCATTTCTTTAATGAATTTCTAAATACAAGGATATCTGGACATATGAGGAATTGTGAAATACCACATATGAGGCTTTGTTTATTTGATATATATATATTTCTATATTATTAGTAGATCTTATATTTTGTGTGTGTGCCTTATAATGATGTCTTGACTAATTGACAATTTTATAAATGTAATTTTTTTTGTCATTAAGATTTTTTCCCTTTTAGATGACTATAGGCAGGATTTGCGTGATAAATTTGTTTTAGATTCCCCTTTAAAAAAAACTATTAAGCAATATGATTCAAAAATTTTTATCCTCCTATAAAGGATACATATGTATATATTGAATGAAAAAGATTTTCCTTATGTAAAATCTAATTTTCAAGATTTTCCTTATGTAAAATCCAATTTTCAAGATTTTCCTTATGTAAAATCTAATTTTCAAGATTTTCCTTATGTAAAATATAATTTTCTAGATTTTCCTTATGTAAAATCTAATTTTCAAGAAATAATTTTTCAAAAAAAGGAAAAAATGTATGCATGTCGTAGTACCCTTAAGAAGCCGCTGCTATCACTGTGAAATAACGTACAGATACCAACAATAACACCACCGCAATTTTTATGAAGCTTTGTATAAGTGTAATTTAATATTTACTTCTTTTCTCTGCCGAAATATCAAGTATAAATATTCATATATCAGTATTTCAAATCTGTATACTATAAAGATGGTAAAGTAACAAGGTATCGAAAAATAATGAAGGGAATTTAAATAAAAGCATCTTATGGTATTTAATATTTAAATGATAGTACTCCACAATTAATTTTCATTCAATAAGTATGTTGTTATTTCTAAAATGTTACAATTATTTTGAAAATGACTTTGTATGAATTAAATAACGTTTTCAGAAATATGATACTCAAATGCCAGGATAGCTATCGAAATATTTTTCAGTTTTTATGGCACAAAATGATTATAGATAATTAAATACATTTATAAGTTTTGCGATGTATTAATAATTAAAAAAATAATAAATAAAAATATGACTGAAGAAAACAACAATAATAGATAGGAATACCTTTAACAACAGGAACAAATGTATTTAACCACATAACAGTGCTCGAGAAACACTCGGATAAGTACTGTAACATCTGCTAAATACTGATCATGTCAAGCGTAACTAAGGCATATAGTAAAAATGTAAGTTTATTCATTTTTTTTATATTACCTTTCAAAAAAATAGATGTCTTTTTATGTCACTCTGCATGTAAGAATCTATCTATAGGAATTGAAATTCAATACAACAAGAACATTTTTACTTGTTTTTGTTTTGTTTAGATTATATTATATTTTTGTATTGATTAAATCATATATATATATATATAGATAGATAGATAGATAGATAGATAGATAGATAGATAGATA
>BMAW01040977.1:0-15505 GCA_019974015.1 Nephila pilipes
CAAGACATAAACAATATAATTTTAAGTTCTCTCCGCTCATTCATCTTCACTCTAAATTTATTTTATTTAAGGAGAAATTTGGGAAGAAAAGATCCTATAAATTAACTTTATAATTGTTTTGTACGTATCTTAAATTCTAATACATAAGCCATACTTATCTGTTGATGCTTAATGAATAAAGGTCAGATTTAATTTGTTAATAACTGTGTAGAGAGAGAGGACTCGAATGTTAATCGAAGATAGCGCTTGTATGCCAATTGTAAAATATTTGATAAATTGTAGAAAATATGTGATAGGTGAAATTAAAAAAAATGGAACCACCATCAAAATCTACATTTTTCGTATTTAGTAACATGTTAGAACGTTTGTAACTGATTTACTTCGGAAGACCTATCTATTGACATTGAAGTGTAAACAGCTTCTTCGAAAATGAACGATTTTCGTTCTAATCAATAAATTATTCATCTTGAAATCAAAAGAATCAACTTATTTGAGATCGATTTTTTAGTTATTCAGTATTATGAATTAATTATTCCACTTTCTATGGAAGAACTCACATTTCTTACATTTAGTTATTTTTTATTTTCAGACATCAGGTGATTTATTCAATGTAACTGCATTTTGTGTGTCTTTCAGAGCAACATATTCAAATAAAGTTGAAATATTATCCTGTTTGTGTACATGTATCTTGATTGCTATTGCCATAATATTTACATTTTTAAAGTTCCTTAAAAATTCTAGAGTGTTATGTAAAAATACCTCTGATTTTGAGCTCATATTTTATAGACTTTGGACTTTATTGAAGTTTTAAATTTGAAATTTATAAAAATAACAAACTATTTGAAATCAAACTTTCAAAATTACTGTTATAATTTATACTTTTACATATTTTAAAATATTAATTACTATTCAATATTCATAGAATTCAGTATGAAACTACAAACTTGTTTATCAAAAATTAAATAATAATTATTAGGAATTGAAAATTGTTCTTTTTTTAAAGAAATTAAATTACCAACACAAGAACTGAGCTTTTTTACGATGACTGTGAACAAGAAAAATTCTAAATATGTATTAATAATAGGTATCCATAGAATTCATTATAAAAGAAATATAATATATGAATAGTTGTAATGTACAAGTAAAGAAGTTTTCATTTAGTTCACTGCTTTTCAAGTTATAACTTTAGTGACATAATTTAATAATTTTGCATCACAGATTCGAACATGCCTCGACGATAATTTCTGCGATCACTCCTGCTAATATAACTAACGAAAATCTCAGGTTTTCGTGAACCAAAGTTAACCAAGATAATATTTTAAAACCAAGTATAAAGCATTATTAATTTTCACAGCTTATAAAATAAAATTACTTTTATGTAGGTTTGGAGAGAAGGAATACTGATAGCACTGAGTCAGAAGCGACAAGCTGCGGCTGTTGCTTCGCACATGGAAAGAGAAATCAAGAACTAGAACCAGAAGGTGCTGTTCGACCACCGGAACTCAGAACGAAACCCCAATGAACTAATAACTGACAGAAGGCAGAACGTTGACGTTGACGTACTAGATGGAACCTAGAGGGCGGAGCGCTCTTTAAGCCCAAATCTTGTATATAGAAGTTGTGAATCGATGGAGTTTTCATTTTGATGGTAAAGTCCAAAAAAAATAAGCTTGATGAAACTCTGGGGTGAGAATTTTCATTGGTTGAGAGGTGAGTAGGAGTTCAAAATGAATGAAGAACATTTTAATTTTTATTCGAGCAAAAGGAAAAAATCGAATCGAACTTAGTATCAGATAAATACTTTCTTTCTTTCGTCATGACTGTGCTACAAATAAAACCGAAATAAGAACAGCTGAAAATCTGCTACCAAAAGGCTAACCCCATTAATTAAAGGGTCATAAATTCTCCTTCGAACTTCTAAGAAACAAACAAGAAAGTAAAAAAGCAAACCGAAAGCAAGTACACTCTTTAAATGATATCTTTACATTTAAAGTACTGCGCCGCAGCACGTGCTTATAACAGATACTCCCCCCCCACCCGGTAGTCAAAAGTGAAATCCAAGCCCATATTACCAAGGGCAACACTCCAAATAACCTATCTATATAGATTTCGTGGTATTGTAATGCCATATAGTAACATTACGAAATCAAATAAAACGTTCTCATCCAGCGTATCTCTATTGATAAGCTGAGCCGTAGCGTATCGCCCATGAAACGCTGGGCACAGGAGAGCCAACACGAGCGTATCACCTGTGATACGCGGGGAGTGAATGGCTTATGAAAATATGAGCACAATATTTTGTGGCAGAGAACATTTCACAAGAATACCCCATTATAAAAATATTTAAATTAAAAATTTTGACACACATTCCAAAAGAAATCTTTTATTCACATTATTGAATAACTAAAAATAGTCATTACATTTAAAGTGGATCTTCATTTTTAATACATACATACATAAGATGGTTGTCGAGCGTCAGCGAGTCATTGCTTTTGCTCAGTGTGACGGAATAAGTTATGAATGAAAAGTCCAGCAGATGTCGCCCCCCGGCGTTCTGTATTTAACTAGAAAGCAATTATCGCAAAAAAAAAAAAAAAAAAAAATCTGAGTACCAGTGATACCATTCCGTATCAACACTATGTGAGATAGAGAAAATAAAAGATATAAAAGAATGATGCTATTTACTGAACATATAAGTTTGTGTAAAGCTAATAAATAGAAAAGACATTAAGGCAGTTTTAATGGAATTTATTTTTAATAAGATTTGTTTAACCTATTAAATAGAACATTCAAAAGACAATCTTTCGCTCTCGAAGCAAAAAATGTGGAGATCAAATTATTAATTAGGATTTCGCATAAAATCAGTTACTTGTACATGTGACAGTTAGAATATTCCATAAACTAACACCTAGACCATTCAAAATCCAATTGCCAAATCTTTCTTGAATACACACGGCTACTCTTTGAGAACGCCGTTTCAAGTATTAGGAAGGAAGTAAATCTTAAATAAAGATTAAGAAACATAAATATGTATAAAGAAAGATAAGTATTTAAAATAGTAGTGTTGTATTCAAATACAGAACTTTCTATATCAAATGTTAACTTTTGATAAATAAGAATATTTACAATGAATGTTTTCTTAAACGGGCTATCTTAGGATAGAAACAGAAGACTGAACAAAAGTTTATATATCGTCGACTTTACATTTAGACCTGTGGAAGCCGTTACACCGGAAAATGTGAGTGAAGTGACAAAAATTATAATGAAAGATCGTAAAGTGAAGCTCCGTGAGATTGCTGCGATGACACAGATATCATATGGAAATGTATTTACTATCCTTCATGAAAAGTTGAGCATGAAAAAGGTTTTTTCCAAGTGGATGCCGCGATTGTTTTCGATGGAACAAAAACAGCAACGAGTCGATGATTCAGAAAGCTGTTTATCGCTATTTACTCGCAACAAAAAAGATTTCTTGCGAAAAAAAAAAAAAAAAAAAAAAAAAAATTTTTTTAAAAAAAAAAAAAAAGATTTGGGAAAGCGTTGGAACGATTGAATCACCCTAAAAGGTGATTAACAAAAGGTGTTATGTTGATGAATAAAAAAAAATTTTGCAAAAAAAATGTTGTTTTCAATGTTAGTGTCGGGAGTTATTGATTGATGTGTTAATCCCCTTGTTTGTCATTGTAAAAAAAAAAGTCTCTCTAAAAAGAAAAAAAAATTCTCTCACCCATTCCTAGTGTTGCCATTTCGGTTATAAAGGGAGGGGGAAACACATTCCCGAAGTGCACTGACCTGATTCCTCCTTGAAATTTTGTCTCTTCTTTGTCTATAAGTTTGGGCGGGAGTTTTCTCTCACTGTCGGCTTCGGGGAGGAGGGTCTGTTTCCTGGCATTTATACGGCCTTCAAAATTTCCCACACTTTGTAATGACCGTCCCTCTTGGTCAACGAACTTGTGGTCCACTTCCTGTCCCTCTGCTCTCTTTTTTTTACTTTTTTCTTCAGCTGCGTAACTTTGCAGGTCTCCGAAACCCCCTGGGTCAAACGGAGCTTCCTTTCGCTTTCGAGAGGGGGACCCTCTCCTCTGGAGTTCGATATCTCCTTTCTTAATTTTTTGTTGAAAGTCCTGTCAGTACGAACTTTTTCTTAATGCAATGCTTGTCTCCAAAACATGTTTCTTGGTGACTCCTTCACGGACGGGGAAATTTTTCGGGTTTCTTTATTGTTTTTCTTCCTTTGCGTTGAAATCGCACCCTTCATTTATCTTTTTTCTGCGGAGGGGAAACTGGCTAACCATTCGTTCTGTCCACCTAATTGTCTATCGTAAGACTTTAGCTTTTCCCAACTGTATCGGATTTGGTATGGGCTCTGTTTTGAAGAACTCTGCTTCCTTCTTTCCACCAATGGGAATATTTTCTCCTGACTCAAATAATTTATTAAAATTAAATACTAAATCATATGGAAGTAACTTTAATAATAGCGGACACATTAAACAGCTAAATGTTTCTATCGAAATTCGAAGTGATTCTAAGCTTCTTATTTGGGTTTGACAACGATCAAAAAAAATTTCGAAAACTCTTTGTGTCATTAGAACTCTTAAGAGGTGGTAAATACATAAGATCATTCATATGAGTGCTAACAAGAATATCTTTACGTGCAAAACGATCTTTCAATAAATTAACAGCCTTCGCATAATTTTCTGTAGAAATACAGAAACCTTCAATCGTATTTAAAGCTGTTCCACGTAAGTGAGCCTTTAGATAATTAAATTTATCAACAGCATCTAAAAGTCCATTATTGTGTATCGCTGTTTCGAATGAGTTCCAGAAAGTGAACCATTGGCTGATATCACCGTAGAATTTAGGAATGGTAATTTTCGGTAATTTAACACTTAGAGTTTCATGATGTTTATAAATTTTTTCTACGCCACTAGCAAATCTTTCTGCAAATGAAATATCTTAACTACGAATCACTGTCGATCTTTGTAAATATTTTTTAGCTTTAAATTTACAAGCAATTATTCCTTCGCGATATTCTTCAGATGATTCCTTTTCTTTTTCAAGCTCGTCGATGCTTAAAACATTTTCTAACTCATAATCAATCAATTTAAGAGCTTCGAATTTATCGTTAAGCTGTTCTAGGAATAATTCAATTTGATTTATATCCGTTTCTGATTTACGGAGTTCACCTTCTATTTTTGTAATAAATTTAGAAGTGGATGTCCTTAAAACAGTTCTTTTTTTCTTATACATGTTTACTTTCTCATCGGCCATCGTTATTCTATATGTATCTAATCACAAATACAAATCAATATCTACTTATTCTTAATTTCGTTTTCAAAATGCCTCTAATAATTCGAATACAAATTAAATTCATCCCGGCAGGGATGCCAAAATATGTGAAATGCATAAAATCAATTCTACGTGCGAAAATAAACAAGGTAAAAGGCTTACCTCGCTTTCGAATCCAAAAGGTGGGATGAATCAATCTGCCGTTTCGCTTCAAAATCCTAAATGGCAATTTGAGTTATTCCACTAATTCTACACAATAACTACTTCAAAGAATGACATTAATTTTGCAGAATGATATATTAAAACAAAATTATTAACAGATATTAAATTTGATACTTAAATTAGAATACAATTATATCACTCAAAGAAAATATACACCACCGATGAGTTCGAAAGTTCAGTTCGTAATGGTTTGTTTTCCCGCTCCTATCTCCACTTCCCTTCAGAAAACATCTGGTTTTCCTCAGCTCGGTGGCGTGGCTTGTAGCAGAACGGAAATCGTCTGGTTTCCTCAGCTCGGTGGCGTGGCTTGTAGCAGAACTGAACAGCGCATTATCTGTTTGAATATTTGGAATAGGGCTCATAGCAAACGCTAAAGGTATGGGAAGACCACGGACTCCAACACCTCAGAAATGTAGCGCTGGTTGTTCAGTGTACCGGTAATGCGTAGTAGAGGGGTGCGGGGGTGAAATCCAATACCACCCCAAACCATGATACTGGGTGCAAGACCAGTGTTGCGATGCATAACGCAACGGTTCAGCAGCTTCTCACCACGGTATTTCCAAACTCGAATCCGACCATTGTGCTGTTGCAGGAAGCCGGATTCGTCAGTAAACACAGTGTCGTTCCATTCCGTTCATTGCACCATTGGCGGCGGAATTGCCTGTGGGTTCGAGTCAAGTGTAAGCGAAGCAATGGAAGCCTTGAGTACATTCCACTCAGTTGCGAACAGCTTCGAATGGTACGAGCGGAAACCGAATGATGCGTAGTAGATTGAATCTGTTGTGCTATGGTTCGTGATGTGGCTACGCGATCCATCACTGCCATGCGCACAATTTGCAGGTCATCACGAGCAGAAGAGCAGCGAGATGGATGCGATTGGCCCCGTCAATCCATTGTTCCCTCCAGCATCCAGTGATCACAGATCCGCATCACAGTTGCTTGGTTTCGTCCAACACTTTGACCGATATCTCTGAAGGATAATCCACAATCCCTAGAGGCTACTATTCTTCATCTGTCGAATTCAGAAATTTAGTCAAAAGACGCTCGATGTCTTCCACGAGGCGTAGGTAAACAGCGTAAGCAAAAAAAAAAAACCCGCACGACTGTTCTCCCCTTAAAGTGCTTGTGAGTGGCGCTACGGTCGCCCGTGATGTGCGTTTGAGCTGCAATGCTAATGATTTGCAAAGCTTATCATGTAAAACGCATAATATAAATTTCACGCAAATGCATCATGTAAATTTCACATGGTTTGTACTTCCTTCAGGGTATTGCATTTTTCGCGCCGAGCAGTGTAAATGAATTGTAAGCTTTACACTCTAAATTGCTAAAGATTGACTGAAATTTCTGATGACGAAACAAAAAAAAATTCTACTTCTTCCTTTTCTCCTTCAGTAATGCCTCCAGCATTGAATCATGAAATGTCTGCTAATACTTTCAAACAATCCCTCTATTTTGTTTTGAAAGATCTCGGAAATACATATCCAAAGGTTACTGGTTCTGATATATATATGATATAAAAGGTTTATACAAGTCAGGGAAGAATCCATTCTTCATTTCCCATCGTTGAATGAACAATAAAAATATAATATTCGCTAAAACTTTAATTGAAGGTCAGGCAAAGAGTTATTTATATACGAAATGTAATCTTATAACATGGCTAAAAATAATTTATTAAAAGAATTCCGTCATCAGTTCAATTCCGCTGAAATTCAAAGGAAGTTAAGTAGACGTAAATTACGTCAAAAGGAATCCCTTATCGAATATTTTATAGCAATTAGAGAATTCGAAGTACTTCCTGAGAATTTTTTAAGAATCTTCATTATTTTAAATTGTTTAAATTTTATACATGATTACCCATCAAATAAACATGTTTTATACTGTGCTAATTCTACTTCAGAATTTAAAGAAAAACTTCGTATTTATGAAAAAAAATAGTCGGTGATAAAAAAAAAAAAACTAGATCGGGAGAACAAGCAGGCTAAGGAAGCAATTCAATTTGTTGGGTTTACAATATATACGCAAGGATCAATTTAGATGTTGTGGTTAAACCCCCTCTCTATTAGAGGCCACCTCTGATACTTAAACAGCCCTGCTGGTACAGATTTTGTCACACATCTTCAATACAAGAGACTGCCTACATGTGCAAATTTTTTAATTAAATTTGTTTGTTGGTCAAATTAGTTATACGACACTGAAGAACCAATTCGATTGCCTCAAAACAATGGTGCATACGACATGAAAACACAAAGGATATTGAAAAAACAACAACCATTGTATATGAACCAGGTAAATGAACTTCTTAAGGAAACTGAGTTATATCAGCATAGCAAATAAAATATGTCTGAAGATCTTTCAAAATTGTAAAAGAAACGTAAAACGGTACGTTCAATGTTGAGAAAATTGATGAAGAAAATTGAAGGAACGATCAACAGTGAAACCGAAATTGTGGCACATTTTGAAGCCTTTTTGTAATAATTCAGTTAAAAGTGTTGTAATTTGAATTCTTTAAATACGAAATTGATAACTTATTAAGTATTGATAAGATTTGTGATGAAACGCAATGCATAATTTTCTGGAAAACAAAACTTTCTTCCAAAAGTAAGAAATTGAATTCCAATTCTATCCACTTTGAGGCAGATACCAGAAATATTCATTCAATTGATTCTGATAATTCTGAATATGTTAATATGAATTTAACGAAACTACATATGAATAAACATTTCGGAAATTATTCGAGATGATTAGGTATTAGTAATGTATTTGAAAGCTACTGAGAAAATAAGCATTGTAGATAAATTTATTTTTTTTAAAATCACATTTGTGAGGTAATGCACACGCATGCATTAACAGATTTGGGATTTCTGATTAAAATTCCAATAAAGATCTTGACATCTTGAAGAATAGATTCGGAAATAAAAAAAATGCTGATTATTTCGCCTCTGAGTTATTTATTAAATTTAGCATCTTTAAAAAATCCCAATGAGATAATGACCTTAGCAATTTCTACGCAAATCAATGTACTGTTGCAAACATGCGCTGCTTTAATTGCTGACAAAAATGAACCACAAAGTATTAGATTGTTCTTATATACAGGTGCTCACTCAAAGAAGTTTCATTGAAATATTGTTTTTAATAAATTTAACATTAATATCGTTAGAAAAGTAAAATGTTCCATTTGAACATCTGATGCCAAGGAATTTGAAATGAAAACATACAACGTTGTCAAAATTAGAAAAATAAATAGTAATGATTAATGCTTTTGTATCGAGATAGAAGAACACAACATATTTTCACACCTGTTAAAACATTAATAAAGAAATTCCAAATTTAAGAAATGTAGCAAAATATCATGTTTCAACGTATTTTTGGACAATATTGGAATATTCAAAGTAGGAGGAAAACCTGAAATATTCTGTTCTTTCTGAATTTCTAAAACATCAAATACTTTTGCCAAAGAATTATCATTTCAATGAACTAATTATTGATCAAAATTTGCAATAATTTGTCCGTGATGGGAAATTATCAAACATGATACTGAACCACCTCAATTGGAGCATTGACTCAAAACATATAGAAAAACATATAGAATATTATATCAATAAGATATTGATAGAAAATATTTCATGGCATTAATTAAATGTAATTATTTGTAACAGCTTACGTCCCAGTCAAATCTTTTTTCGTGAATATATACGGCTTTTCTTTTAGAGCGGCGTTTCAAGCGTTATGTATGAAGACTTTTACTTTCTATTATCTCATTTCACAGATTCATTTATATAAACTAAAATACATATTTAAAATTATGCTGTTAATTTTAAATGCATTATTTTTTATATGGAAACTTATCTCGAAGAGTATTCAAATATTATACTTATTGAAAAATGTTTTTTTTATAGCAGCAGAAAAAATTTCACAAAGACGTAAAATATCTTAGTAATCAATGTCTCATGCGTTGTTATATAGACAAAATAGTTCTAGTTCTGTTATTTTACGCAGAGGTAATTGTTAAGATAATTGTTTAGCTCAGAGAATTGTTAAAACTTATATATTAAAAATGAATTATTAATTATATATTAAAAACAGAATAGTGCTTAGTATATTTCATCACATTATTTCTACACAAACAATTGTTCGCGTGTATAGAACACATAGTCTTGTCAGAAATTCCAAAGGATTGTTAGAATTCCAATAAACACATTAATTTTTAATCTGACATTTAAATGGTTAAAGACTTTGAAGTAAATGAATAATGGTTAAATGTTTTTATTCTGTAAGAAAAAAATGGTTAATAATACAGGATATTATCTCACGTGAATTAAATTTATTTTTGTCTAAACTGGTACTCTTTGAAAGATTTCTGAATGAAAGATGATTGATATTGGATGATAGGATATATATAGCTTTTGAAAATTTCCTTTAAGTAATCTTGTTCATCTTTTCGGGGGACAAAATGTGTATTTTAATTTTTATAACCACATTTATTATTCATGATTTCAGGAAACATTTTCATTTACTATTCAAGTACATTTTTTTTTTTTGATCTGATGATTTATACTTCGATATTTCATCATTATTATTATTTAATTTGTGAGAAGATGGATTATTTATCTTCTGGTTTTCAAGTATTTTTCCATGGGTGGCACTAAAGACACGAGTATTATGTGAGAAGAATGGGTTAACGCACTATCTCTGTTCGAGGGCAACACTCATTGTTAGAGGGCGCTGCTAGTATGGATTTTGATGAACAACTTCAAGACAAGCGAATGTCAACATGTAAAAGTTTTTGTATTACATTTGTTTGTTGATTAATTTAGACGATTTTTCGCTGATGGAAAATTACCAAACTCGACAGAGGTGCCGATCTTTGTTAGAGGACAGAGAACTTCAAGGCAGGCGAATGTCGACACGAACACGTTTTTAATGCTAAATTTCTATTTGACGGAGAAATACCAGACACAACATTGAATCACCAATTATATTATTGACCAATATATAAGACTTAATACTTTTTCTTATTACTTTAAATGATGTGTCTTAATGTAAAGTTTATTTGTTCGTATTGTATGTAAAAAAATTCGTTCGTTAAATTTTTCTATTTTAAATACTTTTCTCAAAGGTGTAGCTTATATTTAAATGCTTTAACTTTATCACATATGTTTTCAATGTTCTGTTACATATATAATTTAAATTTTATAAATGTTACTATACCGATCGTGAAGGATAAATCTTGTATCAATTTCGTTTCAAAAATATACCGGTACTTTGATTTTTACGAGTTAATTACTGGCATATATCTTTTTTTAAAACCTGAATAATATTGGAATCAAAAGGAAAGAAAGTTAACGTACCTCAGTATACTGTGACATACAGGAAAAAATTCATTGAGAATGTACATAAGTATCAATAAATGGGAAACGTTTTGTTCAGGTCCGGTTTTTTAATTATAATTACACCATAAAATATTCCTCCGCAGGCGGCTTAAAGCCGCACAGCATTTCAATCTATGATATACTAAGCTACTCTTCGCAGATTGCAGCTTTGATTATTACGAAACTTTTAACTTTTTTAATATTTACGTAAACGTTGACGAATGAGAAAGGTATATAATAAATACGATGTGCGTAATATAGTGGTCTCATTCTGAAGTACACTATTCTTAGATTTCACAGATAACTTTTTTTCACATAAATATCAATATTCGAAATAAATGTTTATTGAATAAATGTAGTTTAGGATATACATGTTTCAAAAGAGAAAAAAATTCTCAAAGGACGGGAATTAGCTTTGCAAATAAAAAATGTGACGAGCAAGCTATTGTATTGTTATTTAATGTTTAGAGGGGCTTAAGATAGAGAGGTGTTCAGAACACATAATTTTATTTAGAGGTGCCGAACGGCCATATCCTATCTTACTTTTGACATTCATAAATAATTGAAGTACTCAACAATCCTCCTAATCCAATTGAAAAGTTACACTTCGGATTTTAGATATGCAAAAGAATTTAAAAGGGTCTGAAAAACAAAAACTACATACAGATTATTAACGTGAGGAAATTTAAAAGAAAATAAATATACGCTTTAAAGGATTCATACAGTTAAACGTTAAATTGGATTTTGAATGCGTAATGATCGAAGGAGCTCAGAAGTCGCTTCTGATTGTTGGAGATCTTTGTTTGAATTGCAGATGCATTTGAAGTATTAAGACGTGGAGTTGAAGTAACGTTTCGTGCTGTTTCCATCTTAGAGGATGGTTGTTGATTTGGCAGGGAATTTTCTTTTATCCGTGGAATCGTTAAATTTACTGATTTATTTATATCAGATAATATTTCAAACTACGCTCGAGGACAGTAAAATGAACTTGACCAAAAAAAAAAAAAAGCCATGAAAGTGTCTTTCGATGATGTACCCATAATCTAGATAAACCAAATAATATTTTCTTCTATAGTTTCCAAAATTGTTATACAAATATAAGGTAATAGATATTATTACCAACACATGATGTGGTAAGCGCTGACGTAACTATTTTGATGCATGGAAAGTGTTGGTCGTTATAATAATCATCTGTCTTGTAGTAGTTGGAGAAAGAAATCAATGAATAAAAAAACCCTTCTGAATGTGAATTATTGCAATTATTAAAACTTTATCATTGGTAGTGTACTTTATTTTAAGATCTAATAGCCTTAGTCTATTCTTTCGTGGTATCAGTATCGCGTAATAATGAAGAAAACAATTTCAATACTAGAAAAAGCAAATTACGAATAAGTCGTTAAAATGCGACGAAAGAAAAACCCAGACGATTGAGAAGGTGGGTAGGACAATGTTGAATGAATTAGAGTAGCTAAAACTTTTTACATCCTAATCGCTCAATAACCGTGACGAACTTCCACACACTTGATTTAGTCTGCCATAATCGTGTAGGTATGAGTTGATGCAGGTAAGGTTAGCTTCTATTTAGTTCTTATATTTACTCCGTTCTCATACTTTCTGTCATTCTGAAACGAGTCTTCCCACAGAAAAAAGCTGTCTCTGACACTTATATAATTAATACTTAAATGGTTAAATGTTTTTAATATAAATTATTTCGAAAGATGATTTCATGCTTAAATTTTTATTTAGTTCGACAGTATGAGAAACAATAATCAATAATTCATTTCTTTTTTTAAAAAAACTAAGCTAAATGATCTTCATAAAACAAATAACTAATAAAAAATAATATTATATCAAAATTTAAAATTATTGAAAAGTTAAAAAAGTAAGGCATACTTTTGCCAAAATATTGTGAAGTTATTTCTAGAAAATATAATTTTAACAAGCAGCTAAAAAATACATTAGATATACTGCTAAGTTATTCCAAACATAGAAACAGACATGTATAGAAAATTTCGAGAGTTTTTAAACCGGGGAAATAAATATTTTGAAAGATACTAGAACGCTATTTTCACTGAATATTATTTATAATTCTGAATCATATTCCATTTAAAGTAACTCAAATTACACTTCATTAGTATGAATAATATACATTTTTGAATAAATTGAAAAAACAAATAATTTTTTTTTCTTATTATTTAATCTCAGTATATGATTTCTGAAATTCATTTGTATGTAAGTATTGTAATTGAATTAATATTTCTTTCTTTGTAATTGTATTATAATTGTATTAATATTTCTTCTGCGCATTTTAAACATTGCGGTTCCATCAATAGTTATTTTGATCATTTTGTGTGTTGGGGAAAGTGCGTTATTTTTTTCATATTTTTAATTCATTTCCAAAAAACTCACTTACATTTGAATGCTCTACCTCATTCGAAAATGTTTATAACGGTCTGATCTCAAGTTTGTATATAATTATTAGTATTTCTTAATAACGATCGTGATGAATAAATCTTGTACCCATGATGGGATAACAAACAAACCAGTACTTTGACTTTTACTGAATAAAATGCTTCATATTTATTTAATTTAAATCTGAAAATAATTAAATAATTATAGCAGAAGTTAACTAGCGTACTTGATATACTACTACAAATCGGAATAATCAGTGTTACATTCATTTATGAATGCAAAGTCGTATAGCTGATTTAAACCATCAGATTTTGTAAAATTAATTACTTTTTGATAAACTTTAACGCGTGTTCCACTTTCATTTAATTTGCACACAATATTTTTTTAAAATTTGTAATGGAATGTAAGTGCAGAATCTTAAATGCACCATAACTTTTATTTTTTGCTGTAAACTAAAAACACCATTGTTTTTCAGGTTATCGAAAGAGATTCACTTATAGCTACAGACTTTTATTTTGAAAGAAATCGATAGAACTTTTTCGGTAGAGATGAAAAAAAGAATTAAATACATTTTTTATCGTACCAGTGTCACGTTTATTGATACCGCTAAGAAATGCTTAAATATGTTAAAATGCATCTTTCAATCATTTGGAACCTCAGCTAATTCATCTACAACCTCCATATCAGTACTTTCATCACTAGCAAAGGTAAAAAGATTTGAAACTAGAAATTTTTACCATCCTAAGAGCTCCATTTGTAGCACAGAAATTAATTTTTAGAGAAGTAGATTTTATTTTTGCCGAAGAGGTGAATCTCTTTAACAACAACGCCTGAAGTTAAAACGCCTTATTAACTTAGTTAAGCTAGATGTCTCTTTAAACCTCGCAGGTAGAGACTAAACAAAAAGGGAATGATCAACTTTCCCCCCATCTCAATGAAGCTGTATTCGAAACGCCACTGACAATTCAAAGCTGCACAACTCTCTTTCCTTCCAGGGGGTAAGAAAACATCTTACGCTGAAACCCCAATGAAATACATCTTAACCTGTACAAGTGCCAAGCATCGAAACTTCTAAGAAATCCTCAAAAATTTTGAAATACGTTCCTTAACCATGTAAAAACGTAGCTAATTGAGCTACACCCCCAATACTTGTACTTTCATCACTTTGTTATATAAACCAGTAAATCTTTCCACAGCTGTATTTTTAGGAAGAGGAATGACTTGAAAATTCTTCCCATATCCTGTTCAAAATTTTTTGCACGTTTCATGAGACATTTATTAATAGATTCCCATTCAGCAACAGCTTTCTAGAGCTTAGTTACTGATTCCGAAAAGACATCATTTGAATGCGCCAACGCTTCAGTTTTTTTTAAAGAAAATTATTGTTTCTTCATTTCCTATTTGAGTTCCTTCTTTCTTATCTCATTTACATATCCTAACTTTCATTTGTCGACTTATATTGCTCTTAACGAGGACGAATGTTGAACATATTTGTTACACATATAGCATTAAGTCATTTCAAGCAGATTATCCTATTAATTATTTTACAGCAAAATAACTCCCCATTTTTCTTGAAAATTTCGGTGAACGCCTGCAAGTTGTCGTTTATTTGTGCTAACAGAAATATTAAAACAACTCCCAGGACTTCTCAAGAACATTTCCAAAATTAAAGCAGCGTGTTGTTAAAAAGGCAAGACAAACAAAACCACATACATAGAAGCTCTGTTTACAATGACGTTTATCTTGAACCATAAACAAATTAACAATAATCAAAATAAAACAATAGATATAAATTTTTCTGCTTTAAGCTCTGTCATGGAAATTTGAATGTTTGTAAATCCGGCCAATTGAGCTGCTTAGACTTTCACAGAAGCATTCTCTCGATTTAATAGAATGATCTATGTAAGAAACACACTTGAGACCACGAAATACCTTGCAAATACCCTCCTAAAATCCACTGCCATAGAGATGATAGGCACACGCATGAGACCCAGGAGGCACCATGGATTGCATTAAAATCATTTAATTTTACCGCCTAACCTCACTCCCCACCACCACCATAGAAGTAACCTGAGAAGTTATTCTCACACCCACCACCACCAGCTGTCACCTTGTCTCCACATACACATACACTGCCACTACTGTACTAAGCCCCACTACTTCACAAGATCTTATATAATACGTAAAACTGAAATGAAGCATATCTGATGGAA
>BMAW01040979.1:0-17115 GCA_019974015.1 Nephila pilipes
GCTGCTGCTATATCCATAAAAGTAGTGTCTAGGTATAGTACTGAATGAAACTAACTACGTCGCCACGTGGTGGAAAACTGGGGAGTTAGTACTCCTATCTTGAAAATGGAACGAGATAGGAAAACAATGATTTACAAAGTTGTAGAGCATCATCGATTCAGTTCGAAAACACACTTTGAGGATATTAATGCGAAGAATTGAATGGTTAATATGTATCTGTTTTTACTTGGTTTCCTACATTGTGACGTAACAAAACTATCGGAGAAAGAAAAAAAACAACTAGTTATAACAATATCCCTTTATTTGAGATGTTCAAACTTCTCACCATCAGCTGTAATTCACATTTGGATCCTTGTTTGAGTATCACGTTGCATACTTTGGAGCATAGAGCGTAACACATTGGCACAAACGTCCGTAAGGCGTAGTTTAAGGTCCTGCAATGTTTGTGGAGGGTACACATACACCTACAGTTTCAGATATCCCCACAAGTAAAATCCCAGTGGAGTTAGATCAACTAACGTGGAGGTCACTCTTCGAAACTGTCATACCCAATTATTTGGTTCCCGAATTACTTGACGAGGTACTGCTTCACTGGAGATGTATTGTGGGCAGGCGCGTCGTCATGTTGAAAAACCATAGATTCCCAAGATTAAACAGTTGCAGATTCTCTCCAAAATTAGGAGGGCACGTTACGTTCAGTAGCAATTGTAAATATCGTGCACCCGCTAACGTGCCATTATAAAATATTGGGTTGATAAGCTTATTATTGTAAATTGCACACCAAACGCTAATAGCATATCGCATTTGATGTCGAACGTCGGTAAAACATCTAGAAATTTCCAGAACCCAGTAATGGGTGATTAGCCTAATGTACATGCAATTTAGTGGAAAGAATGCCTCATCCGTCCGCACTGTATATGCCATGAATGTTGGCTGGATTTGTATCTGATTCTTGAGAAAGTTGCACCATGCACAGCGTCGTTCGGCAAACCCGTTCAGTAAAACCTATTGAGGCGTTGGTCGGTATGGATGAGCGCCTAATTTGCTTAAGATTTTTCAAACCTGACTTTTGAAGAGGCCATAGTGTTGACTGATCTCTCTTGTGCTGCCTTTTGGATATGCGAGGGCGTATGCTAATACCTCATTCGATCGAACTTGCCATCCTACCTTAGCTGGTCTGCCACATCGAGCTTGGCGTCGCGCAGCCTGTCTCCTTTGAAACGTTTTACAACTGTTAGAATATTTTGATGAGAAGGATGTGGGCCTTCTTGATAATCGTTTCTTCTTTCGTTCAAGTTTCGTGACGTCATGGTGTACGAAATCTCGAAAAAACAAAGACGTCTTTCAACCATTCAATTTTCGCATTAATGTCCACAAAGTGTCTTTTCGTACTAAACTGAGGATACTCTAAACTTTGTAAATCACTTTTTTCCCTATCTCGTTCCGTTTTCGCGATAGGAATGCTAACTCCGCAGTTTTCTACCAGGTGGCTACGTAGGAGCTTCCTATGACTATTTTACCATACCTAGACATTCCTTTAATGAATATAGCAGCTGCCGTTTCAAAGTTAAGGGGGTGGCAATAGACTTCATTTATATATATATATATATATATATATATATATATATATATATATATATGTGAGTGTGTGTGTGTGTGTGCGTGTGGTGTTAAGATTCAAAGTACCGACTACTTATTACACACACAATTTATTTTATAACTTAGGACAGAACATTAAAACACAAAGCAAATGAATTAAACTCGCACAATCATAGATATAACGTTCAGCACAATTTCCCTGAACCATCTTGATCCCTCACCGTCTCTTCTGACTCTTTCGAATCTCTCTCGAAGCGCTAGGCGGCGCTCCGGGAATATCATGGCTGTCTTCCGAGATGGTAGATTGGCAGATCTTAGATCCCATATATAAATATATTCAAGGTTGTGAGAGAATAAACTGTATAGCCTTTCTCTTACGTATCTTCAACTGGAGCCTTCAGCTTATTGACAATTTAATTAGTCATTAAAGTGCCCGAGGAGTTATATAAATAATGAAGGAAACATGTCATAATGTTAAGATATATATCGAGTCTTATCTATTCCATCCATCGTTTAAAATGTTCGTAATCGCAATATATCGTAAGCCAGACGTGAAAGGGGAGGGGAAGGAAATATATTTACCACCTAAGTTTTTTGTCTGAGCAACTAGAAACATTATTTATATGATGAAACAACTTAAAATATTATTCATGTGAATATAAATAATCAGCATTGCTGGTGATATATTTAATCATCAATTGCATATTTTGAGTCAAAAAATTCAACCCGCTTCTTAACTGCTTCCGAGAATACTGTTTTTTCTAAAATAGAAATCGCAGTTCTCTTCAGCTCTTTGTATATTTTCATTAAAAACATCGAGAATGAGCGGGGAATCTGGAAGAAGAAGAATTGATATAATAGAGTTAAATTATGCGCAAACAAAATGAAGAAACAAAAATAAGAATGATTGTATAATGAATAAATAATGTATGAATAACGCAAGTATTTATATTCCTTTGCATTTAATTTTGATCATAAAGGAAATAGCTTCTTGTTTGAATTTTGGTATATTAAACTAAAATAAATTATTCTTCGAAAGTTTCTTTGTTACATATCAATACTGCCCTTAATAGAAAATAGAATAACAGAAGAACGTAAAATGGATTGCAGCTGATGTTTATAGATTATGTTAAATTGATTCGTTTTAAGTAAAAAAACTGAAGGAAAAAAAAATTCTAAACTGACTCTTGATGCCAAATAATGCAAATCCTACAAAAAAAATTCTAAACTGACTCTTGATGCCAAATAATGCAAATCCTACTAACTGTGAAACATATCTTTACTTTTAAAATTCAATGTCTAGAAAGTATTTTTTAAGAATTTGAAAGCAATTTACTGTCTATTTCTTTAAGTGTTTATATTTTAAAATTTAAAAACTGCATTCTAAGCAATTGCCAAAAAGTATTATTTTAAATTTCAAAAAAAAAAAAAAAAAAAAAAAAAAAAACTTTGCTTACCTAAACACACACACATAGGCAAGGTCTGTCACCATTGCCTTTGTGTTGCTTCTAGTGCGACGTTAATAAAAGCAATCAATCAGTATAGGACGATTTTAATTATAACATACATTAAGAAAATTTTGTTCCAATTTATGAAAAATTTGTTTTCTCCAAATATATAAGTACTACATAGTGAGTTTTTTTTTTTTTTGAACACCTACATATTTTACGAAATTTATCCTGTATTCTCTGAAAGGATTTATTGCGTTTTGCGGTCTTACATAAAAAGAGGTAAAAGTCAATATTGACCACTCACCTCTACAAAACAATCATACCGTTGTCATCTACCTTGTTACTCATACTGTCTTTTAATGTGAAACGTCACGCTTCAATTCAATCCACCAAAAATTTCATTTTTCTCTCCAAATCAGTTTTACCTATCTTATTTTTGACTATATAAATTGTTAACAAACTTAAAATAAGTCTGATAAGAATAACTTCACTTATGCATAATGAAAGAGTTAATGATTTGATGAAAATATGTAAAAAAAAAAATAACTCAGTTTATTTCAAGTATTTCATTAACAGCAACAAAAATTATTAAGCTGTCTGAATTTTTTGACCCCAAAATGTGTATTGGCACCTTGATTAAATTTGTGGACTCTGCATTGCAGAACAATTGAATTAATGAATGTTGAATGCGATAGATTTTAAAAAGTTTTCTCAAAGGTTATGGAAATTAGAAATTGAGGTTTTAGGTGAAATGTAGTCCTCGCTTCTTAAGAGTGGTTCAAAATTAAAATTCTCTCTAATGTACCTCGAATACAAGAATCTGAGATCAAAATTTAAAATTGATTTGAAGTAAAATCTGGAATAAAACTTTTTTCTAAAAATTTAAAATTTTACATATACTTTGAAAAGAAACATTTAATTAAATATCTGCTGTAACTACAAAAAGGTCTGCTATAGGATGTTATTATTATTTGATCAATTTTTTTATTTCACTCTATTACTGATAATATTTTAATGAAGTATAATAAAAACAAATGTTCTCTGAATTCACTCAATACGATCATTGATAAAAAATTAATACATCTTTCTGTTCTATAAATAAATAAAATAAAATCACTCTAAAATCAGGAAAAATTTGTATTGACAATATTCTCTGAATCATAAGCATTTCCTAAGAATTAAAACTTAGTTTATGCTTTCTTTAGTAAATTGTATATTTTAATATGAAGAATAGTTAAGGTATTTCAATTCTTAAGAGTCTACGTTTTTAAAGTAATATGTTAAAAAGTAATACTTAGAATAAAATATATTTTAGATTCTTAAAAGTTTGATCGGTTGAAGGAGCTAAAATAAATATGTAAATTTGATTTCAAATTTTGATCACCGCTACAATTTCTTATATATGTCTGGAAAAAAATAAAAAGATTAATTAAATATTTTTTATCAGATATCTTGGAATCGATGCCTTACTTCTATGAAATGTTTTTATGTTCTGCACAGTTACCCATTTTAAAGAGCATTTTTTAAAGTTATGTATTTAAGTATGATTATATTCCGTTGCCAAGCGTTTCATTTGCACTAAATCACAGCTTATCATATAAAGAATAATTGTTTCAAAATTACAATGCATTCAGATTCAGTTGCAGGACTTAAAAATGAAAGTTCTAAATTAATTTTTTTAAATACTGCATTTTATTTTTTAACTATTTAGAAAAATTAAACCTTTCAATCGTGTGCAAAATAAATTATAAAAAGAATGTTTTTAGGATTTGCAGTTTATGTTAGTCGTGAATTTTTTTCCCTATGTTTATTGAATCTGGATCATAAGCAACACAAAGCAATCTTTCCTTTTCCACTTGACCAATCGGTTACACACATAATATACATAAATTATTTCAGATGTATAGTATAAAATGTTATTTCGTGTGTGCCATATCTTAATATGTTCAACAATTTTTTTTAACATTTATGAAACTTTTACGAATCGTATATCTACTGTTTAATCTATAATAAATATAATTTATCACGTTCTGTTAAAATACTATATTTCCTTATAAATAAAATTGGGTTTCACACTAATTTTAGCACTATAAGATTAGTTATAGACTATCTTTTAAGAACGTCTTATTTATTGATGATCATTAGTCTTCATTTATTCATGTATTAGCAAAAGTGTCTGTCCTTCGCACGGGTAAATAAAAATAAATCCCAACAAAAATTTTCTAGATGTATTTTAGTGTAATATTTTTAATGAACAACTAACAAATGAATAAGAATGATCTCTAAAATAATCCTATAATAAATGGTCAAAGTCTTAGACCGTTTCATCATATGGCGTAATATGTACCAGATATATACTTAGTGGAGCGGTACTCTTAGCAAAGGTTAAAGAAATTTTCACTCTTGGGGGATACAAATAAATCCTTCATTAGAGGGCTACTTAATACTTAATTATTATGATGCACACTCGCGCTCTTCAGTAGGTTGGCTTGTTAGATATACATTGTGTATCTCCCTCTCACACAAGACGACCTGTACGTTTTTTTATAATGTGCTCAATTTTGTTATTGATTCTGAACAAGAATATAGAAGAAAATTGTGACAATTGTTGTGTCAATACACTGAGATATTTCTTTAGCAAAAGAATGTAGCGCGAACGACTCATGGTGGAATGTTCTTTGATACTTGTATGTACACGCAATACCATTTAAATTTTTGTTCAGATGACCCAGCTCCGCGGGTCACATGTTGGCCTGTAGGTTGGTCAGAACTGTTCCTAAAGATAGTCTGTATCTAATCTTAAAGTGCTATAGTGAAAGAGGAGGATTACAAAAACTTTCACAGCATTACCATATACTTCAAAATAATCTACAAAAGTGAAAAAGTCAAAAACACTTTCTAGTTATGTAATTAAAAAAAAGTTGTATATAATCCCCCTAATCGTTATTTTTCTCCGTTTTTTTATAATTAAAGTGGCCCATTTGTTTATTCTGTGAGGCATTGGATAATGTGTTGTTTAATTGAAAAATCTCGAGATGGAATCAGTTAAAAATCTTAAGGAAATACGAAATTGCGCTTTTCATTTTATTTTTGAAAATTCGTCAAAAATTATCTGATTAATTTACAGTTCCGATAAAAATTAGTTTTTTTCATTAAAAGAATATTTCAGACAGTGCAAGAATAAGCTTGCAGAGCTTCCTTCACGAGCTAGGTCACAAAACATACAAAAAAATTGTTTCAATGCTATTAATTAGGAAAATTTTTAAAAAGCAAAGAGACAAATTATTAAAAAATAACAATAATAAAATTAATATCAAGAAAATAAATTAAAGAAGAAAAGTTCTTGAGTAAATTGAAATTAGTAAAAAAATAGACGCGGACGAAATTTGAGGCTATGAATTGAAGTTAGATCTAGATGTTTAAGCCACTGTAACCGAATAAAACATGTCAGAGAGCTGCGAAATAGGGAAGAATACATGAATTATGTCGTAT
Source organism: Nephila pilipes (assembly GCA_019974015.1). Classification (NCBI taxonomy): domain Eukaryota; kingdom Metazoa; phylum Arthropoda; class Arachnida; order Araneae; family Nephilidae; genus Nephila; species Nephila pilipes. The sequence goes on from BMAW01040979.1 coordinate 6,543, forward strand.
ATGAATTCTATAGAGCAATTCGAGACTTTGTGATTGTGTAGAAAGGTAATTATGCTTTGAATAAGTCGTATCAATATCAGGGAGACAGTAATAACGAGTGTTTTGTAGAAAATATTGTTCAGCGGTAGATAGAACTAGAGTACATCCAAAGATGTAAAATGTTTTTTTTTATGTGAGGTCTCACCTTTTAATTAAATTATAAATAATTTTTTGTCAACTGTAAATTAATGTCAAAGGAAATAATGGTTTAGCGCAGTGGTTTCCAACATTTTTCTCCTTCTAGAATCTGAAAGAAGTTGGTAAACCCCTTGTGTAGCCATTAGAAATAGGTAAGAAAAAAAATTGGTAGAATAATTTAAATCCATGTTGCACAATAGTTCATAACAAGAAACAAAAAAAAAATATAATGATAAAACATCTGAATATAAACATTAATGAAAACTAAAATGATAGCCACAAAAAAATTATTGCAAAATTAGTTCAACTAACCAACTAGTTCTAAGTTACGTATACATTAAATTTGAGGAAAATCACTTAATGGGATATTTGTAGCTCTCTGAAGCAACAAAAAATTTTTTGGCTCATGTCTGACAATTTCAATCGTAGATCATGTTCTACATTTAATCTGTTTCTGTATTTATCTTTAAGATAAGTACATGTTGAAAATCCTTTCTCACGTAGATATGTTCTGCAATAGGGTAATAAAACGTTAATGGCGTTTTTTGAGGAAACATTATATTCATCTGTACATTGAGCCAGATGTCACTCAGAGTGATCTTTAAAAATAGGTATTTAGAGAACTGTTACAAAATGAGTTATGCTTTTTCCATTAAAGTTAGAGAAGTCTTTAACCTTACATCTCCTTCAAAAGGTTATGTATCCAGTCGTTTTATAGGGATATCGCGTCTATTAGGAAAAATAGTCATCGGAAGATAATTGAAGTTATTTCATCAAAAGATATAATTGAAGTTATAATTGAAGTCCTTATAAGCTCATATATATCCCTTTTAATAGGTCCTTCAAGTTTAATTGAATTTCCTGATAAAACGCTGTTGAGAGAACCACAAAATATTCGTATTCGTTCATCAGGAGACATTGGATCCAAGTTTCAGTTTTATCATGTACTCTGAAAATGGTGATAGCTTCGTCTTGTAATGACAGATTTAATTCATTTAATTTACAAAAGATAGTAAAAAAGTAAGCAAGCTTTTTAATTCAAAGAATATCCATTATACAAGAGGACAAATTAAATGAGGGATTTCAATTCAAATGTGGAAGTCAAAACTTTACCACGGAAATAGCCATTTAAAGTCTGTGTAAAGTAGTAAAGAAACGTCAAAGGCTTTCAAAGTCCTCACACAGCGCATAGAATAGACGGCAGTTTGTAGCACGCGATTTTATAAAATTTACAATTTTTACAGCATCATTTAAAGTAGTATATAATTCTGCAGGAATGCGCTTTCATGTCAATGTTTGTCTATGAATACAGTAATGAGTCCATTAAATTTTTTCATTGATTTTCTTTAACTGAGCCACAAGACTAGAATATATTCCTGTCATTGATTTTGCATCATCTGAGACACACTCACACAATAAGAAAAGTTTATTCAATTTTTTTCACAATAATCATTGTCTATATCAAAAATTGTTTCTCCAGTTCTATATGTTTTCAAAGGTTTTGCAAAAAGTGCAACTTCTTGAAAGGAATTCGTAAAAGTGTATCTAATGTAGACAATCAATCCTGCAGCATTTGCTACAATGGTTTACTCGTCAAGCTAGATCGCAAAAAAAATCAATTTTATTCTCTTCAAAAGTTCGCTGTTCACATCATTTGCCAAACCATGAATTCTACCATGACACTGCAGTGTTGGATAAAAGAAGCTGGTTAAATTTCTTTATTGCTTTTTTTAACACGTTACTTTTACTTAATTCACTTTGCGATATATTTGCGCATGGTTCCAATTGAATTTTCTGCCATTGTATGTGCCTGTTCAGATCTTTCAATACTATAACTTACTCAAAACGCTGCCTCAAAAGACATTTAACTGTCTTTGTTTGAAGCAGAAAAGAAAGAAGGAACACTGCATTTTCTATTACCTGCTAATTTTCTTTTAAAATACTAGGCATGGTTATCATTGTGTGAGTTAGGTGTTTTGTTTCAAGATGTCTGCGATGAAGTGAGAACTTTTATTTGCTATTGGCAAGAACTTCGTTGCAGATTACACAAAAAGGCATAGGCTCTGACTCTTTTCCAGTAAAATAAAAACATTAACAAATAGTTACTGTCATATTTTCGCCTTTCCTATTCTTCTCACCGTCTTCACTAATTGTTTCTTTGTTTTTAGTCAGGTGAGATGGAAGCTCACTAAAGCTTTCAGCATCATTACCCTTCGTTATTTCGAAATCAGGTATTGAAGTTGAAGAAGGAACAAATAACTACTTCTCCAGTATTTTGTCAGCCTCAACTAAACGATTCGTTTTTAACCATTAAAAATATGGTTTCATTTTTTCATTAAAAATATGGCATAAAAATTATTAAAAGTTGTTTGAGAGGAACTTCACTAAACAAAGTTACCATAGCGTATTATCGATCGTAAACTAAATCACACAAGATTTAGAAGCATATGTACAAACGTCTATTAACTCTCTTATCCAGTTGAGAAAAATATCTACTTCAGGAAATTGATTTTGCTTTTTGCTTTGCTATCTGTTAGGAACAGGAGGGACCTGATGGATAGACTGTCCAAATCGTGAAAAATCTCTGTAAAAGACACACCGCCTCAACTACTTTTTCAGCGGCTTATTCACCTCGATGCTCGTGGTGCGATAACGTGTTTTTCAATATTTGTCTTATTATAGAACACTTTTATTTTAATTTCTTATATTTTATAATTCTCGAATTATTAACAGTATAGTAAATATATGTATGTAAATGTATTATTTCGTTATTTTTTTCACATTAATTGCGAAAATAATATTCCACCATGGCAATATTATTTTCGCAAACCCCCAAAAGTTCGCGATCCACCGGTTGGAAAACGCTGATTTGACAGATAATACAATAAAGCGAAATAAATCAATTTAGCTACAAAAATATTTTTACATTAAAATTTAATTAAGAAAGGTTTTAAGAAACATAAAAGAAAAGTTATAAAAATATTTTTTAAAAAAATTTATTTTAAAGAAGACTGATTAAAAAAAAAAGGTTCTAATTATTTCGAAATGAATGAAAAACATGTATTCATAATGTGCAAAATATCAGGCTGGTATTGGAACCCTGGTCCGGCAGTTCCAACGAGAATATGTGTGTCACTATATTCATTCTCACACAGTACACAGAAGCGAAAAATAACAAAAAATGTAAGCTATGCTGTATAAAAATGTGAAAGAACATTTCGAGATTTTGGGATATGAGAAATTAGGCAAAGATGTTTTGCAAGAGAATTAAGAAATTTACTGCAAAAAACAAATAAATGTATAAAAGTAACAATCTTCAAAAATTATACTATCCTTCAAAGAACAAATAAATGTATAAAAGTAACAATCTCCAAAAATTATACTATCTTACAAAGAACAAATAAATGAATAAATATAGCGATCTTCAAAAAACTTTGTGAACAGTTTGGAAACAAATCGTTTCCTCATCTTACGTAATATGCGCAGTGAAGACAAAATCTGCCTTATCGGTCCCTTTAGTATTGCATTTTTAAAAATCTAGAGTTAATTTCGAAAAAATAGCTTATGAGTCTTCAATGTACACAATTAATAACCATAGCCATAGATTCAATGCCCAAAGTTTAGTTCTGGGTAATTTAATACTTGGGTTACGCCATGGCCATACTCATATAAATTTTTCCTTTTATTAATATAAATAAGCTAGGGTACAAATTTTTTGCTAGAATGAATACTTTAAATAAAAATTACAAATGTTTAGTATAAATTTTTTTAATGGTTAATAAATAAAACGATCTAGTTTCAGTAAAAGGTTTATAATATATAATGTCCTTTCTACTAAAATTAACTAGAAAAACCATAATGCTCTAGATAATTTTGAAATAGTTATTTTTTTCGCTTATTGTTTTTATTCTTGTTTGCATAATTCAAGCAAATTTTGGAGTATCGTTTACATCTAGCAAAATTTGGTTGCAAGGTAAAAATCGTTAATTTGGCATTCAGACATCCTTAGAGAGGTTACTTTCAAATTTTTCCATAAGAAGTTTAACAATTGCTTTTTAACTTGAGCAATATGTTATATTTTTTTTATCCTTGTTGTGGAAAACCGTAATGTATAATCGTAACTTTCTGTTCTTAAAATGAACAAATTTGCATTCGCATTTTTTGGCTGAAAGAAATATTTGTGTAACTATGTTTTAAAAAAAAATGTTTGCGGTAAAACACAGCTTAAAAGGATTGATGAATTCTGAAAAAGGTGATTGGTTGAGAGTGAATAAAACGCAGCTTTTTCCATCGCGTATGAAGCTGTGAATGTGTTATACGACTTTTCTCAGACGAAAAAATAAATAAAAAACCGAGCTCATATTGAACACTTCTAAGGGTACAAATCAATTTGATGTGTTTAAGAGCTGCAGAATAGTCAAGTAGAAGCTATATAAAATAATTGCGACATTTTTACTTTTTTTCTATCTGTCAAACTCCTATTAAAATTGAAGGGATTTTTTTTACGTTTCCAATACTACTGATATTTCTTTTTATTTCAGCTTTATATTACATTTTTTTTTTCTCTTTAACGGTAAAAACTTTATATCTAAAATCTAATTGCATTTTATGCCTAAACTTGTAAAAGTAATTTCTTTTCGGATTTAATTTTCTGTAAGATTTTTTTTAGGGATTGGAAGGAAATATAAGCGTATTTTACTGTTCCAATATTATTACAGTACTAAATAACTATATAGATTGGATGGTTGATGGAGAGAGAGAGAGAGATGGTAGGTCTTGCGGCCTTTAATTTGCAGGCAAAAAACTGTAAAATGAGTTGCTTCGGCCTGATACATACTCAGAAAATCACAAAAATATGTGAAAATTAAAAAGAAATCGCCTCTTAAAAAGAATTTAAAGTTAAAAAAAAACAGTTAATTTAAAAAAAAAATATTTGAAAGATTATTAGAGAAACATAAAGAGTTGCTATTAGTTGAAATTATTTTTGTGTCAGAGGTGGATAAGTAAATATACACTGCTCAAAACAATTAAAGGATATCTTAAGTCTTAAATAAAATAACGGTATAAGCGAAATTTTTTTTGCAGAAAATGGAGGAAGAGAGTCACAAATGCAAATTTTTCTCATTTTCAAACTTCGGAGGATGAAAATTTTGAGTCTGACGTCAAAAAAGACTCATTAGCGGCAGCAAATGAAATTTGCCTTTCAACTTAACGAAAGGCAAAGCAGAAAAGAATGATCGACATTCAATAAATGTGTTGTTTCGATGATTGCGATGTCTCAACGAAGACATTTAACCGACTCAGAAGCCTGGAGAATTGTTGGATGGTCGAGAGTAGAGTGGACCACCTAGAGTGGGGCCAAACACAAGCCGAAGTAGCAGAAGTTACTGGAGTTGCACAAAGTGTGATTTCCAGAATCTGGAACCGTTTCTTGTAGACTGGAAGTGCAGGCCGAAGACCAGGGCAAGGTTGCAGACGTGCAACAACGCCCAATGAAGATAGATATTTAACACATATGGCTCGGAGACACCGAAATATGAATGCCACTCTTCTTCAGCAACACCTTCACTTGGCTACTGGCACCACAATTTCGACTCAAACTGTCCGAAACCGGCTTCACGCTGTAGGACTGTATGCTCGCCGACCAAAGGTATGTATTACACTAAGAGCAAGGCACCGTCACGCCCTTAGGGAGTGGGCAACTGAGCATGTGAACTGGAGGAGAAATGAATGGCGCAATGTTCTTTTCTCTGGCGAGTCCCGTTTTTCTGTTCATCCTGATGATAGGCGTATTTTTATCTGGAGGGATCGGGGCGCTAGAAACAATCCTGCGTTCATGCTTGGAAGTTTCAGATTTAGCGGAGGTGGAGTGATGGTCTATGCTGTCATCTCCATTGATGCGAGCACCGATCTAGACATCATTCGAAATGGAGCTCTGACCGGTCGCCGATATATGGATGAGATCTTAAGACCTATTGCAGTCCCGTACACTGCAGAAATTGGATATGACTTCATCTTAATGGACGACAACTGCAGGCCACATCGTGCCAACTTAGTGGGTGATTTCCTTTTCGAGGAGGGAATCGTACGAATGCAATGGCCAGCATGTTCTCCGGACATGAACGCAATAGACATTCCCGTTTGGGACATTCTAGGCCGACAAGTTGCTGGCTGCCTACCACCCCTACGAACTCTCCAAGAACTGGAAATAGCTCTTCTGGAAGATGGGGATAGAATACCCCAGCTCCTCATAAATAGCCTCATTGACTCCATGCCTCAGCGTTGTTGGCCGTCCAGGAAAATCATACCCCCTACTAAAAACTTTTTTTCTTTCAAGTAAATACCCTTTTTTATTCGTTTTTTTCTCGAATGCACAAATTGTGTTTTTTTTCCTTTTGTGTCCAAATGCTAAGTAAAATGCTTTTTTTCCTGCTAAACATGCTTGATTTTTTTTTCTTATATAGCCTATCACGTCTGTCAATCATGTATTAATCATATAAACAATTCCCCAGCCGCTTAATCCACCCAAAATCTCAATATCTGCTAATTGTTTTGAGCAGTGTATAAACGTTCTATATTTTCATCCACTTCTCTTTTAGGGAATGAGATTGGCAAAGAGTACAGTTAAAATTTAGCTTACGGGAATATCAAATCAAAAGTATCCTCGTTCTTACTTTCCTAATATATGAATAAAGAAGTCTAAAATAATTTGTCGTGTTTTCAAAGACATGTGACAAAAATGGCAGATTTATAAATGTTTTTTTTAAAAAAGCTAAATAATTTTATTTTATTCCTTTTTTTACATTTTTAAATGATTCTTTTAATATGTAAATCAAGATATTATACAAATATATACAATATGATATTATTAATTTTATATTCATTTTTGTATTTTAATCTGTCATGCGTCTTAAAAAAAAACTTTATTTTACAAGCAAAACGCTTTACACTTAAGAATTTTACTGAGTTATTTGTACACGTTTTATGTGTGCAGTGAAATATATTTAACACGAAACTGAGGAGACTGAAATACCTTTTCGTGCGAAAAGAATTTCATATTGCACGATTTGTATGCGATTAGAAAGAAAAAAACACCTCACTAATATTTTTAATTTTTTAACTCACTCATTTTATTAACTCACTCAAATTTTATTAAATCCATTTCCTGTTAAAAGTTTCACTTGTACATTGAAAGTATATACACACTGGTAAACAATTGATAAGGATGGATCACAAAATGAACTGTAGCAAAAAATTGAATGGAGGTTAATATGAAGCATGAACTATACTGAACTACACTCAAGGACAAAAAAATTAGCGCACCAAGAAATAATAGCGGGATCATAACGAAACTTGGTATGAAGGTACATGTCGGGGAGATATGCAAATGATTAGAAATGCAGCGTGATTGCGCATTATGTATAGCCGGTAGAGGGAGTTTAACATCGTTCTCCATGGAGTATAAAACAGGTAACCAAAGCTTGTTTGAGTGTGCTGAATCGTTTACAGAGGAAGAGCTGAGGTAGACATGCTATTACGCCGTTTTCGAAGACAATATGAGCAGGGAGAATCATCGGCATGATGAAGCTGGGTGGTCAGCTAGGCGAGTAGCTCGTCAATTAGACCGCTCTGATTGTGTTGTGAGGACGTGTTGGGACCAGTGGATCCAAAAGAGATGTCCTTTACACGAAAACCAGTCTCAGGACGCCCTCGACAGAACAGTCGTCGAGAAGACCGCCACATCGTAAGAAATGCATGCGTACAGCCAACTATTTCATCGGCCGCCATCCAGGCACAGGTAGCACCTTCACTAGGGCCCCCTGTGTCTTCTCGAACCATACAAAGGAGTCTGACTGAAGGACATTTGGGATCGAGGCGCCCATTACGTGTGCTGTCCTTGACGCCCACCCATCGACGCCTTCGTTTGGAGTGGTGCCGCGCACGAGGAAACTGGACTACAGCGGATTGGAACCAGGTCGTTTTTAGCGACGAATCCAGATTCAATCTCAGCAGTGATGACATTCGTGTTCGTGTGTGGAGACCCCGTGGTGAATGCCTAAATCCTGCCTTTGCTTTACAGAGACACACCGCTCCCACAGCTAGCGTGATGGTATGGGGTGCCATTGCCTGCAATACATGGTCACCCCTAGTATTGATGCGTGGCATTATGACAGCCCAGCGGTATGTCCATGACATCCTGCAACCAGATGTGTTGCCACTCATGCAATGGCTCCCAGGAGCCATTTTTCTGCAAGACAATGCTCGGCCTCACACGGCAAGGGTGTCACAAAACTGTTTCCGTACTGTTACTACCCTTCCTTGGCCTGCCCGATCCCTAGATTTGTCTCCAATCGAGCCTGTCTGGGATCATTTGATATGAAGAGTTGGGCATCTCACGAGTTTGAACGAACTAGAGGCAAGGTTACAGCAAATATGGAACGAAATGTCTCAAGAAATCATACAGAACTTGTATGCCTCAATGCCCGATCGTATCGCATCGTGCATTCGCGGTACAGGGGGTTCAACAGGGTATTAAATCCTCCGTTCTTTTGCCTTTTTCTCTGAAATAAATGATCCTTTTTCTTTGATTTTCGATGTAACATTTGTAACCATGGTGTGCGATGTAACATTTCATTTGTCGTATCATTCTTTTGCCAACAGTATTCAGTTACTGTCGAGGTAATTTATATCATTCCTCTCTCAGGTCACAGACGACGTTTCTTGGTTTGACAAGCAATTCGCCTATGCTGAGCGTCCTAAACATTTTCAATTGGTCTTAAGCTTCAAGAATGTGCTGTTCATTCGAAGCATTGAACGTTATCGCTCTCTATATATCCCTGAACAGAGTCTGATCGATGATATGGTGGTTGGTGTCCCAGATGCAAGCACATGCAGTGTCTTGCAAACAATGATCACGATACTTGTCCATACCATGATACCATGTCACTGCAGGTCGGAAATAGATCATTTCTTGAATATTTCCTGGACAGTACACTATCATTCTTGCCAGTCTTAATCCAATTGCAGACCAAATTTAGTTTCATCTTAAAATTGTATATATGCCCGGTCCTATTTCTATGTTCATGATATCTCTGTTAACAAGCTCTATGTTGCATTCTGGAAAATGGCATGCACACAACAGGTTTACAGACACATATTTTTCCTTCTCACAAAGTCTTGCCACAGTTTTTGGGATGATACCTTGCGATGTGGCAGAAAAATTCTCATTTGTCACTTGCTGGAACTGTAAGCGCGCCGGTTTCCTTTTTCTTATATGGCAATCTTTTTGTCTCTTGCCGGTGTCGAACTTCTATCAAGACCTTCCTCATGCCGATTGCTATACATCCTACATGTTTTCAATGCTTTCGACATGAGTGAAACAAAATTGTGTGCGATGATGAACTCTCTAGAGACATCTGTCATTTTTTGCCATTCTTCAATCTTTCCATTAATACAGTCGCGCGTAAAATCATCCAAGTGATGTTGGGAAAGACATAAGAAAAATTTAGGTTCGTCAATTTCCGGTTAAACTTTCAAAAATTAGGTTCGTCAATTTCCGGTTAAACTTTCACTTGGAACCATATCTGTCCACTCGCAAGAAATCCTACCAGTGCTATCAGTCGACGAACAAGAGTGGAATACATACATATGTATATATATTGCTAAACATACCATATTAGATAGATTATTTTTTCACTTCAAATAATATAAACATTAAAAACATACAAAAACTATTATTTTTTGATAAGCCGTAAGAAAATTAATATGTTAAAAATACAAAAACACGAAACTTCTTGATTTTGACTCACCGTTCTTCAACACACCCATCACAGAATTCAAAAAAACTAACTGATCAGTAGATTGAAATATTTCGACAACGAGAGTGCCTCTACCAGCCCAAAGACAAGCGATAATCTAACAACAGTAGCATCATGGGAAATTTTGTTCGGTCCGAGGAAAGAAAGTGGCCGCGGTAGCCTAGTGGTCATGGTTTCGGATTCGTGGCCGGCGATTTTCGTTCAGTCGCGGGTTCGATCCTTGGTCACTAAAGACCTGCCGTGTAGCCGGGGCTGATGCACGTTAAATATGTAGGGGCCCAAAGTCCTCCCGTTGGCGTGGTGTGGAAGTTAGGAGAGGGGGTGCCAGCTGAGGTGTCGTCCTCGTAACTTGACTGAGGTTCAAAATTATGAGGTCCGTCGCCAATAGCCCTCGTGCGACGTTAATAAAAACTAAAATAAAATAAACGAAACCAACGGGAAAAAAAGTAAGACAAATCTGGGTCTGAAGAACGAAATATTTGTGTGCTAAGCATTGTTGTCTCGTGTTAAAAAGAATCGCATGAAATAATATATGATTATGTGTTAACTGTGTGATTATGGACTGCAGTATGATTATG
>BMAW01040985.1:0-70411 GCA_019974015.1 Nephila pilipes
GCAATAAACAATATTTTTTTCTTATCTGTTATCACTATACATTAAAAAAGGATTTCTTTTTCTTTCAGGAGGCTCTCCTAGAAAATGTTACATTCAAATTGCTTAAAAACTTCTAAAATGTAACCTCGAGCTAGTTAGGACTCGAAGAAAGTTAAGAGAATTTATAAAAAGATTTAAAGCCGATAAAGAAATATACTATTCTTTGAAATGTTACTTTTGAAACGGCAAGCTTTCATTAATATTCATTCAACTGCAAAAAAAGTACTTTGACTTTCGATTCGTCAACAAAAAAAAAATATTTGCATTCTTAGATGGCAACTGATTTCATTACATTTATATTGAATGTTAACATATATCTCCAGGGTATTATGTAACGATGTGTAAGAACTCAAATGATTCAAATGCTTAATGTTAATTTATAAAAAGGAATCTCACAGAGTTTTTCTTTGTAAAGACTTTATGACCTACATTGAGAAATAATTCGAATTCAAAGTAATTTTTGAAAGCAACTAAAGTTTTTATATTTTGTTCTTTTGCAAGGAAGCACTTGTTATTCAAAGTTATGAGAAACAATTTCTACCTATGCGATATTGAAATGAATTATTTTCCCTTTCAAATCGAACTCAAGGGCAAGGGCTTTTGTAAATTTCTTAATTTCAGTTCATATTTTACTAGTGTAAAGAGTTTATTTAAACGGTTTCAAGCTTTTTCTTCAATACGTATCTTTTTAAAATTTTATTTAGATGTGATTGAGTCAGGGTACCTTTGGTTTGAAAAAGAGAAATGGTTCGGTCATAATGATTTGATATTTATAAATTTTGACTTTCATTTAAAAATCTGTCATGTAGAATTCTGAATTTATTTAATAGCATATAGAAAGAAAAACAATTTCTTGATAGTGTCAAATCATGTATTTTTGTTAATTTTCTACGTCAAGAAAAAAAAAATATTTAATAATAATACTTTCTTGCACAAATTTTTGTTTGGATTCTTCTTAACGTCCTATACTCAATAGTGGTTTTACTCATATAATTCATATATAATAAACAATGATATTCCAAAATGTGGAATAGTATTAATTGCATTATTTCTCTTTTTTTTATATAACTTGATTTTCTCTTAAAAATATTTTGACTCTTGTATATAAAGTTATTGTTTTTTTTAGGCTTTTATGTATAATTTTTAAGTTAATATTCAATTTTTTAACCCAGTTTACATAAATACCAAGTTTTTTTTTTTATCAATTAATCAAATTGATTTAGTGTTGGATATTCTTAGATTGTAATATGTTAGGATTTGTTTTATGTATATAATAATTTAACTTTACTTTCAAACTATTGATTTTGTCTCATCTTATCTTACTGAGTTACAATCATGGCTCAAAATCATAAATTGTAATTCATTGCTTAGTAATTTATTTAACATTAAACAAGAGAAAGAGGCAATTACAGAGAAAAAATTATATATGGAAAAATTACAGTCACCAGAAGCGTCATTCAGCCTTTATGGAAACTGAGGAAGATTGAAAAAATTACATCCTAAAAATACGAAGAAGCCAGATGCGTATCTCCATTGCCGTGGCTAAAGTGAAAGAGGAGAGAAGAATTTACCTTTCTTAGAATTTATATGCGAGGATTTCTTCAGATCACGTGGTATGGGATAGAGGGATTTCCTGGAGCTTGAGCTGCAGACAAAAAGTCTTATTGTGATTATCCACACGACTTCGAAATACAGGATCAAGCTTATTTGATAGATTTTAAAAGCGAGTGATTTCATAAATTATTAGTTAAATTAGAATTTTATCAGGAAATAAGAACGAATTCTTTATTGTGATGGTTAATAATTGCTAAAATTAGAAAATTAAATTACATTTAAGTGAAATCATTACCCCCCACACAAATATATATATATATATATATATATATATATATATATATAACCTAAACACTTTATTTTTATTTTTGTGAAGCAACAACCAAAAGGTAATTCAACTAAATTTTGAATTTACTTTCGAAAATCGTTCAATGTTATGTCGTTTATCTTGCTATATTTTTAGATTTAAGTTTTTTAGGAATCTGTTTAAATTATTCATTGAAGTTGTATCGCAATAAAAGAAACGGGTGTTAAAAATTCTACAAATAATTTACCTCTGTTCCATAGGAAGGATTACTTTTTTTTAAAAAAACATAAAATGATAATTACATCACTTTTTTCGTTTCCTGTTTATTCCTATAATTAATCCTCTTTCTTATTCTTCCATACTGATGCCTTTGTTTTATGTTTAGTGTAAATTACTCAACAATTAAATAAACTTCTTTTCGGTAGGCAGCACGTGAAACTTCAAATAGAGAAAATCCGATTAAGTACGTGTGTTGTAATTCCGGACAGTTAATTTTCTGCAAAAGGCCTGCTGTAATGTGATTTGCTGTAACATCTCCATTATTTATTTAAAGGGAGAGGGTTTACCCTTCCAGTTCTGATGTCCAATCCGATTACCGAATGTCTATTCTAATCTCTGACTTCTCAATGCCTGTTTAAAGGAATTTAGGAACTGTGAGAGAAAAGTTTAGAATTTCTGGGAATTGTTTGCTGCTTTTGATAAGTATGTTACAAATTTTCGGAAACAATTTCCTTCGTTTATTTTCGGTGAAAACTAATTAATGGGTTTGAATGACAAAAATGATATTTCAAGGCTAACAGAGTTTTCTGTTTTACCATCTGTATCAGACATCAAGTGTTAAGAATATTTTATTATTAGTTTTCGTTAGGAAAGAATAGTATTTTGTGAATTTAAAAATTCTTTATGATTATGGAAGATTTAATAAATCATACATTTCAATAACGCTTTTCCATTAATTTCATTTTATATTGTTTCAAGTTTTAAAACTTTGAATGTATTTGTATGTATGTCAGTAACAAGTATAGTACAAAGGTCGAATCTATTAACATTAGGGCTAAAAAATCTTTCGAGGAAGTTAATTTTAATACGTTCAGCCACTAGTTAAACTTATGTTTTATCATTTAATAATTAACGGTAGCAAAACATTTATTCCAATTTTATGAAAAATTAAGGAATAAAATACAAATGTATAAGATTCGAAAAAAAAATTTAAAGGTATTTTTATTTCATATAAATATTACTTTAACCTGATCAATAAGTTATTGTTTTAATTATGACTATTCCTCTTGGAAAAAAACCTTTTACTTAAGCAAATTTGTATCTGTCAAGCTTGGAATATATTAATATGTTCAGTTTAATTATAGCCACTGGTTTACATTCCTAGTATAATGTATAATAAACAGCGTATACAATTTTATGTTTCAAATTCCTGATAGAAAGTGGAACTTCGTGTAACTCTTCCCACAGATATTCCATCATATTTTAAAACACAAATTTTTAAACATTGAACTTTTTTGAATCATAAGAATAGTAGAGTAGCACTTTAGGTGAGTTTTTAATATTTATCATGCTGTAAAATCCAAATTTTCGGTACATCATTTATAACATATGGTACCATTCGTTTTTCACACAAATATATTTTTGTGAAAATAACTCTCCACAGTTCTATATATTTGACATACTGTTCCAACCCCTTTAGACGAAAAACACCCTCACACCATAACATGTCCCCTACCATGTTTTATGGTTGGAGTGAGTGATGGCCGAGCTTAATGCTAAATGTGGCTATGCTGCACCAAACAAAGTAACTCTATGATCTGTAAGTGAAAACAAAATTGAAAAGGCAAACAGATGAGTTTAGAATTTTAATGGCGTAATAGCCAAATGTAGTCATGATACTTCAAAACTCTGTGATCCAGGCCTGTAAAAGGAAGGAAAAAAGATAAAAAAAAAATATTTAACTAGAAAGAAGGTTGAAAATAGAGAGGGATCGCTAGGGTATCCCGTGGACTCGTCACATATGTTTACCAAAGAGAGTAAACCTCATGGGAAAGAAAAAATATCTCTAGGGTACCTCGGGGTCTAGATTCTGGTTCGTTGCTAAAAAGGGCTAACCCCTGAGGTTCCCTGATATAATTCCCAGGGGAAAGATGCTCGGTTATACCTCCAGACACTGGATTCCAATTTTATTCGCCTCTTACGACATGCATATGCTACATTGGGACTATTCTTTTACACCCGGTCACATCACTGGTGCGTTACCGGTTGGAACAAAATACCGAATATTTTCTTTCATTTTTCGGATGAATTATGTATGCAATATTATCAAATGAAAATAAGTTATAACTAGCTGCATCACAAAACAGTTCCTTTACTTTTTGTCCTTTTTAAATGGGATTAAGCAAATTTTAATCACATTAGTTTGTTTCTTGGAGAAAAAAATGTTTCTTTTTCTTCTTTTTTTTAGCTGAGATGAAGACCAAGCAATCAGCTTACGTCAAGCAATGTTTTACATAGGACTCTTACTTTTGTATTGGTTATCAAAATAATGGAAACACCTTACATGTATAAAAAAAAACCTTTATCAGTGCTGTATAAGACTGCCTCTGGCCCGTAATACAGCTTGGATTCGCCTGGGAATCGATTTATACAAGAGCTTAATAGTATTCAAAGGAATATTGTACCATTCTTCATGGAGATGTTGTGAAAGTTCTTGAGTACCGATGGAGGATATCGATTCCGTATTGAACGTTCTAAAATAGAACGTAGCGTTTCTATTACATTGAGGTTGGGTGACTGTGAGAGGCATGGTAGATGTTTAAATTCATTCTCGCTTTCATCAAACTATTATTGGACAAGTCTCACTGTATGGATAGGTGCATTATCATCTTGGAAATTATATCTCTTGCAAGAAACAAAGTTCGCATCTCAGGATGGACCTGGTCACCTCTTTACTTCTCTCCAGTGATCTTTCCTTTCAGGGTTGAGTTTGGTCCAACAGAAGACAACGACACAGTTGCCCATAACATGACAGGTCCACCTCCATGCTTGACAGTCGGAAGGACAATCACGATAATACGCATGTACAGGTGTGCTCCAAACGTAAGGTGACATTCGAATTTAACATTCGAAAGGAGGGACACAGTTGACCGGGATGAGGGTTGAATAAAAATGTGGTACCTAAAATAATACCTACCTTTAGTATCTAAATAAATTACTTACAGAAATCCTCTGAATGGCTGATTTGTTGACATCCTTTGTTTAACTGGCACTAGCACGCAGTACGATGAGTATCGCAAGAGAGTCAGTTACAAAACTCATTATGAGAAGGCGTTTCTTCGTGGACGACCAACAAACTCCTTACACCCTGACCCTTCTCCTCTCTAAAATTCCCCTCCGTTTCCAATTTTCGTATAAGATGTTATTCCCTTGCAACAATGATGCAAATGATGCTAGATCACAAGCGGAACATATCGTCATAAGAATAAAATCTGTGGAAATGTACAAAGCGAAAGATTCTCTCTTCATTTTACAACTACAGAATGTTTTCGTCGCGGCCAATGCCAAAAACTACAACTGTTCATTAAGTTCGATCAATGGTGGTCGTATTCTAGCAACTGATCAAGGCGAACTTTCATAATCAATTCCTGATAATCAGTTCTCAACAATTATTTTTTATTAAAGTTCAACAAAATAAAATTTACAAAAATAATATAAAGCTCATATCCTGGTAAAATAGCTACATGGAAGCCGATAATCCGTATATTTCTTTCCCGTTCTCTCACAGTTCCCTAGCACTTCGTGCATTATTTCTAAAAATTGGGACTTTCTTAAAACCCCGCGAGACGCCGGTTAAATTGTTACATATCGGGACTGTCCCGCTAAAAGTGGAACGTCTGGTCACCTTATCCAAACGTGCACTTGTCTTGATGTAGGGAAAAGTGTGAAACACGATTCGTCAGACCGTATTACTTTCTTCCTCTTGTTAATCAGACAGATTTTGTGAGTGTGGCACCACTGTACACGACGTTTAGCATTAACATCTGTGACAAGTGGCCTGGGAATAGCTGCTCTGCCGTAAATGTTTTGTTTATGAAGGTGCCTTCTAACTCTAATAATTGACACTGAAAAATCCAAGTGTTGATTTAACTCAGCGGTTACTTTCGCTGCAGTTGTTCGGTTTTTAGACTTTACGATCCGCTTCAATACCTGTTAGTTTCTTTCACTGAACTTTACCCGTATACTATTTTGCTTTGCTGAGGTTATCTTGCCGCGCTGTGTGTACGCTGTTTAAACTGCAATTCGCATTCAAAGAATAAATCAAAATTTCCTACCTGTCAGACGGTGGTCATCATCATCAGGTCGAGATGTTGACGATTGAATAAATCCACACAGAGTCAAAGAAATAACTCTATTGACATGAATTATTTTTAATTTAACTTTAAGATGTCACAACACAACACAACAAACAAACATTAACTATTAGTAAATATCCTAATTCGCAGGCATAACAAATTCACTGACATAATTCGCTTTCAACATCTTCCTTCTCTCACTTACTCAGAACTAAACATAACTTTTTTTTCTTCTTTTTCACATTTGGCGCCTAGCGCCCTCTATTGTTAGCTTCAACACACTGCACCCCGAATGACCAAGGGATTCGTTCAAATTTTACAATTAATGCATATTATACAAATAATGATCTTACATCAATGAAACAATTTTACAAATTTACAACAATCAACAATTTTACAAATATGAATACAAACAACAAATGACCAAATATACCTGCATACAATTTCCAAACGATAATATTTCTTAAATCTCAATACTTGAATACTGTATACAATTCTGCATACTAAAAATAAAAATCTAGATTAATATACATTTAAAGACAAACAGATTTATTCATTTATTTCGAGATTGTATAACAGTTGTACAGGTCTTTTAAGGACGGGTGTATCTGTTTTTACTTCACACGATCTAATCTTACCATCTCTGCCAGGAAATGTAGTAACGACTCTACCTAACTTCCAAAAATGTCTAGGAAGCTTATCGTCATGAATTAATATGATATAATTTTCTTTAAACTCTCTAATTTTACCTCAAGATTTAGTACAATGTAGGGATCGTAACAGTAAAAGGTATTCCTTTTTCCATTTAGTCCAAAACATATTAATTAATCTTTCGCGATAATTAAATCCTTTAATTAGCATTTTTCGATTAATCAATTTGGAATCGAAATTAAGCCTGGCAGGAGGTAGGCTATTGACCCTGTGACCTAAGAGCAAATGTGCTGGAGTTAGAGGCACAGGTTCATGAATTTCTGAGAAAACATAAGTTAGTGGACGTGAGTTAAGTACACTTTCAATTTCAATAATTAGAGTCTCTAATTTTTCTCTAATCAAAGTAGTTTTTCTTAAAATTTTTCGCAATGCAAGTTTTACTGAACCTATCAGTCGTTCATAAAAACCACCCCACCAAGCAGCCTTTTCAGCTATATAACTCCACTGAATCTTGTGGTGAGCGTAAAAATCTTTAACTGTCGGATGGCTAATGAGAGTCCATAAGTTTTTTAGCTCCAGTTCAGATCGCTTAAAAGTTCGAGCATTGTGCGTCAAAACTTTAGAACACAAGCCACGACGAGCAATAAATCTTCTTAACACCAATAGAAATGTTTCTGTGGTCAAACTGTCAGCGACTTATAAGTGGACAGCTCTCGTCACTCCACAGGTAAATAACAAAAAACGTTGTCAAAAGACATTGGAGCGCTATTTTATTATATAGGAATAAACATTAGAATAATAAATAGACATTTATAATAAGTATCTACAATAAAGCGAAATATTTCATTTAACAGTTTTTCTGATGTTGCCCAGTGGTCATGATTGCAAATTCGCTCTCGGTGTTGTTTCTATAGAGTCGTGGTTTCGAGCCTTGGTGTCACTTAAAACTCCTGTATAGTGAGTATGATTTACGTTACATAATGTTTGAGGTCTCCCATGACTTGTGAGAAAGTTAGGACAGGGGAGTGCCAACATAGGTATCATCCTCGTCACTTGACCGAGGTTCAAAATTATGAGGTCCTTCACCAATAGCCCTCGTGTTGCTTCTCAATGCGATGTTAAAATCAATAAATCAATCAATTCGACTTTCAGTGTGTATTCTGATTTGTAGCTGAACAATTAAAATACTTTGTTCTAAAAAATGGACTGCCATCTTCTGATTCCTGCTTTCGTAGTCAAGTTGGAATGTATGACATTCAATATCTGCTGCTTATCAATTCAAAACCGCTTCAAGGAAAAAAACAAATAATTCCGAAATTAAAATCAGGCTTCACGCTTTTCAAATAATGACAGAAAGCGAATTGTATTTTTTTCGACACATTTACTTTTCGCTATTACATATTTTCAATCACAACTTATAACTTTTCAGTTTTAATTTTTTTTGCACTTTATTATTTATGTCAGTTTTTCTTATATTGTGCATTATTGCTTTATTGTTTTCTTTGATTATTAGTTTTCCTATATTTTTACTTTTATTCTGATTTACTGCTATTTTGACTATTTTTATAATAATATCATTTATTATTGCATTTGTATTTTTCTGTTTTTATGTTAATAAAAGTAAATTTTCTTAATATTTTTTAATTATTTTGTTTTAAATATACTTTACTTTATTTCTTTGTAATATATACTTACGAAAACATTATTATTTATTTCTCACATTTCAATTTTATTTTTCTGATCATATTTTCAATTTTTTTACGGGAATTTTCTAGAGTATAAGCAATACCATGAACTAAAGTCGTACTTTGATGCAAGAAGTTATTGTTATTACTTCTCAAATGAAAAAAATGTGAGCCATTTATTTCAATATTTGACAAACTATTGTATTAAATGCCGTTAGAAAGAAAACTTCATAATTTATTTTTGTCGTAAATTATGTATGAATTAATATTTTACAAAATACAAAATTAACATTTTCGAGTAATTCATTCCATTCTACCCATCTGATTGTGAATAAAAACGATAGTTTCTGTTGGTAGAGTCATTGAAAATAAAGCAGAACACCAAAATATTTTTCAATATTCACAAACTGACAGGAAATGAAGTAAATAGCTATAATAAGGAATGAATATCATTTATATGTCAAGTCATATCGAAATAAATATATTATACCCAAACTTGACTCTAAGCAAATGCAATGATGTCCTTTGTTCGAAATTTATTTGGAAGATATACTTTCATTCATTCACTTTTTTCATAGAATTTTCCTTTCCCGTTTTAACAATAATCCTCGTAATAATTTAAGCACTCTTTATGAACAAAATTCTTTTTTACCGATGGAACACGGACCCTTTTGCCTACAAGATTAGATTCGAAGCAAATGAATCTTGTAAAAATAAGGTTAATTTTGCATTTTATGAAATACTAAGTGATGTAGTTGAATAATAAACGCAACAGCAAGGGTATCGAACTCATGAGTTCGATACCCTTGCTGTTGTGTTATATATCCATGATGATATATACCCATGTTACTGTTGTTTCGATACCCAACCATTAATCATTTTCTCTTTGACCACATTGTATGTTAATTTATCTTTATAGCCTTAGAATTGTTCTTTTTTTTTCATATAGTAGTGATTATGTTATCTCTAGTTACGCTTCATGTCATATAAATTTAGTACAATAATATCTTTATTACATATCAAACATATTTTTTTATCTGCTGTGTTAGAGCAAAAATTACTCCAACTCCCGCTTATCTTGAAAACACCGATGTTTGTCAGCAATATTTTGTTTGTGTTATTACCACATAGTTTCTCTAAAGCAAACTGAATAAATGCCTGAGATAAATTTTATTTATGATAAATGAATAAATGTCCTGAGATAAATGAGATATTTGACACAAAATAACATTTTATAATAAAACTCAACATTTTTCTTGAACATCAACATATATCAATTGTAGATTAACTACGCCAATTAATAAGCATAACGTTTATCCAAAGCGGCATTCGCATTCTTCTAATAATTATAATAGAGACTCCTTACAACTCAACTTTACCAAAAATGAAGCATACACCCAATGAAATGAAACAAGATTATGCAAATTAGTTTGACTTAAGAATGAAGAAATAGTGAAAAAATGGATATATAAATTACACTGAAGTTAGTAAAAAGGTAGCAGCAACGAGAAGGAATGGAATTGAATGGTGCAAGGAATACAGTTGTGCATGCGTGAAGTGTAATTCGGTATTGCTCCGATTAAGAATTAAGATCCGATTCTGCTTGGGTGAAGTTGCAGATATTTTGGTTTAATACTTCGCGCGCGGATTTCGAGTATCCGGATATTGCTTATTTCAGCAAAACGTCTTGGTAAATGAGTTGAGAGATAGAGAATTAGTAAGAGCATTACCTTTAAACATTGTCAATAATTAAATGCCTTAAAAATAGCTTGATTATTTTTATTAGGTACGTAGAGTAGAAATAAGAAAAAGCTACAACATAAATGAACTTTTTATCCTTTGCTTTGAAAGTTGAATATTTAATGTTAGGTACACGAAGAAATTCAGTAAAAGTCTTATGGCCATTAAAATGCAGTTAAAATTTTCACTTCTGTTATATAGAGAAACTGTACATGTATTTAAAACGACTAGTAATCGTTCATTATTGTATGCTGGGGATTGTTATTAATAATAATATATAATTAAAAGTTTTATAAAATCAAGCTTTATAATTTTGTTAAAATATTTGTTGCTTGTTGTTAAAGTGATTGGATTACAAAAATATCCTTTGAGGGCTGAGGGTTTAAAATGCTTGTTCCATACTGTTTTGGTTATATGAAATACTTTAGCCCTACCCTTCACCAACTATTAGCTATTGTGACTGATTGTACATACTGTTGTGCATTATTATTTTTATAAACTGAATTCTTCAAATCCAAATACTTCTAAGCCATATCTTTGACTTAGCATTTCGTGATGCATACAAGTTAGATTTTAAGAAAATGCGAAAAGCCTTGGTTACTAATTTCAGAAGAAACTCAAATGTATACTATGTTAACCAGATATAGTTTATATTTATTTTGAACTTCATGAATGAAATATTTTCCAAAAAAATTAAAGATACCTTAAATATGTTTGATGTAGGGTTCCTTTCGTTATTGTATTTTGAAAGTTCTAAGAAAAACAATAATCCTTGCACCTTCCCGAACGCTTTAAGGGCTGGAAGTATTGACCGAAAGCTAATTATATTTATCTCTCAGACCACTCCAAATAATTGAAAAATAATACTATTTCAATAATATTAGATATATTAGATGAAATTATTAAGATTTGCTCAGAAATCTTTGAATTCAGAACTACTGGGAAAATGTAAAAATATTTTTAAAAAAGCTTTCCTTGTAAGATATTATTTCAAACATGCACTTAGTTTCGCAAAAGAACAATTATAAAAATTCCACATTAATTTTCATTTATATTAGATTTCTTAACTGATGTTCATCGTCTATTTTTTCAGGAAACATCCGAGGTTACCATACGTGTTGAATATTAACATTAATTATTGTCTGACATTTAACAAATCCTTACAGTTGCTTTATTACCTCAAATGAAATAGGTGTCGCACAATTAAAATTGGCTATAATTAAAATTAAAGGAATTCTGGAATTAAAACAATACCGAAGGCATTATAAAAGGTGGTAAGAATAATGTTGTTTTTTCTTATATATGTGGTATGGTCATTATTAAAATGTATACAAATACAAATCTGGTTTTATTTCTAAAAGCTAGGGGTTGACTTAGGAACGTCTGCAGTTAGAAGTTTTGTACCTTTACAGTAATTTATTTGATCATATTGTACTTTCCGTAGAATTTTACTTATAATAGTGTAGACACATTCAAGTTTGTGTAATATATTTTATGCAAAATATCAATTTGAATTTTTACAGGATTTTGAATTTTGATATTATGTTGCTATTTATGCATTTCATATGCTTAGTTATAATATGTATACATATACATATATCATCAGAATGTATAGCATTAGAAAAGTGGAATCAAAGTATAATAAAGGTCCGAAGTATGTATGGCACATAACTTTGGAATAAATTTGTACTTAGCATGAGTTTTGAATTACATATTCACACTTCAACCGGGATCTATATCATTTTCGGATGCCAAAAGACAGTTGTTCCTTTCAAAGTAACATGAACTTACCATTTCCTCATTTCATTTTATGTATGAGTAAATGACACTTCAAAATATTAAATAATATGTAACTTGAATGATGTGATTTTCTAAATGATTGGATATCAATTACTCAATTACGAGAGCTTAGTGATAACATGTATGTGAATGTCTCTAAACATAATAGTACTGAAATATCTTACAGTCAATCAAATTCAGAACGAGTTCATTTGTTAAATCATTCTAACAAAGGGAATTCAAAAGACGAAATTTAAAAAATGAAAAGCCCCAGGATATGTTCATTAAATAACACTAATTATAAAAATAAAATCAAGTTGTGTTTAGGCTGTACTAATTCCGTACAGATATTGTAATTGAGAATTGATTAAGTTAAACTTAAGTTAATATTAAAAATTGAAACAACTGCAATACCTGAAGTTTTAAAAAGGATGTGAATGATATTAGCTTATTTGTTTTAAAATTATCATTCGTTAATTTTTGATCAGTTTGTTTCAACAAACATTTTGTAAGCTAAAAAAATAAAAACTTCTAAATTATAAAAACTATTTCTGAACAATAAAAAAAAATAATCTAAACAATAAAAACCAAATTCTAAGGAAAAAGAAATATCGCATTAACATAAACTCAAAAAAAAAAATGTAATAAATTAAATGAATCTAAGCTCATTTTAATTAAACTATTAATGTTAGTCACATGATTGTATTTGTATATAGTGAATATAATCTTAGTACAGAATAGTTTAATTCATTTCTATAATGAGAAGGTGTAATCTTAAGAAATTCTTAGGAAACCACAATACAGGTAGAAAATAAAAAATAGATAAATAAAAAGTTTGAATCAGCTTTAAATTTTATTCCTAATATTAGAGTTTAAAGAGATTGCACAAGAATATATCTAATATTTTTGTAGAATGAAAGAAAATATCAGTTTTAAGATGTGAGACTTAAGACACATAAAAGATCATTTATATGTATATAATTTTTACATATAGATAAAAACGGTGTGGCTATTAATTAGCGAATCCATGCCCCAGTTTAGTGGGGAAGAAATTTCATTTGCGCGGAGTACAGCTGTTCATCTGGCTTTATTTCAGTTTGGAAGCTTTTCCGTCTGAAGATGCAATATTTAAAGATGCATAGCCTTGAAAGACTGAGATGTCTTTTTCTTTTATTCTTCTTCTCCTTTTTTTTTTTTTTTGCCTCTGAGAAATGTAGAAAACATGTTTATTTTCTAGAGAATACAATTTTATAATACAATTACAGCAGCAACTATGAGCAAGTAGAATAATAAACGGAAAGCGTGTTTACGAACAGGCTAAATAAGTGCAGTTTATAAAAGGTTTTTTTACTAAAAACGAGACGTGGATATTAAATAACGAGACTAACGCAGCTACAGAAGAAATACACATGCACCAAACGCCAGCGAATGAAAGCTGTTCAGCGTGAAGACTTCTCTTTCGATTGCTGTACCTCTCGTCTCTGTAAACAAATACATAAACATACTCATAGCGTTCGTTCGCTATTGAATTATCTTTCTAATTCACCGGAATAATGATTAGTGAGTAACGAATTGTTGCTAAATTTCACATGAAACTTTTAAAAATTGCTACTGAAACATAATTCATTGAAAGAAGTGTATGGTAATGAATGCTTATCGCATCCACGTGTATTTGAGTGGTTTGAGCGTCTTCAAGATGATCAAGAAGACATTGAAGATGTATATCACCCGGGTCGTCCTCTCACGTCATAAACGGATGGCAATAAGGAAAATTCGATCATCTGGTTCGATCTAACCTTCGGTTAAGTATTCGTGCTATTGCTGAGACAGTAGGAGTTAACGAAGAATCCGTACGACAAATTTCTCCACTTAAACAATGATCTGGTGCATTCCACATTATCTGGTTTATGGGCCAATTACGGGATCCCAGTGTTAGACATCAACCTCATTCAGCGAATCTAAAGTTATTCGCCATCTATCTGTTTCCCAAGGTGAAGAGAAAGCAGCACTCGTCCTGAACGAGTTGGCAGAGAAAAACTTCCAGCACTGTTTCGAAAAATAGAAGTTTCGCATGGAGCGTTGTAGGGATAGAGGAAGGGGATGTATATTGAAATAAATATGTAAGAAATCAAAATAAAATGTTTTGCAGCCTCAGTCTTGTTTTTTAATAGCCAAAACTTGCACAAGAAACAATTTTGACGTAATGTAAAATTTAGATGGAAAAACTTGGGTAAAAACACTGAATTCTTTAAGGAATATTTTCTTACAAAATATGGAGTTCTGATTGAACCGTGAAAAGTTTTCCCTGCCGAAATTATTATTGAACTATTAATCTTCTGCTCATCGAAATGATACATATTTTTTTTTTTTACAAAAATGAATTCTTTATTTAAAAATTAACGAAGAATTATTTATTTACGTAAGGCAATACACGATTCTAAGTCATAATCTTAGAATTTTAATTTTTTTTAAAATTTTATCCTGTTATTAAGTACTTATTTTAATACATGCAGAAAGACAAAATCAAATACATTTCGTTTCTGACACTTATATTTGCAACTAAAAATAAATATATTTATTACATAATTTTAATTACCACAGAATATCTTAATTTTTTAAAGCCTGTTATAGAATAAAACAACCTAGTAAAACTTTTTAATAATTTAATTTAGAAAATAGAGAAGCAAATTTGTACGTTAATGCGTTTTTAAGAACAGGTATCAAAGACTGCACGGAGTTTTTATTTCGTTTAATAAGGTGAAAGTCGTAACAGCAATGGTCAGAAATACATTTTGAAATGCAGAGTTCCAGACATATTTATAATTTTGAAACAATGAATCTAAAAGAAAATTAAGAATTTTATTTTTGTTAAAAAAGATAACTATTGTGAAGAAAAGAGACAAAACTCTTCATGATGTTCTTTGTCACTTGAATTCAAGAAATTGAAAACAATCAAAAGAAACAATTTAGACACTGTTCGAAAATTAAACATTTTTCATTCATTCTGATACTTATTTCTGTTCGGTTATTCAAATAATTTTATCAACTTGAATGCAATTATTTCATACAAGTTGACTTCTTGCTACATTCCAAAAATTGAAATACCAAATACGAGATATTGAAATGAGAGAAAAATATTCTCTTATGAAATAAAATATTAATATTCATATAGTAATCGAAATTAAAAAAAAAATCAGAAAACGTCACAAAAGCTGAATGTCTAGACAATTGCAATTAACAAGACCAGGAAATGATTTTTGATGTAAATATTTGTATGTCTAATTAAGCTTATATAAATGTTTTTGAGAAGATATAAAGCACAAATAAATACTCATATATATATATATATATATATATATATGTGTGTGTGTGTGTGTGTATACACAGTTGTATTAAAATGCTTAATAGTCTTTGATTACACAAAGTTCATTATTTTGATGAAAAAACAAGTCATATTATTTCGATATTCCTTCTTTATATCGATACTTTATGCAAATAGTCAGTATTGTGACAACGAATGAGATTTCTTGATACATTTGATTACAGAAGGATTTAAATTAGATTAAATAAGTCAAACATCGAAAAGAAATTAAAGAATACTTTAATTAATTGAAGTCAACAACATTTTTTATTCATCATATCTTATTGTTTCAAAATTCAAAAGCTTTGATTGATTGTTTATTTACGTCGATATTAAAAGCAACGTGAGATCTATTGGCTAAGGACATCATAATTTGAAACCTAAGTAAATTGACGAGGACGACACCTGAGCTGGCACTTCCTTCACCGAACTTCCTCACCGTACTAATGAAAAGATTTGTAACCTCGACAGATTTAACGTCATCGACTGTGTTACACCGGGGATCTTCAGTAGCACCAGGACTCGAGCCTACGATTCATAGGAAAACACGCCAGCATTGAATTCGCTTCCACCCCCACAGTAATTTAAATGTAGTCTTTATTCATTAGATTGTTTTCTACTTTTCAAAACATTTAGTCGTTTTTTCATCTCTGCTTTTTTTTTACTCACTAAGAATAAACGATAAAACAATGTTTTAAATATAATTCTTGGCTGAAACGAAATTTTCATCGTAATTTCCTCAAATAACCAATTTTGTTAACCAGTTTGAGTTCCTTTGGGTTTTCAGGTTTTAAGAAAATAAATGCTTAAATTGCTCAACATATTCTTAAAAGTATATTTTCTAAGCAATGCATATTCAGAGCTAGAGATGTACACTCATTTTAAACGAATTAAAAATTTTCAACTTACTTATCAATTCCATTTGCAACCTACAATACTGATTTTCCAACTCTACATTGTCTAGATATTAATAAATGATGCTGATATATCATAAAGGCTCTATTTCTACATCATTTCCTAATGTTTCTTAAAATCAGACAAACTATCAGTAAAATTTAATTTAAAAATTGTCCTCTTGTGCATTCTATGAATATAAAATAAATTAAGTAATTCAAAGAAAAAAAGTTTGT
Source organism: Nephila pilipes (assembly GCA_019974015.1). Lineage (NCBI taxonomy): Eukaryota > Metazoa > Arthropoda > Arachnida > Araneae > Nephilidae > Nephila > Nephila pilipes. The sequence continues at coordinate 16,602 of BMAW01040985.1, forward strand.
TGTTTTCCTCAATTGCATGTTCCTACAAAGGCAGCTAATCATGCCGATTATAGAAATACTTTTTAAATATGACTTGTCATTTCATTTATTAAACTTCTTGAGAAAATGAGGTAATAATTCGAGGTACAGATCTTATTTTTGAAAGACAGATCATGTAGAAAAGGCAAATTAAAAGCTTCATTTTTTTAGTTATGCGCATACTTCTATCTATCTCACGTCTTTAATACCAGTATTGGGACAGCATTTAATATTAAAATGGCGATCATTACTTTCATACCTATATTCTTAATTAATACTAAGCTCAATAAATCGTCCTGGTTATATTTTCATGAAACCAAGGTTCTTGAATGACAAGTTGTCATCCGTAAAGCTCTAAAATGAAGCGATTAGTTTCTTTTTTTAAACTTTTACTAACGATGAAAGTTTTGAGTGGCCATCACCAACAAATGATAGTACTTTCTTCAATGCTCTTAATTAAAATCGAAGAGCCTAGGTAGTTCCTTTGGTTTTTTTTTTATCTATTCCACTAAGATTTAAGATTTTATGGGCTGTGTTTGGCAAATTTGCATTCTATTACGAAAGCGAGTCGAAGCACATAAAACCTTCCCTTTAAAACAAAGTAAATATGTCATTAAAATTTTATTATTACTATTAAGTGATTGTGTAATGAAAATTTGAAATTCAAATATAAAGAGGTATAAATAACTTTAATGTACTGCTCATTTTTTCAATCTTCCTACTGCTTCGTGTGCGTAGTTTTTTTATGAACTTTAAATCGTCTCAATGTTTGTAAGTTGCCATTACATTTAAAGTATGTGTTTCGTGTCTTATGACATCATAGAGTTTTGCTTTATTTTTCAGTAAATTATGCAGATGTCATTAATACCGTTAACTGAAGAAATATTTTTAAAAGAAGATTAACTAGAGAAATGTTTCGGCATACAAACATAACACATCGATCAATAACTCCCGAGACTAACATTGAAAACAACATTTTTTTTGCAAATTTTTTTTTATTCATCAACATAACACCTTTTGTTAATCACCTTTTAGGGTGATACAATCGTTCCAACGCTTTTCCAAATCTTTTTCTTTTTTCCTTTTCTTTTTTTTTTTTTTTTCGAGAAATCTTTTTGTTATGCCAGAGTAAATAACGATAAATCAGCTTTCGAATCATCGATAATGTTGTTGTTTTATTCCATCGAAGGCAATCGCGGCACCCACTTGGAAAAAACCATTTTCACTTCACTTCAAAAAACCTTTTTCAGTAAATACACTTCCATATGATATCTGTGTCATCTCAGCAATCTCACGGAGCTTCACTTTACGATCTTTCATTATAATTTTTGTCACTTCACTCACATTTTCCGGTGTAACGGCTTCCACAGGTCTACCCGAGCGTTCCGCGTCATTTGTGTCGGTACGACCACGTTTAAACTCGGCAAACCACCGACAAATCGTTGCTTTTGATGGACAAGAGTCCGGGTAACATTTTTCAATCCATTGTTTCGCTTGCACGGTGTTTTTACCCATTAAAAAACAATGTTTTATCAGAACACGAAACTCGGTTTTTTCCATTTTTTAAACAAACTACAAAACGACTTTACTCCAACCTCGATAACTCAGCTGTTTCTGGTCCGATCGAATTAAAATTTTGACATGTTTCAAGCGAAGGTTAGTACTCTAGAAAGACCTGGTTACTGGTTTACTACGAGCGCCATCTCTGGGTTAGTCTCGGGAGTTATTGATTGATGTGTTATATATAAGACATTTTCTACTATAAATGGTTTTCGAACCGTAAAGGCAAAAAGAATTGTTTACCTTGGTTTGAGGGGCATTTTGAATCCTTGACCACTGAGTACAAAGAAAAGTTGATCGGTCAATTCGTGCTGCGTCTTTATCACCTAGGCTAAAAGAGACGTTCTAGTCGGGCTAACTATTAAAGCATTTTAGCTTTTGACATTGATGTTGAAGACAGTTGCTATAATTTCATTGAGTTCACTTTTCATTTCATACTTTCATTCATAATTTGTTTTTACTATTACTTACTGGTGAATACATCTAAGGAATATGTGATTTTGAATAAAAACTGCGCTTGAAGTAAGGTTAAGCTGACTATTATATGGTTTGTAAAATTTGTAAGATAATTAGAGAAAGGGGAATATTTACGGATCAAGGAATAATAGAGATTTTATTCGTGATATTTATTTGTGCAATTTGTAACATCATAAAATATAACAAAAACAAGAATTTGCACATAACACTTTTTTTAAGAAAATTTATGGTTCTTCCTTCCAAATAATTATGAGGCATGGAATCAATGAAATTTCCAAACAATGATAATATTTTCTTAATAGTGATACACATGAAAGTTTTCTAGTTGTTAAGTTATTTTATTGGTTTATTAGTAATCAGTAAAAAATCTTCGAAAAAGGGTTCAGACATTCTCAACTGGATTCATATCTGTGAAATTCACTTACAATTCTATTTGTAAGATTTCTTAGGCAAAAAGGAATTACATCTTCAGTCGAGCATGGTGTGAACAGATGTTACTTTCCATTATAAAGAATTCTTTATAAGTTGCTGCAGTGATACTGGTATAATAGGTCTAAATATCTCATCTCTTATCGAAGGCACATCAGTGGTCCATTCCTTCATAAAGATACCAGCCCACACCATCAACCTTCCTCCTTTAAATCAAACGCCTATGTCATACAAAGAAAATGATTTCAAGTACTGTATTATCTTCAAAATATAAACTACCTACTATAAGATTTTCACAAGAAGTGGAACTTGTCACCCAAGAGAAAGATTATCTTTTTATGTCTTTCCCTACAAAAATACTTCTAATTTTATTTTCTACGGACAACACGGTGGTCTTGTTTTAAATAAGCATAAATAATAGATGTGCGAACAAGCACAGAAACTAGTGTCAGTAGCATTTGAAGGGGGTGTTACAGTTAAATGGCACTCTTACTATGATTTCTTAAGGCTTTTACAGTTAAATACTAATCCCTTAAGGTGTTGTTGATATAACTTTGTTCCAAATTTCGGTTAACAATAGCTGTTTCTATTTCTAAATCCATAGTATGTAAATGACATTTAGTGCCACCTCAAAGGCTTTCTCTGCAATAGAGTTCGTTTTACTAGAGATTAAACCAAGGATTCACAAGCTGCAACACTTGTGTTAATATTGTTTTTATTAGAAAAAAAATTGCAAAAAAATTAAATCAAGTGGTGGGACCACTGATATATAAACGAGCTACAATAACATTTTTCAGAGTTTTATGCAAATGTTAAAATATTTCTACATTTCAAAATCTATTTGGTACAGTTGTGAGGAGATTCTCTTAGAACATAATTGGATGTGATTGATCTGCAAAATGAAGATATGCTACAAAGGATGCTTAAATGAATGGATCTAATCTTGTTCTAAGCATATCTTTCAAAATAATACATATGGTCAATTAAATCATATGCTCAGGGATACTTTTATCTGTATTAAGGAAGCAATAACCCAAAGGTTAATGTTAAAGTATATTTTCGAAAATGGAGCATTTAAAATATCTGTACATAATTAGTATTAAATACGCAAATATCTGTATACACACACACACACACACACACATATATATATATATATGTGCTGAAAGCCAATGTTTCTAATTAAACAATCAAATCTTGAATATTAGCACATTTAATATAGACAATCACATTAACAATTATTGTATGTACTAGACAATATATTTCCCTTTTCCCATTAACATTTAAAACAAAATTTATTATTGTCTTTATCATCTAAAGTCACAAATCGTTTTTGTGGCTACGATACATCAATGAGATCGTCTCTCTCGGTCTGAGGACTCCAGTTATCTCTCCTTCGAGAACGTGCTCCCTTCACTAGCAGATGCAGTGCCCTCTATGATTGGGTGTTTCTTCTACACTTCGGCCCTCCTGGAAGGAGGTGGCGTCAACTTCTTGACTCCAACAAAAGAAAGATCGTCTCAACCTAGAAAACCAAACTGAAAAGAGAAAATCCAAAAGCATAAAGAAAGCTGATAATTCAAATAGTATTTATCATTCTTGTAATATTACCGTCTTCGGAAATTATTATCGTCTCTGAAGTGTCATAGCGTTGCTTTATAATCGGCTTCACTTTTATCTTCTTTTTTTAATGGACAATTTTCATAATGTGTCCTACGGAATATGTAAGGAGTTTACCATTCCAGTTCTGATTTGTGGGGTGGGCCATGAGCTAATATTCAAGATTTGATTCTTTAATCATAATAATTAGTAACATCAGCCAACACACACACACACACATATATATATATATATGTGTGTGTGTGTGTGTATAATAGTTTCACTTCAAAGTAATTTAATTCCCTAATATTTCCTACCAGTTAAATCACAGCAAATATTTCATTCTTATTCCCTGATACCATTCTAATTTAGCTTTGAATTTAATCAATCACGCGCTATTAAAATCTGCACAATGAGATTTTCCCATTGATTCAAACTTATAGGGATAATCCCTACTAGACTATTCGTCTGCCGCTGTGATCTTGAAAATCCCACCCCACACATTCGACCACGTGCTCTAAAGAAATTTTGGAAAAAAAATTTTAAGCAAAGTAAATTTTTTTCTGTTTCGCTTCGGTCATGAAAGCCCGCACCGTGTTCTGATCTCAATTTTTTAAATGTGATTCGCGAATATATATATATATATATATACGAATAGGGAAGTAGCATGACCTGCGTTCATCCACATGCAAAACTGCCTTTCTCTCATTCAAAAATGATAAATAGATTTCAGAATTCATCTTGTTTTTTTCAGTAATGACTGTACAAATAGTTATGTCCTCCTTATTCATCCAGTAAGTGCACCTTAAAAACACTCATTGACATAAAAATTTTCTAAAGAAGAAAGAGGTATCAGAATAATACGAAATTTTAATTGCATAAATACAACTATGATGTTAGTAAATGATTACAAAACTAAAGCTAAATGATCATTTCAACAGGGTACTGAAACCTCCATTCATTTGTAATGGGGAAAAGTACAAATGAATGGAGGTTTCAGTACCCTGTTGGTTCACCTTTAGCATGAATGCGTAATGTGATCCGATCAGGCATGAAGGGTTACAGAAATCCCGTTTGATATTCTGTGATAACTCATTCCGCAATTGCTGTAAACATGTCTTTCATTCGACCAAACTCTTAAGTTGTCCAATTTAAAATGTAATATTGTGTGGTAATGTAGTGTTGGCAGTCCTGTGCTATGTGTGGGCGAACATGATTCTGTTGAAAAATGGTTCCTTGGAGCCCTGGAATGAGTGACAGCACATGTGACCGAAGAATGCCACAGAAGTACCTCTGGGCTCTCATGTTGCCGTGGATCAATATTAGGGGTGTCGTATGCGATAGTATCCCATACCATCACACCAACTCCCCTGTGCCGCTGTATAGCGAAGGCATGAATAAGATGCTCACCATGAGGTGTGCACACATGTACACGATTGTTCTCTCTATCCAAATTGAATCCGGGTTTCATTTTATTGCAGTCCCATTACTCAGAGCGCGAGACCACGCGAAACAGTGGTGACGGGGAGTGAGTGTCAATGGCAGTACGTGTAATGGTTGCAGATAAAGCAACTGTTCTTCAACCAGATGCCTTACAATGGTACAGATTCCCATAAAGGCCCGTAGTGAAGGTGCTGTCTATGTATGGATAGTGGACAATGAGGTAGTTAGCGCTATGTGTGCGTTTCGTATGATGTGACGGTTTTCTTGAGTTTTGGTCTGTCGAGGGCATCTTGAGTCTTGTCTCCTTGTAACAGACATCTCTCTTGCCCATTTGTACTAACACATCCTCACAGTAAAGTCAGAATGGCTTAGGTTGCAAGCTACTCGCTGACCTGACCACCCGGTTACCATCATTCCTATGAATCTTCCCCTCTAGAACTCTGACAGTTGCTCATATTGTATCCGATGGCAGCGTAAGGGTTTCTCTTGTTATACAAACAAGCTCTGCTTACCTTCTTCATAATCCAAGGAGAAAGAAGTTAAACACCTTCTGGTGGCATTATGTAATGCACGATCACGTTGCATTTCTAATCGCTTACATTTCTGCCTAAAACTTACATTCATGCCAAGTTTCGTAACAATCCCACACTTACTTCTTGGTGAACAAATTGTTGTGGTAATGTGTATATATATCCTGTATCATGAAATATTATCTCTCAGAAAAAATATTTTATTCATCCCATTCGAGTAAAATTTAACCAGGTCTATAATTAGCTTATTATTGAATGGTTGTATCTTATTTTTGTGATTTTCACCATGTGTATATTAATATTTTGTAAGAATATCACTTTCTTATTTAAACAAATTTGTATTGTTTCTTTTGTTAGTGTTGCTGCATGAGTAGAGTTGCTCATATATAAATATGGGGTTTGCTACTCATACCTGACCTGCGAAGCTTATAAATGCTATGATCGAGTCCAACCGAAAAAAAAAATTGCCGATTTTTGGGATATACATTGTTATTCGAAATGATTCGTCAGATTTCAAAATGCCTTATTTTCAAAAATAAACAACAATGTTTCCAAAGAAAATATAGAAGTTTTATAATGTGAGCAGTAGGTGTGGCCCTCGCATGTTCGTGAAGCTATTTCACGAAAGCTGTTTTAGTTATTTTTACGGAGCAGCCTCGCAGATGGATCGGTTGCAGAGCACCAAATGACTTGATGTTACACAGCTGGTCACCTATGCTACATGATGTAGTCCCTTACGATCTCTTCCTTTGGGAGTTTGTAAGAGGTAAAATGCATGCGCCACCATTTCCTATAAATTTATGTGATCTTAAACACAGTATTTCTGCTGCTGTACAATAAATTACCACCGACACTTTTTAACGTTTTTTGGAAGAACTTACATATCGAATTGCATTATACATGTAATTAAAACAAGTTATATCGAACACTTGTAAAAAAAAAAAAAAAAGCTCTTCCGCGTTTTTCCTTTGTATTAAAGTATTATTTATTATTTATTCTGTGTCGTTTTTGGACGAAAATTATGATGCGTTTTAAAATCGGATAGATGATTTTGAATAACCACGTATTATTGAAACCCTTCCAGAGAACCAATTGCTTTATTTTGTGTTACTGGGATATTGTATCATTTTTATAAATCTTTCAATGCATTTCGATTTGTATAACCTTTTCCATTATGAGAAATATTGTTTATAGATCATTTTACACCCTTTATTTAAATGATATATTTATCATTTCCTAGATATTATATAAGATGATTGATTCTTCAATGCCTTCAAAGCCAATATTTTCCAGTGCCTATTTTTCAATGCATATTCCAAATTCTTAAATAGGTCAAACTTACATTTTAATCAATTTCTCTTCATGTGTTCTAAAACGATAGTTGGTTATATAGTCGTTAACAGTATACATAACAATCTCTAATTTTTTGGAGTAGTATACTTGCAATTAGTACTATAAGTTATTAAATAGAAAAGCTCATTTTTAATTAAATAGTCATATCAGGTTATAGTAAATTATTATAAATAGATAAGTTGCACGTACGTTTATAATATTCATTCTAAAAATTTAAGAAAAAAACATATTTTTAACAGAATTTTAGAAACCTCAATACGGACGAAATTGCAAAGTAATTAAACGCTTTCTTTTTCTTTTAAGCACTTTGTCTAATGGTGCATAGCTTTTCTAGCGATAGTTTAAACGATTATAAGATTTGAAAACAATTTATACAAATTTTACACTAAACGGGCATTAAAATCAGTACAACATACAAATATCAAATGAATTTCTTGCTGTCAATTATATAAGAAGATATAGTGTAAAATAAATTTAATTAAGAATTCGAATTCGGTAACACAGAAATTTTACAAAAATGAATTAGAAAATCACAGCAAACATGGATCAGTTGTTGAGGAAACTGAGAAATTTTAAACTTTTTGAAATAAAAGAGCAGATTAAAGACTATATTTTATCCTAAATATTCAAAATTTAACGTCTTGTAAAAATATATCATTACACGGGACATGTAGCATTATAAATTAGAATATATGCGTGTAAAATACGTCATTATGGAACTTTACAGTTAAAAAGTGTTTTCTCGTTTTAATTTAAATTCTTCAAATATCCACACAGTCATTAGAATATTTCCTTTAAAAATATGGATTTTCTGTTCGTATTTTTATTTTATTAAGTAATTATAATAGTTAAAATGCGTTACTATTATACGCCTTTGAGGAAAGTAGTAATTAGAAATATAAATATCATGGAAACTATCATTTGAGATATATCTCCTTCACACACACACGTCTACCGATTACCTTAAATCTAACTCTTTAACAACTATCCAACTATTCACGCCTATTTTTCTATATTAATTATTTTCTTTGTTTTTGTTCTATACTTGCAGTAAATCCTCATTTATTCCATTTAAAATAGTTTTAACGTATTCAATGCTGAATGATTCTATATTTTTCATGATGCCATTGTATGACGCTTTAATTTCGAAAGTAAAATCGAAAACTTCATCTGGCCTTTCATACTGAAAATAACATGATAATCCTTTTTAATCTCTTTCAACGAAACAACTTAATTAACAAAGTAATCAATGAAAGGAATTCAAAAACATTCAGGTGGAATTCGAGATGGCAGTTTGGAAATGAAAAGACTGATTAAATCTTAAATTTGAAATAGAATAACCGGTAAATAATAATTTCTTGAAACAAAATACTTGATAAGAAGTACTTAAAAACTCCCCATGTTATGTAACATCAATTTCATAGTAAATATATTTTTCTAATTAACTTGAGTTTTAGTAATTTAGCACTTTTTGTTCTCTTACAGCTTATGAGAGGATTATTCATCAATAAATAGAATCTAATGAATTTACATCATTTTACTGTAAATGTTATGAAACTGAAATTATATTGTATAATGTAAATTTAGATTTTTATAAATTTACTGATTTTATGTCTTCTTTCGTACAATTAGTATGTATTGCATAGAATGGCGTTTCGAAATCAGTGAAGTTTCCATGACGCAAATGATAGAGAAATTTTTTTTTAGATTAGTTCGCATTTACTTGTTCATCGTTACAAGAATTTTATAAACTGAATGTTAAATTAATGAGTGTGTGTTGCAACTAGGCGTCATTTGTGTATTTTTATAAATGAAGTCCTTAGATGTAAAAGATAAATTAATTTTTTAAAATTGTAAACGTTTTGTAATTGTAATTAATATAAAAAAAATTAACTGCCCAATATCGGCGAATAAGAACTTTACTAAAAGTACCTGTGACATTGGAGTATTCACAATTTGCTGTTAAATAACCTAGGGGACTTTATATATATTGAATTGCATAAAATTACTATTTCTTCCCAACGCGATTTGGTAGATAGGATACAGATAAGAATTTCAGAGAATTTAATTAGAATTAAAGGTATATAAATGAAATAGAATCGAAAGAAGAAAGAGAGATATAGAAGATAACAATAGACTTACAGTTATTAGTAAACTGGATCGAAGTTTAGTAGGTAATATTTTGGTTTGAAAAGAATAACTACATTATAGTACTAAGATAAGAGTAGGCTATTAGCGAGAAATGTTTGGATCAGAAAGAGTGATTTGCTAAGCTATGACTTCATTATTAGAACATAAACTAAGATTAACTGAGTTAAGAAAGATTTGAGAGAGAGAGGCATTACATATTCTTCAGTGTTTCTAAAAATATTTTTTCTAGTGCTTACATATTTACAATTGGAGTCTAATTATTATTGACTCTTTAATTGGATTGAATCATCGCGGCAGAATTAAATAATGAAGTAAGGAGGACCCAAACTTGTAATGAGTTACCGAGGAAAAATTCAAAGTCCAATAACCAATAAGACAAAAAATAATCAATTAATTATGAAACAAGTATTAATTATGCATGATAATGATTCTTTACAAAGGCAAAATGTGCTAATATCACAAAGATGATTTTTATGCAATGGGCACAAAATTAACTTATATTACCGTTATATACTCCCTCTCAATTCCTTCCAAAATAGAAATCCAAAAGTTTTGGCTAACAGAGATGTGAGCCAAAATCTCCCTTACAAAATTTCCTCTTCAACTCCTTAGTGTAATGGATATATGATTGAAATACCGAAACGAAACCGAGTTCTTCAGTTCAGAACATTTATTATATTTGTATTGTAAATGTATTGGAATAAAACTAGAAACACTTATTAGTTTCATTTATTACAAATTTTATCATTTAAATGTCTTTATTATTTAATTAATTATCAAATGTTCAAATACTTAAATTATGAACTAATATACGTACAAATCAAAATATTTATATCCTGTAAAAAGCATTAATAAAACATTGTAAGAAAAAAAATAATATTAGCATTAAAAAAAGTTTCATTAGATAGATAAATGCATTATTGAATTTAGAGTTTGACTTTAATTATCCGTGGAATGCAAGAAAAAGCTTGAATTTCTTAGTATATGATAAACAACTTTTAATAATTTTGAGTGTAATACAAGATAAGATTGTTTTTGTAATTTTTTTTGAACGCGGAAGAAAATTCTTATTATTTTTTCGATATTTTTTTATAAGTTTTTTTTTTTGTACAATTTCTCAAATATTTCTATATTTTTTTCTGATATATTTCTATTTTTCTCAAATACTTTTATGATTTCTTTAGCAACACTTCAAATGCCTCAAATATTTCTTCGTAAGTAGTTAGATAAAAAAAAGATTACTCAATAAACTTTTCATTTCTTCCGTATAAAACCAAATGCATCTTCTGAAGATGTCAACCTTCTTCAAGTACTTGAGTAATTCCGATATCACAACATTGTGAAGAAAGCTATGCTCTGATTTACTAGGGAGGAATATTGTGATGTAATATTTCGTTTTTAGCTACCTGAAACAATTTGCTGCCTTTGTCGTTGAATTTTTCTGATTGAAATGATTTTAATCAGTTAAAGTATGTAAGTGGTTCCAGAATTAAGAGTATCAGGATAAGCAGGTGGAAATAAAATAACTAATTCTAGAAACTTTTTTGTGATGTTTATGTTTCAAAATTATTCGTAGAATTTAAGATTTTTCCGTGCCTAATAATGTTATTTAATCATTTTATTGAACTACAAAATTTTTGGTTTTTGTCAAAATGTTTCTATTTCATTTGAATTGAATAAAGGTATGATTTTTATGATATATTTACATTTAGGTAATATTGTTTAAAAATAATATTCCATAAATATGTAAAATAATTTACTCCTCATATAGAAAACAATGCATAAAATATAGGGAACCAACTCTTGTAATGCTACTACTATAGATTTACTTTGAAAAAATTACAGAACCTTGTAACTTTGGAAATTTCAATTTTTTCCCTTTTTTTACATAAAAAATATTTCTTCAAACTTATGTATTTCTAAGAGAAACAAATATTTTCTTTTATTTGTTTGAGGCAAATGAGTATTTCTATTCGACTCTTATACCATAATTCAATCAAATATAATTAACACTAAAAAGCCAAAGTCAATAACCTACTAGAACAGACACTAGACGAATCTCACACAACTATTTATCCAATAGCTTTGCAGTATAATGTTTGATGGATACCTACCCTCCTGGATAACAACCTAGATAGATTCAACCGTTCAACTAATACCGAATTAATAGTGTCTTACCAAAATCTTCCCAAATATGGTTGACTTGGTTTCTTGACTCCACTACGATCACTATCGCCCATAGCACCTCTTGATCTCGTCTATCATCTGTAAGGCATATACTCAATGCTAGTGCCACTCGACCTGTATCGTCCAAATTTCGCTTTGCTTATATACTTTCATATTTAATCTATTTCATTTTATTTCTACCTGCTTCTAATTTGCCTAATCACGTTTCATTTGGGTTGGGAAGAAACAGTTATTTTATGCAATCAATCTCAATTCAAGTCCCCAAGACATCCGACATCTGTGTCACCCGTACCTTTTCACCATTACTTCAGGCATTTCCTGACATTTGTCAGTAAAACCATTTTTTTCCGCCACAAAACACACTTGACTGGAAAAACAACGAGTCTGATTTTCGCAACCATGAATAACCTGCTTCCATAAAAAACAGGTTTATTCTTTTGTTCTGTATTGTTATTATATTTATTCAGTAGTAGTATTTCTGCTTCATAAACGTCGTGTTAGAAGGTTTTGAACTACTTCTTCCTACTTCACTCCTCTACTGAAGGTCACTGAGTGAGTTAAATACAACTATCTTATTGCGGTACAATCCTTCACCTAATGATTTATAATCAATTTCTGGTGCTTATAAGATACATACCTTGAACTTTAATGTATTTTCTAAAATAGTATGCATTTAATTGAAATTAAAACATAAGAATTCATTTCAAATTTCTTAGGGCCATTTTGAAATCATTTATCCAATTTCTAATGATTTTCTCAAATAACTAATTACATTTCATTTCTTTCTTCTTTACTTTCTTTCCAAGAATGAGGATAAGAATGTTTTAGCTAAACTGGTGCATGAAATAAAAAATTAAGTTTTTAAAATTTTGATAAAGTTTGTCTGCATTTAGTTAAATCTTTCTACTCAGCTCTTTTGCTCTTTCCTCCTTTTTCTAAGAAGCTGGTTTTACGTGAACAACGCAAGGTTGTGAAGTCTTGCTTCCTGTTCTGGAAAAATGATGTCAGACATTGATGTGATATTGAAAGTATTGCACAAAGAGGATGCTTTAGAGGAAACTCAAGTGTACGAGCTGTTTTCTCTTTTCAAAGATGGTAATATTTTGATTGAGGATAAACATCGCTCTGGACATCCTCGACTGTCAACACCGATTGATATGTCGAGATAACTCCTGAGCGAGTGTTTGAAACCCTACAACAGGCCATTGAAAAACTGGCAAAATTAATTGAATTGTATTGAAGCTTCTTTGCTCGACTACCAACAACACATTTGGGAATAAGAAAGGTCACTGTAAAGTTTGAGCCTTGATTTCTGCCTGATCAGCAAAATCAGGCATATCCATCAGCCAGTTTTCTGAAGAAAGCGAAGGAATTCCACGTGCGACGCACCTTATCACCTGATGTAGCTTCGTTTAGTATTTTCTTCCTTCACACTTAGCAAAAGGATCAAGACAGGACACCAATTTCATGATGTATATGATCAAGTAAAAAATGAATGAGTAGCTGTTTCACCATCAGTTCAGAGGTTTATAAAAAATGTTTCCAACAATGAAAACAACGCTATTACGGAAAATGAGGAGTATTTCAAAGGAGATAATGTTCTTTTGTAAAAAAACGTTACATATACCTTTTAAAAATAGTTCCAGGGCTTTTTAGAACTTCCTCGTAAATGTAAGCATTCTGAAAACTTATTAACAAAATTTCTTATCATGTTTTATTTTTCATGAATTACTTTCATATGAAAAAAAAAAGTTTAAATACTCATTTCTTAAATATGTTTATACACCAAACCCTATTTAACTTCTGAAAAAGTAGTATAGAAACTGTCAGTTCTAAACACGAGACAAAATATTGAGCTATTATTCAAAAGTAGTAACGAAGTTGCTTACAGCAGCATAATACGAATTGGCCCTTTTCTTTTTGGAATTGAGAAGACTTTGAAATTGACTTGGTTAATCAAGTTGTTATTTATTGAACTAATTTAAAATCTTAAAATGAAGCAGGAAACAAAAATAATGCTTAGAGTTTTTGTACCGAACGATGATCTTCCTTTTGTTATAGTCGATTAATTGCAATAAAGGCTTTTTTGAAGAGCAGATTGTAATTTTACTCACAAACGTTTAACGATGCTTTGTTATCCAATCAAGTACAACGGTCATTTGAAGTTAATTAGATTCTAGAAATAGCTTCAGGCACATTGAGACGGAGAAGTTTATGAGAGTTTTTATCTTGTTTTGGGATCATAATAAGAGTCTTAAGAGAAGAGTAACAAAAAAACTAAATACGCAAACAAACAACTGTAATTTAAAAGTTTGAAGAAGTAATGTAAAGTAGTTCTTCATACATCTTAAATACAGCAAAAGATGCTGTACATGCATCGATTTTCCGTTCTACTTAAACAAGCATTTTTCTAAAGGTCAAACACTACATTACAATATTTACCTTATTATTTAGGATTTATATAACATGTTTCGTGTTGAATCATACATTAAGTTTTCAAAAAGAAGCTTTAAAATTTTTGAAGACTATTAATTATGATATTTAAAAATTAGTCTTAAAAGATATTAATAATAATGATGTTATATGTTTGAAAGATATATAAAATGTTTTTATTAACCTCCGGAACAGATTTTCTAACACTAATAAAAATAAAATACATTATAATAATGCTATTATATGCACAGACGCATACATAAACTTTCTATATTATTCCAAATAATAAGAATCTCAAAAATAATTTCTTTAGAATTGTGAGTAAATGTCAGAAGGAAATTTCTGATATAATTATTGTATTTTATATAAAAATGGTGTTGATCTTAGTAATGTAAAACTACCTTACATAATTTTAACACAAAATTAAAAAAGGCATATTAAATGTAGAACAGTAATTTTTGATTGATGGGTTTGCATATGTTTTGTTATGTAACACAATATGTAGAGAGTATTACTTACACTAATTTACTGTATTTAATTTAAATATTAAATGTGATTACAGTCGTATAAAGCGCTTATCGCGTTTATGATTGTTATGCAAATATAAACTTTTCGGTGCTGGTCTGCAAGAAAAAGTAATATATTACCCTCGGATACGACGTTTTAGTCAAATATTTAGTAAATATATCATGTGCCTTACCTTTGAAAATGTTGTATGTAATGAAATTGACCACGCTTCTTCCAAAGCCAAGGAATGTAATCTTTTTTTTTCCTTTTGGTTGGACTGCTGAATTAATTAACTCATCATTTGGCCACTGAGCCTCCCTAACGTGATAGGAAAGGATCTTTGCAAAATTGTTGCAATTAGTGAGAGATTTCTTTTGGTTCACAGGATATAGGACTTTACAAGGTTGAATTTCGAGAGAACCACAACCGTTGTCTGTCTTTTCACATGGATCTAGCTGTCTTTAATAAGGAACTTATCCGAATTTAAGGGAATCCACCAACGAACTTGTTTTTTGTGGTCAACTCAAATTAATTATTCGAATACATATATAAATAATACTAATAAAAATAAAAAAAAAGTTACTGTTAAGGCTCCAGTCTAAACACCATTTTGATTTTGTGGACGTAATGTCAAACCTATAGAATTTTGACTTTAATTCTCACATCTTTACTATTTGATCTATTTGAATGCAATAAAAAGTAATTGAAAGCGCAAAAAATAATGAACGCTTAAGTGGAATTACATTTAATCTCTAATTTTTAAAAATATTTTAAGATATTTTTAATAAAGACCGAAAAACTCGTAAACAAATCATTAAAATATGGATAAAAACATTTCTAAAAATCGGTGGAAAAAAGTAATTTCTCAAAAGCATTCATTACTTTTTGCGCTTTCAAATACATTTTATTGCATTCAAATAGATCAAAGAGTAATGATGTGAGAATTAAAGTCAGAATTCCATAGGATTAACATCACGTCCACGAAATAAAAATGGCGGGTAGATGGGAGCATTAAGTTGAACAGTACTGCTAATATTAAAAATGTTGATATAGTTATATATATATATATATATATATATGTGTGTGTGTGTGTGTGTAATATGATATTAACATGCATTAATATATTATACATAAATTTATTAATTTAAAATGATTTAAGCTATTTATAGATATTATTTTGGAAATATTTTTAATTCTATTGACATGGAGGATCTTATTGAAGTTCTGAAAGAGATTCATAATATATTTAAAAGAAAGAAAAATTTAATTCCCTATTAATTTTAAACTTAAACTGAAAATTATATATATTTTAGAATAAGTTTTATACATATATTAGGTTTATACCCCATGGTGGGCAAGTAAATGCTTTGCCAATATTTATTTAGATTTTGATGGAGATCATTATCTCCTTTTTTCGTGCCTTTGTTTGTACTTATTCAATATTATAATTTTATCTGCTTGCTGTTTGTATTTGATACGTATTTTTTCAGATGTTTGATCTCTTTACTAATTGTTTGTGGTGTAATTTATATTTCTTTTACCTGGTTTTTCGGCACTTGAAAAAAGGCTTCATTTCTCTTATATTTTCCCAGTAAACGGACATATTACTTGTAATTAAAATATATATATATGATTTATTTCCTGCTCCTTTTGCAAGTGAATGTACAATCGTTATGTTTATAATAACTGCAAGATAGTTTTAGGATGCATTTACGTGTGGTTGAATGGTCGCAAGTTTGAAGAGGGGTGAAGTTTTACGAGTGTTGCACATGAGTTCGGAATTGACCGAAATGTAATACGAACTTGGAAAGCCTTTCAAATGACAGGTACAGCTGTTGAAAAGGATTACGGTGGTCGTCGGGGAGGAAAACAATGGCAAGTGATGATTGGTATACCATTCTTCAGGCAAGAAGCCTGGAACCACACATTGCGCATCAATTCTTAGCTACTGCGTACAACAACAGAAAGGCAAGTAATACGTTTTACTGTTGCTGGACGGTTATGTGAGGGTGATCTTTTCGTCCGTCATCCTGAACAATATGTATCATTAGCAGCATCATTTACTACTGGCGGCATCGTTTACAGTGGTGCCAAGAAGACAAAGAATCGCATCATGTCTTAGGAATCGCGATATGTCATTGGAATCGCGATATATCTTCTGATAATGGTCGTATCAGTCTGAGCAAAGTTACTCAGAGCCAGTTGCTATGGAGGGAAGTAGAGTAATAGTTTCATCATAAAAACATTAAGGAAAGATACACCTGGGATGGTTCTATTAGTGCGTGTGGGTGTAGGCATTATGTTGAAGAGACGAAAGGAGCTTTGTATTTTTAAATGCGTCAAACTTACCGGAGATTGTTACTACGTTAAAATTATCCTCCCATATATGCGCCTATTCCATCGGTCAATACTTAACTTTTGTGGGCAACAATTCACGTTCACGCACTATTTTCGCTTTTAAGGAGCTTCTAGAAAGTGAGAGTATTTGCAGAAAAGATTGGTGAGGGTTTTTTCTTGTTTTAAATCACACATTGAAAAAGTGTAAGGTGCTTTGGGGAGATGCCTGCCAACAAAATCGAATCCTCTGGAGAACACTAGACAGCAGGAATGGATGCTACTTTAAAAGTGGTAACTCTTACCTCTATCACATCTGGATAATTTGGTATTGAATATGAACAGACGGTGTCACGCATCCAATGAAGTTAGGGAACGTCATATGTTTCACTTAGAGACTTTGGTTTGATTTTCTGCTTCATGGTCAGACAATGTTTTTACTAACGTCATTCTGTCAGTAAAAGCTTTTTCTACTTTGTTCTCTCTCTCTCTCTCTCTCTCTCTGTATATATATATATATATATACGAACAAGTCAGTTTTGGACTACTAAGCTTTCATCAACCTTTAAGTGCTACATTATTCCTCTGTAAAGTGAATGTTATGTTAGGCACTTGATTTTCTTTCGGAATTACGGCACAACCCGAAAAGACCCTTAATTTTGCACACCAATGGAAAAGTTTCATTTGTTTTTTTATGGTTTCAATGATTAAACATAGGTTGCATTTATTCATCTATATATATTTTATACTTGATTTCTTCTACCGCAATTCGGAATTACATACACGGAAATTAGTTCGTAATAAAATTGATAGATATTAATAAATGAGCCGTTTTCTTTGAAAGTGGTGTAAGTACATTTTGATAAAAAGTAAGTTGTTGATAAAAATGAATACAATTTACTATGAACTTTTTTTATTTATAAACATTTTCCAAAAATATCTGTTAAAATTTTCATTGTTTTTAATCAATTCAAATATTTTTTGTTAATGAAGTTACAAATATAATTACTTTCATAATGGTGTAAGTCCACTTTCCTCAAATACATACTGCTATTTAGTTCAAAATTGTTACTACATAATTTCTTTAATGCATTTTTATGTGTGGTAACATTATAAATGACATAAACATTCTTATAGTTTCCCGGAATTTCGGTTCCCCCCGTTTATTATAGAATATAAATCACAGTATGAAAATGTTGAAATAAAGCCTTTTTATTTTGTTATTTTTTATGTTTTTATTGTTCAAGAATTTAATAAAAAATTCATAAAAAGAAATTGGTTTGTTTCAATTGAGATCCCGTATTTAATATTTTGTAAATGTAAGACATTTACTTTTTGTTGACTTTGAAAGTGGTGTAAGCCCTTTTGAAGTCATTAAAAGTATAATTTTTTGTTAATCGCATTTAAAATATGATTTCATTATAAGTTTAATTTAATTTAATATTTAAAAAGTACAAAACTAGTCCAATAACATCTATTCATATTTTTCAAATTATTCTGGTGCGAACCTTAAATATCTCCATATAAAATAAAATACACTTACACCGCTTTCAAGGAAAATGTCCCAAATATACAAATAATGCTAGGTTTAACAAAATTACACATTTTCAAAATGTAGCACACAGGAATGCATGAAGAATATAAAATAGTATAAAATCCAAGGTAATTATTTCTAATTAATTTATTAAAATGTAATAAAAAATGATTCCATATGATACTAGTAACCATAGAGAAGCTTTTTCTTTTTTTAAAAAAAAAAACACAGTCAAAGATATTCTAATTCCATGGTAAACTGATATCAGGTGTACGAACATGAACTTTTCATCTTTTGAGAAAACTTTGTGATAAATATAACGTTAAATTAAAAAAAAACATATTTTATAAAGAACTTTTAAATAAAATTAAAACAGATACGGTATGTAATAATTTTTTAATAAAATAATAAATTTTATAAAAATACAGGTATCATTACTACTTATTTAATTCTCTTATTATCAACGAGATTTTATAAATATAATTAATTATAGATTCAGTGTTTAACAATTTAAATATAAGAATGAAATATAAGAAAATCTTGAAAGCTTTTTTAAAAAAAAATCTTATTTACTTACTGTATCTTATAATCTAGAAATTTCAAAGGTATTGCGTAAAACACTTAACAGGAAAATCAGAAACATATCCAAATTTACACTTTTTAAAAAAGTTAAATATCATATCTGTATTACTAGTAACTAAAGATTTGTTTTATTTGATGTAACTAAATATAATATTCTTGTATGAATTTCTTATAAATAAAATTCATTTATTTTCTCCAAAAATATACTCTATTCACATGGAAATTAAAATTAATTATTTTTCCAAAAGTATTACTGAAAAATTTATTTTTTAAAATTTTTAATCTGAAGTAAACAGTTTCAATTTTATTATGTTAATTGGTTTGAATTAGATTTAAATAAGAAAGAAAAAATACTAAATTAGGTTTATGGCCGGGATTAGAATTCAAAATATAATAAGGAATTTATGTATCTATGAAAATTAAATTATAATTATCTATATAGTTTTCGGTTCATAAAAATATAAGTAGGTGTTAGCTGAACTATTAATAGCTAGATCAATTTATGGTATACTTTTAGTTTATTAATATTTCTTATTATTTAATATAACTAATACGTTTTGTTTAAGTACTAAATTATATAAATAACAAAAATAATAAATAGATTTCATTACTGAATAATATTTATAATTCTAATGAAATTATTTGTTTAGAAATAATTTTGTTACATTTTATAATTCTTAAAAATAACAGAAAGGGCATTTAGCAGATTTTATGTATCAATTGAACTAAAACGTTTTTAAAAGTCAAAGCTATAGATAGAATAAGTGTCTTTTTTATATAGTTAATTATATCATAACTATTTTTCATAATAGCCGCCTTATTAAAATTATCAATGTAACCTTACAAAATATTCTGTAATAATGTATTTATTTTTGCAATTCTTGTTTCACATCTATTTGTTTCTGTTCAAAATTTTACAGGAATCTTGTGGAATTTAGAGTTAAAAACATGCGAATATCTTATACTGTTTATTAGAAAAATTAAAAATTTCAATTTCATAATTTTGGCTTCGCTAGAAATTTTAGAAAAACATAATATAAATTAATCATATAAAAATAAATCCTTTTATGTGGGTATGCATGTCTTGATTGTTTAATAGATTCTTTATATTGTGGACATCAAGAAAGGAGACATAATAAAATTTATTCGTAAAATTAAACTTCAAAATGTTGAAAATTGTTTATATAGATTTATAAATTGCTTCGGATGCTATAGTATAGATTTAGATGCCAAATAAATACTTTGGCGAATAAAAATAGTTTACAGGAATTTACTTTTAGTCAGTATTATTGATTACTATATTTTGTAAGGGGCATATTATGTATCAATTAAAATCTATGTGGAAGCAACTCTGTGTTAATATTTCTTAATTCTAAACCCGAATAATTTTTTATTCCGCAATTTGTTTTCTACCCTTATTGATAGGAATCAAAAATTTGCTTGAGAAGTATTAATGTATCTCTTATACATATTAAAATGAACCTAATTTTTCAGCACCTTTTTTTGAATACAAAATAATCAAAGTTGACATAAAATTAATGTTCATTTATAGAAGTTTTATCTTAGTATTTGTGAGAAATAAGAATGTTAAGTAAAACTATCTCTGAAAAATGATCTCCTTGTTATTATTCGGAAATGATTTAAATGTTGCATTGCAACAGTAATACCTATGAGTTTAAAAATATGTTGCACATGTTATTTCTTCTTTTCCTTGCCACAGAAGTTCTTCATATTCTTTATAGAAATATATATTACGTTTCAGACCTTTTTCTTATTAAGAAATAATAAAAGTTTTGAAGCAGACACATTCTTCATTGGCAAGTTACAGGAAAAAGGAGAGTTCCATTACATGCATTTGAGTAAAATAAAAACTATTTTAATCTAAGTTTCAAAAAGTTTGAAGAAGAATTTTATTCATAGCAACAAAACACTCATGATTGAGTATATTTTTTTTTTTATTTCAGTTATGCGTATAATAGAAATGCACATATATCTTAAGACTTATACAGAAGAACCATATCATTTAATTACAATATACAAATATTAAAGGGATACCGAGAAATGTGGAAGTTATCTATTATGTATTGTTTCATATTTTTTCTCATGTATTGTAACAAAGAAGATTAAAACACTTTAACAAGAAATTTATTCTGATGCCTGAAATAATTTTTATTTATTGATATTGTTTTTCTATTAAACTCCTCCTTCTTTTTATCTGTTTAATTGTTACATTAATGTTAAATTCTGATTAATAAAAGGGATACTATATGTTTAAGTTGACTAAGGTTTGAAACTAGAAAGTTTTGTTCACGCATAATATGAAATGTCTAAAGTGCATTGTCTAGAAATAATTTATAATTGTTTTTATTTGTTTGACTGTTTCAAGTTTTATACGGATATGATACGTCAAGAGCCGACAGCAATTCGCAGAAAATATGGTTGTCCGTTTTCACTGCATCTTGGTATATAGTGCTAATTTCATGGAATAAAAGTCCGAAAATGTATGTATGTTGTCGTAAAATTAATCTAAGTAATACAGTATCGAAGAAAAATTCTTATTCTCATAAGTGGAGCGCTGTGAAATGTAAAGGTAGAACCTATCTGTTTTCCATTCAGAATATTTTTATTTAACAAAATGTCTTGGACAGTTCGTACCTTACCTACCCCTGCGTATCTGATGCACTTGCAACTCGTACATTGCAGGCAATGATAATTCAATGAATGTGGTTCAGGGAAATTATTTAGTTGCCCCTACATTCTACTTTACCACAGAATTACCATTTTTGCCCTAACGTTATTGAGACAGGTAAGAGGGGTGGCTAGCGTAATTACCACTTTGAAAATTAACCGGCAGTTGAGGAGAAGCGAACCGGCCGAGTTGGAACGAACAGCTGTAAAGAAGCTTCTGTGCATGAGATACATGAGATACTACCACAAGCAATTCTTCTGACACCAATTCCCATTTCGTTCATCAGATAGTCAGCTGTTATCTTTATTAATTTAATTTCTTTTAATGGTCTTTAAAAATTATTTTTTTAAAAAAATGTTTGGGTATTCACCTTAAACCTTCTGTTGGCCACAGAAGTCTAGTGGTAATGGTCGCGGACTTACAATCGGCGTTGTTTTGAATTAGTTGTGAGTTCGAGCCCTTATTTGTTAAAACACCATGTATTGGGGATGATGCACATTAAATCTGGTCCGGGTCCCAAGACCTCCCGTTGGCGTGGTGTGACGTTTGGAGAAGGAGGTATCAGCACAGGTGTCGTTTTTGTCAACTGACTTACAATCAAAATTAAATGTCTGTCCCCAAGAGTTCTCGTTTTGCTTCGCAAATTAATGTTAGTAAACTATCATAATCACATCACTTTATACCTTTGGATATTATTTGTAATGAGTCAGTTAATATCTGAATATCAGTGAGATAATATCAGCTTTGAGTAGGATAACTTTCCTCAGTTACTAGCTTCTCCACAATTTCCATTCGACATTTTACTGGATAACAATTTGAGCACTACCACTAAAAAGAAACCAAAAATTCATACATAAAAAATTATGTATTAAAAAAATTATAAAATAGTTGTCATAAAAAATTATAAAATATAATAAGCATTTTTAACTAAAAGTGATAAAACAGTTGGAGCCTACTTTATGTGGTGTTTAGAGACGTGAACATTTTTGGCCATTAAATTGTCAACTAGTAACCCTCCTAAAACATCTTGTTTCCTGTTGTAGCGGATTTGAATTTGAAAATCACGCTACGCAAGCTAAACTAAGATGTTACCGATAAAAAAAATATGAATGAATGTTTCGAAAAATAACTTAAAGCAAATTTTAAAGACAGTAAAGAAATGTGTAACTGTTAAAAAAAATCTACAATAATAATGTTACAGTAACATTTTGAAAAAATATTTACTTCAGTGTTCAAAACTATTTTTCATTGGTAAAACTATTTACTTCAGCAATATCTAATTTCAACATAAGAAAAAATCAAATTATTAATTTTATTCTTAAAAATTGTTTGTCCATTAAGTAAGACTGGTTTTTCCGATAATGGCTAGAGATGCTGGCGGCTTTCTATAAATGGAACCGATAGCATAATATGTGATCAAAGTTAGGATAGCCGCGTCAATTGTCTAAACCATAAGATGCAATAGATCTCACACAAAGTGAAATTGTGTTTATAGTTTGCGTTGAGAGTGAAAATTCCACGCTTGCTTCTTAATGGCAAAAAAATTCTTAAAGATGACGACAATGTTAACAGTAAGTAGTGAATTTTATTCAAAAGTACTGAACACAAGGAAATTAAAGTCCACTGCTTCAGATGAAAATCACCAATATCTGAATATATGTTCATACCGACAATGTGCGCAGTCACAAGTCTCTAATTGAGAGGGAAATGCTGATTAAACACAACATCATAAGGTTATCTCAAGCACTCAACATTCGAGATCTAGCTTTCTGAGACATTTTTTTTGTTCCCACGGATAAAAACAGACTGAAAGGAAATCGTTTCGAGCCCAGTGATGCAGTTCAAGTGGCTTCGAAATGATGAATGAACAACTTTTATGTTGCTGACTACCAGGGCATTTATGAAATTGGCAAAAAAAAAAAAAGCGGTGTAATGATGCAGGAGGATCATATTTTAAACATTCTTAACTCGTTGTACATATATCCTCTATAAATTTATTTTCATGGCTTCATTTCTGTTACATATTGAACAAAACTTTTATTTCCTACTCTCACAAATTTCTTGATGTAGAAAGATTTTTAAGATATTAAATAGGTAAACGTGACCTATCTAACAAGTAAAAAATTCTCAATTTTACGAATTTTATCTTAATTTAAGTAATTATTTTTACAATGTAAATAATTTATCTTTCTCTATCTATTAATTGAAATATGAACGCTACTGTGAGAAAATGATATTCTTTGAGCACGAAAATAAAAATCCTCTCATTTATAGAAAGTATTATTCAGTAGTTTGATTTGTAATTTGTCTTCTAGAAACTAAGTTTTGCAGGTGTTGTAATTCGTATGAATTAAATTTCAATAAATTGGATAAAAAGCGCGATCTAGATTAAAATAATAAATTTTACAAAAATTGATAATATGATTTATATAACATATTAAATAAAAATTTATATTATTTTTACTGTGCGTTCACAAGAAGTACATCAACATTTACTAATATATTTATAGCTGGTCCGCCTTGGATTATTCGTATAACCATTCAGATTTCTTAAAGTTAAATGCAATATAATTTTCTTGTTATGCTAGAGAAGCTAGAGTACTCTATTTCATAATTTTTAATTCTATTTAAATTATAATTTATAAGCATTTGTCGCTGTACTTTCATTAAATCTTCAGTATCAATGCAATTAAAGAGAACTTCAAAATCAAAAACTGTAGAGAGATAAACTGTTTTTTGTCTGTATGTATTCAAAAGTATCTTTACTACTATAATTATAACTATGTTAATTAAATAATTATTGGCCTCTTCTAAGAAAGTAATTTCCTTTTCTCGACCTAGTAATATATATGCATATATATATATATATATATGTGTGTGTGTGTGTGTGTGTAAAGATTCAAAGTAACGACTACTTATTACACACACACACAATTTATTTGCTAACGTAGGACAGAACACTAAAACACAAAACAATTGGATTAAACTCGAGTAATCATAGATATAACGTCCTGCACAATTTCCCAGAACCGTCTTGTTCAGCGTCTCTATCCCTCTCCCTCAACGTCTCTTCTCACTCTTCTAAATGTCTCTTAAAACTCTAGGCGGCGCTCTGGGAACATCATAGCTGTCTTCCGAGATGGTAGATCGGCAGTACTTAGATCACACACACACACACACACACACACACACACACACACACACACACACACACACACACACACACACCACACATATATATAATATATAGAGAGTATAGTTAATAAAACACCAAACGAAAAGAAATAATGAATACGAAATTAAAATATTGAATGAATCAATAAGAATATAGTCTCAACAAGTCAGTATAGTGATTTATCACAAATCAGCCAGTTTAAAAGTATAACACACCAGCTCTTTACCTCATGGTAAGCTAATATGGAAAAATATTTTTAAAAAAGGTTTAAATAATTGCAAAAATAAAAAGAATAAGAAGACAAAATGAGTAGACTTGTAAAAAAATATTAATTAATTTCTTTTTTTTTTATATTTTCAAAATGGAATAGCACAGAAATGGTATTAAAGAATTCAAAGAAATGAAAATCACAAAAAGAGTATGAATGCATGAGGCATTCTCTAATAAAGGAATTGCTTAGCTTCATCGTCAATAATTGAAAAGCCAGAAAGAAATAGAAAATCTCAAAATATGTTTGGTAATAGGTTGGTTACACACACAACACGCACGCAACACACGCACACACACACATATATACACTGAAAATTATATATGCAAATAAACATTAACAGGTTAAAAAATACATAGAGTATCAAGACAAATATAAAACTGCTTAGTTAATAAAAGTTTTTGAAAGCATTGAAAAAATATTATTAATTAATAAACTTTAAAAAAGAAAATTATTTGGAAAACAGAAACAAGTTACAAGACTTAATACCAAGAAAAATATATGTAGTAAAACTGCAAGAGCAATTGAAAAAAAATTCCTATAAAATCGAACAAAATGGGAATAAATGTGTGTAATTCTGTCCCTATATTAGATAAAAGATGCCCTGCTTAAGCATGTTTTGATAATCAGACCTTCGCAATGAGTAACAAATTAAGCAAAAAGTACATTTATAATGGAGCAAATTGTGGAAATAAAGTCAGCAACAATCAAAAATGAGAAAGTGAATGAAAAAGTAATTTATGCCCTCTAATTTAAATCAAAACCCAACGAAAGCTGCTCCAGCATAAAAAATAATCAACTGTAATTTTAAATTTAATTAAGGTTAAGTTAGAAAACTGTAACATAACTCACACAACTTAGAATACCTTTAATTGCGTAATATTTTTACTAAAATTATTACTTACTTACGTTTCCTACATCAAACTCAAATAATTAAATATAATTTCTTCCTAATATTATTAAATTAGGTGTTAAATATTGTGGGAAAATTTAATATCTTTTATATGAATTCCTAGATTTTATAGAAAGGTATGAATCTTTAATTTTTAGTTCTCAGGATAATATTTTATGAAAAGCATTATTGTCTTTAAGACGTTTATTAAGCATTTTACTGCAGTAATATTTGCTAATATCAAAATTATACCTGGTACTTTATATGCACACACATATATGTATTTAACATATACACCACTGAAATCCTTTACTACCACCTTCACTTGAGAATACCAAATAGCTATTGCCTTAAATGTGGTGACCACTTACAGTAAAGGGAATATGTTCTACATATTAAGATTGGTTACAGTGCCACCTGGTGGAAAACCGATGTGTTTGCTTCCTTATATCATATATGGTAAGATATATGTTAAAAAGTCATTTAAAGAGTTTCAACACCTTGAGCAAAATATTGTCAAGAACAGAATATGTATAATGATCATTTGTTTGGTTGCGATTTTTTAAGCCCATCATATTAAAAAACGTGACCAAAGGATAAAATATCATCTTACCTACCAAACATTACCCGGCATCTTTTTATACTGATACATTGTACCAGCTAACAACAAAACGGGCCATAATGACAGGGAATGCGGAGAAACGCTTGTTTTTAAATTTTATCTCGAATCAGTTAGAAATAGTCACCGTTCCTGGAAGACGTAATATAAAAGGATAATGAATGCTTTTAACACAATGAAATGTCAAATCGAATGAACAAACTATTGCTCAAGGAGAAATCTTAAATGCCACGTTGAAGTTCGACATCAAGTCAATCTGGTCAATTAAAGTGAGGCGTGGAACTTTCTATATTAGGTTGATTGGCACCGTGTCTTGCGAGCACACGTTAATTGGAACATGATATCTGGAGTTTTTTCTGGTAGTATTGATTCAATTCGTCCGATTTTAATGAGACTCTGTTACTCTTCCAATTTCAAAACTCTTGATTCTAACATGACGTCGTCCGCATACGGCACCAAACAGAAAAAAAAGTACCTGGTGCAGACATTCCAGCATCTAATCAAAGTGTATCGTGGTTGGATAGAAAGACACCCACACTCATGTGAACTAACTCTATTAAACTTTTGGCTATGGGCACTTCCTCTTGAAAATACTCTTGAAGTAGGGTATTTTATGTTCACTGTGTTACTTCCCCCAGTTTTTGACTGACTGATACTTCTAATTTTCCTCTGACAAAAGGGCCACATATTGAGTTAGCCGCTGATCAGTGGAAATGTTTAAGTTTAGGAAGTCCCTCATAACCGTTGATTTTCTTTTATTTTAGAAAAAAGTTATTTCTGTAAGTCGAGAATTATGATTACTTTCTCTATTTCTATTAAAAAAAATTTCAGAAAATAATTCTAAAAATAAGTGGCATTTTTTTCATGCAATTTCCTTGCATCTTTCTAGCACCCTAATTTGTGCAGTAAATTAATCAGTTCATGTGCAAAATTCATAAGAAATTATAATTATTGTACTGAACAATGTTTTAATATGAAGTCAGCCCATTTAATATGATTGTATATTTATATAAATAAATTATATTTAATAACAGACAAGAATATTAATATTAATCTATTTATACACACATAAATATTACACTGATATTTCAAAAGCAAATTCAGTTGATATAAAATATATCGAAAAATGTCTGGTCTAAACCGAAAAACATAACAACTGCTTACAAAAATAACACAGCATGGAATAGTTCGCTTTGCTTGTGCAAACTGAGACAGAAGGGAGGGAAATGGAGATATTTTTTTTCACGAAACTCTGTGTCCTTTCCTCTGAAAACTAGAGAGACCTATCAAATGATTGACGTTTATGGGTTCTAACAAGCTCCATGGCGGTTGAGAAGAGGGAAAGGAACCCCTTCTCCTTGGTCGCCTTTTAAACCAAACCCATTGCTTATAGGACTGTTCCCCTTGGTCGCGAATTAAACCACCCATCCCGAAACGTTTAAACACTCTTTTATTCGGACATCTTATACATCAAGTGTATGAGATCCCTCTTCCAACAGAACAGGACCTTAAGATACAAATTCTTGTGCAAACTGCTTATAAAATGTTGAGAAGCTCTTCAGAAATTAATAAGAAAATTAAAAACCGATTAAAAGTTTCTCCTTTCAACCCATTGAATCTAATATCTCAGCATTTAAAACAAAAATTCCAAAAAGTTAATGTCTGAATTATTTCTTAGCAGATTGTTAACTACGTTTACTTGGTTCATACAGCAAGATTGTTCAAAAATAGCACAAATTTATCCTGCTCGTAAATATACTTTCGTTCATTATTTTACCTATTCACAATTGCTGCTGTAATTATATCATAAATAACGAAATCTGTAAAAACTACACATACTTTTTACATTTCTCTAAGGCAAAAAAAAAGCATTCTCAACCTTCCTAGGCTGAGCAGCTTTAAATATTGCATCTCCAGACCAAAAAGCACCCAAACCGAAATAAAGCCAGACGAACAGCTGTAATCCGCGCAAATGAAATTTTCTTCCCCACTGAAGCGTCTTAAGGATTCGTAATTTCAACGAATTGGCGACGGTGGATAGGAGCGGAAAGTAATCCTCCCTTCTTGACTGTTGATTAAGTTTTGATGCAGTCGAAAACAGTGACTAATAGCCAAGAAGCTCGAAGCTATTTATTTATTTACGAAAAACAGTATCTGGCTTGTAAACGGATTCTTTTCCCTACCATTTTCCATTAAGCAGAAGCGGTCTTCGTTGATTTTATTATTATGACTTCGACAACACGGTTAATTTTTAAACATCCCGTTCAGGTGAGAATACTTGAAATATCAAATGTCACTGTGAATTGTACAGTTCATATCAAAGGGAAGTTTTGTGTGATTAAAAAAATTTTTTAATTCGAGATTAAATTTTTTGTGTTTAAATTTGGTTTTTCCATCTCATAAGTGAAAAAAAAACTTTTTTCTTTTCTATATTTAGAAATTAATTTATTTTTCAATGTTTAAAAAAAGTTTTTCTTCATTTCAAAGGAATATTAAATTAAATCTTATGCATATAGATTAATGTTAGTTTGTTTTATCAGGCTTGCTTACATTAATATATAATTTAATTTTCAAATATTTATTAATAAAATATTGAAATATTAATAAAATGAAAAATATTAATCTTATTGTTTTCAATGTATTGAAATAAAACTAACTTACCTAAATAAAATAATTTTTAACCTATAGATGTTCGTGTTATCTTAATTTATATAAAATCAGGAGATCAAGAAATTATTCAGTATCTTAAGAAAATTATGACCGTTGTTTCCTTGAGATCTCTTATTTTTGTGGCTGCGAAAGCCCAATGTTCATGGTTTGGAACTCACGGTCTGCGTTTCTTCGTGGAGTCGAGAGTTCGAGTCCAGATGCCACTACAACCAAGCCATGTGGTGGGACTGACGCATGTTGAGTTTGTCGAGGCTTCAAATCCTCTCGTGTGCGTGAGGCAAAAGTTTGGAGAAGTTACCAGCTCAGAGGTATAACCCATGTCTCTTGAACGAGGTTCAAATTATGAGATCCTACGTATTGTTTCACAGAGAGAGAGAGAGAGTGCAACGTTGGTGAACAATCTATGAGCTATTTTTCCTCCTTTGGAGTTTTGTAAGTTAAACTGTTTTGGTATTGATGTAAATTTTTATTATTTTAATAACTTTTATGAAAATGCCATTATTATTACAATTTATTTATATTTCTTTTACTTTTTTAATTTTATTAACTTTAGCTTCTGCACTTGTGTCACTCAACACATTTTCTAAAAATCTGAAAAAAATATTCGCTAATGAATAGATTTGATATTCAATCTAATTAAATACTTTAAGTTACATTAGAAATGGGAAAACTCTGTAAATTAGTTATTCATTTTTGTTATTATGTAATAGTTAACTTAAATATTAGCAATTGCTTGTGATTTAAATACTAAACTATTCAAGTCTAATGAAACTCTTGGTATTTGAGTTATAATAAAAAAAATTAAATTGTTTATAAAATAAACTTTTTAATTTCCAAATCATATATAATTTTGGAAATGGTTAAATTTTATACATTTTACACACATAGACAGTATAACACTATATATATATATATATATACATATATTGACAAAATTGTAATATATCTACGTAGCACTTGTTGAAAATCATGTAAAGTGTTGTGAACAATTTCAAAACAAATAAAAAGTGATAAAAACTTAATTATTCTTTCGAAGGATTTCAGTATGTATTGAACAAAACTCTTTATAATTCGGATGACAACTGCTGGTTTTAAAAATTAGAAATTTCTTATTAATCGTTAAATATTTATTTTTTTTCAATTTCATTCCTCAAACTTATTGTTTCTCAGTTACATCTTTTCAACGTTTCTCGTATAACGTTTTATTATCTTTTATGTCCAAAAGGTAATTTTGTGCATGATTGCAGTTTAAAACTACAACTGTCATCACGAAAGCTCTCATATAGCTCAATAAAGACTTATTTATCAATCAAGATTTAAACTTAAAGCGAAATTGTAACATTTATGATTATTCTTTATTGGATTTCTAAACTAATTACAAATGTATATTTGACATTATATATTATAAGTATTTCCCATATCTGCCTGAATTCATAAGCATTTAAGATTTAAGAAGTGTCGGAACTTCTGAAATTCTTCAAAAAATGGTGATTTCAGATTTTTTTATTTTTAAATCGTATAGATTTTCACCTTTCCAAAATGCCTTATTTTAATCTCTACGATAGTTAGAAGCTCAGGTTTAAACATCTAGTTTTAAATTATCATTGAAACGAGGCCTTTCCCATTTAAAGTGCCAAAAATTAAAACAGAGCGCTTCACTTTTTACAACGTTTTTCTGAATTTCACTTGGTGTGTGTGTGTGAGTGTGTGTGTGAGTGTGTGAGTGTGTGTGTGTCAAATTTTCGATCGATGAATTTAACCAACTTCCCATCAGCTAGAGCACAAATTTTAGGAATCGTTCAGTAATACTCGCCCTATTTCAATGTAATGCTTAGACGTTTGCGACAAGTTTTAATAATATTTCAATGAACAATAAGTCAGAATATTCTTTCCTACCCCACTTTAGGGTGGGAAACATTTCTCCCCTCTAGGGTACCAGGCCTCCCACACGGGTTATCCCGTAAACCTTTTGTACTCCTGGGGAGATACTATCTCCCTTTATATCTCGGATATAGTAAGGGTTGCTGACTTTTAGTCAATCATTCTCAGAAGAAATTTCCAATATTTGGGCCGTGTCTTATCACAATAATTTTCTGAATTTTATGGTTCCCATTCTTTTTAATGAATGACTTACAAACCAAATGCATGTTTTGATTTTATAGGTATTATAAGATTTTAATACTCTCCCAAATGTCTCTTTTAAGTAGATTTAAAGTTAAAATAATAACAGTTTAACTAATATTTCAATAATTTTCTCTAATAAACTTTGCCTATATAAAACATTTACTTTTAAAAACGGTGGTTTTATATCCAATTATTTTGATAAATGCGATGCTTATTAAGATCTAACTGGCCTCGTTGAATGTTTTGGTCATATAATAGAGATGATGGGAAGATATCTTTGGGTGAAAGCAAAATGAGAGTCAAAATCTCAAAATGGAAAGTCTTTGTCTGGAGAAATGACAATTGACAGAGGAAGATTTTGAGCCATCTCTAAATTTCTGTGTAGCCATGTAGGAGAGATTTGTTTAATATAAAGAGTAGCCGACAAGATATGGGTAATATTTTCTTTCAAACTGTCAATAGGAAATACCTCAGCACGGATTTTGCGTATCAATACAGATGAATGAAATAAATTTAAATTGTGGGGTGCTTGACAAATTTAACATTATAAGTTACCATTTTATTCCTTGGGCATATTAGGATCCATTTAAAATTTATCTAATCATAATTTACCAAAATGTTGCATGTCTCTACCCAAAACCACAGATATGGAGAATTATGTAAGAGCAGTCAGCATGCAAAAATCATTTCTTACAAATAGAAGTTCTACTAACTCACTTACCAACAAACCAGATGATAAACTACCATAAATTTTACCAAATGTGTTTCAAATTAAAATATATGATCTCAATTTGCATATTTTAGCAAAGTTTATTTACCAAATAATCTATTAATAAAATACTCCAATTTTCTTTTGCAAAATGTATGATTTCTCAGGGCACGTTTCCTTAAGGTATCAAATGTACATCACTACATCTCCTGCTGGCAGCTCTTGCTTTGGTATGAATTCGTATCAATTTCGTTTAACTTCTATCTTAATTAGCTTTAGAAGTGATTATCTATTTTTAAGATCCAGCACGCCACAGAGCCACTGGGAAGTACTGTTAGAAGTCCTCAGGAGAAAGTCAGTGTATTATGGAATTGGATCAGGTTTGGGAAGGAGATTGCTCTGAGGAGGGCCACTTCTTTTGTCCTTTGTACATTTCCAGTTCAGTCGTGTTTCCAGCAGGCTTAGGGGAATTGATGATGGCTGCTTGTATATTCTGATGAGTTCTGTTCAGATGCCTAAGGAAAAGACTTGGGTGAAAATGTTTGTATAGTAATGTAAAGGCAATATATTGATGTTGGAAATATATTTCTTATTAACAGATCTGTGAAAGGTGTAATAGATTGTTTTGAAAATTAGGATAGAATCATAAAACTATTAACAAGACATATAAAATTCAACATATATGACTACGAATATGAGGACTAATCACAGATATTTTTCAAAGTATTTTTGTATTTTCCAGAAACAAACAAATTTAATTTGTGATTGTTTAGAAGATCAATATTTTATATCTAGAAGTAATTTTCTAGCCCTATTTCTTTCAGTTTAACAGATAAGGCTTGGAAAGAGATATTTCAAAATTTTAAAGTATTAGAATTCCCATAGCATGCAGTAATGAAATAAAGAACAGCATAAATAATAAATTTTCTTTAACTAAAGTTTCAACTCAAAATATTAGAAAACAGAATAGTGATAAGTAACAGTTGTAAATACAGAGGGACGATATTATATTTTTAAATAAAAATGTTTCTGAAATATATAAATCTTTATTTTCTTATAAACATAAGATGTCCAAGGCAATGAAACGAGTTAAACTTTTTGTCAAAGGTAATCAGTTAAGCAATAGTATTAATTTTATCTATTACAAAATAGAATTGATTGATTATTAACGTCTCTTACATTTCATCTCAATAGATGGCTGTGGTCGTTTTGCTTTCACGTTCATGTCTCACTAAGATTATTCTTGGCTAACTTCAAACCATGGGGTGATCCTCCGATGGATTTAGCATTATCAATCCCGATGTATTTCAGATTTTTAGAATGAAAGGTCGAACCCACGTGCAAGTCTGGGCTCGTAACAATGAGCTCACGGTCCAAAATGTTATAGAGAAATTTGTCATTAAATCTTTAGCACTGCAGCTTTTGCTAAGGTTTGAAAATTAGATACAGGATCAAATGTCTATTTCATCCCTCGAACAATGTTAGAGTTGGATTCATTCTCCTAAAACTTATTATCTTAGAGTGGTGATACAATTCGTCTGAAATATTTAATTAAAGATTTAAATAAAAACGGGCAATTATTTGTTTCGTTTTATTTTCCTGTTTATTAAAGAAATGTTTCTGAATATGGTCTTTGTTTTCATCCATGTACAAATACATATATTTTAAAATGCTTAAATATTTTTGAAAAATAGCCTGGTGTCATGTATTTTTCCATATGAAACAGTAAAATAAATTACTTTAATTTTAGTGTGATGTTATTTATTCTGATTTTAGGACTGTAGTAGTTTTGATTACTGATATATTGATGGAAAATTTCTACCATTTTACAAATAATTTACTATCAGTTGCATGTTCAAAACATCAAACATTTTGCAGTTCGATGTTGTAATATAAATTCTTGTTCTTGAAGAAATTTTTCTCCTTTGAAAATAGCAGCATAGCAAAATTAAATCTAAATTTTATAAAACCTTTTTAATCACCTTATTTCAAACAATGAATTTTTAATAGAGCAATATATTTTTCAAAATATATAGTACTCTTCATATTATACTTTCCTATGATTTATTTTTCAATTGATAAGACATACTTCAAAAACTCTCAATTCTCTTTCTAATAGGTAATCAGCATTGAAAGTGTAAGAGTTTGGGGTGTT
The DNA here is from genome assembly GCA_019974015.1 of Nephila pilipes. NCBI lineage: Eukaryota > Metazoa > Arthropoda > Arachnida > Araneae > Nephilidae > Nephila > Nephila pilipes. The sequence goes on from BMAW01040985.1 coordinate 51,040, forward strand.
TGGTAGAATCAAGGTCAGTTTTCTGCACATTAGATCCCTTATTTAATTGTTCAAAACTTAAAATACTTGGATTCTTTTACTCTGCAAGAAAATATTCAGGTTGAGCTGTAATTTTCAAAATGAATGTCATGCGTAGATATGAGTATATGTACTGTAAAAGTACTTTCTGCACGAAATAACATTTTAACAAATAAATCAACTATAATATAAACTGGAAAATATTTTCAGTTTGTTTCTAAGTCTTAAAACTAATATAAAATTTAAACACATATACATAATTAAATCTGGATAAATTAGAGGACAACATAAATAATCATTCATAAGTATGTTAATCTTGAGAAATGGGCAATATCAAAGAAATGTTTTCCTTCAAGTAAAATTTCAGAAATCATTAAGTATTATTATTCAGCATGGAATTTATTCATTCAGTATATCATCTTTACTATATTTTAAGTTTGTTAATTCAATCCATCAATTTTAGAAATTTTCTCAACATTGTGAAGAATATGGAAGTTTAAATCAAGATTCTCTAAATTTATCTGTCAAATGAAACGTTTTCTCAAGATTATTTTCTTAGCGAATTCATCTGGAAGTTTCACTTGGGAAATTACATATTCTCCCAAAGTATTGTCTATTTAGATAAGTTCAAATTTAGCCTTTGTCTAGGCCAGTTAAATTTCTATTATTCTTTAAAATCAGTTATTTCTAGTGTGAGTTTTAAAGCTAATACTCTTCTAATTATTCAGAATCAATAGATCAAATTTGAACATTTCAACGTAAAAGTATTTATTTTACTTTGTGCCACAAAGTGGTAAGTTTTATATAATTACAATTATATAAAGATTGATGAACAATTTAAATTATAAAAATGCTTATTAGGAAAATCAATTTCATGCTTTGGCCTGTTCTTATCAGCATTTATTTTCGATGAATGTTTTCTTTCATCTGGTCCTTTGGAAAAATCTAATAACATATGTTACATTATGGCAGATATGGATGTTTAAATAAATTTTATTTCGTCTTTAAATGAATTCAAAACAATTTATGCAGTACCGACCACAATAAATATGATAGTAGATGAATTCAATCTACAAGCACAAAATATGGAAACTAAAGTTTTGTTTGAAAATAAATTGTAGACAGAATTATAAATTTATATTACTAACTTGCTTTTCTAGAAAGTTATTCCCATTACATTTGTTGAAAAAGAGCTATTAAATATCGACCCATACTCAGTCATAAGTATATTCTTTTGCTGGATGGATCATAAAATTTGTGTGAATTTAGAAATATTATTTTAGGTCCTAATCTTAGCTTTAAAGTAGTTTTCAAATGTATAATGCTATCAACCTCTCTATAGACTTTTAAAATAGATCTGAATTTAAAGTTACTTTATATAAATAGAGGTGTTTAAACTAAAATCTTATTTATAACATAAGGTTTATAAAATATCTTTCTGAAGTATAATTGCTTATAGAATTATTCAAGTCTTTGCATATTTTTGAAAGTGATTAATTTTGTATAACTTCATTAAGTGCTTTGAATTTGTGTTCATTTTAGTATTTGTAGCAATTTCTTCACAATCAACCACATATTTTGCCTCATCATCTATCTTACGTGTATTTAGTGATTTTATTCCACTATATCATACAAGATTACGTCAGATAGATGCTGGGCTACAATTTCTGTTGTCTTTAGATGAATTAATTGAATTGGAATGAATGTATCTATAATTTACTATTGAAAATAGATAATAAGCGTGAAGAGATACTAAACTGATGATACATTTTAATTGGTACATAGAATTAGTAAGATGAGACCTGGAATTAATTAAACCACAAGATTATCTTAGAATTGATAAAAACATACCTTTGGCTTTATTTATCTCTAAGATACCACAATTAGTTTCAATTTTTGTACCTTTTGTTTTATATATGTATTTTAATTAGCATATAAGTAAATGCATAATGTCTCTGTATATTCTTAAGATGAAAATATTTGTGTAAGAGGTTTCAAGAGGATTCAAATTGATAAATTACGTATGTAAACACGCAAGGAAGATTTTGACCCATGTGAAAATTTAAATTACCATGATTTACGTAATCTAGAATAGAAAATTAAAGCTGTATAGTGGAAATCTGTCTGTCTATCTGTCCTCTATCTATCTATCTATCTATCTATCTATCGAAGATAGATAGAAGTAGATAGATAGATAGATAGATGAATGAATGAATAGATAGATAGATAGATAGATAGATGAATGGGTAGATAGATAGATAGATAGATGAATAGATGATTAGATAGATAGATAGATAGATAGATATAGATAGATAGATAGATAGATAGATAGATAGATAGATAGATAGATAGATAGATAGATCGATGGATGGATAGATAGATAGATAGATAGATAGATAGATAGATAGATAGATAGATGAGTAGATAGATAGATAGATGAATAGATAGATAGATAGATAGATAGATAGATCACCTTTTCGTTACCAAATTTTCTTAAGTTTCTTTGTAACTTTATTAACACCATTTTTGCGATTTCAAAGAATAGTTTGCATTTTCTGAGTTAGCTAGAAACAAGTTACAGCCCAGGAGATAGAAGCCGAGTTCAATTTAAAGCTGACTGGAAGAGGAATTTTTGGACCGAAATGAGTATAGAAATATCAGCAATGTGTTTTGTAGCTATTTCTTCCTTTTTAAACGGCAATGAATATGCAATGCTCCAATATAGAGTTTAGCTTTATTTATTTATTTAACAGTTATAGTTGCATCAGCAGCTATTCCTTCTCTTAATTTTGATATACATAATGACAGTAGATGAAATTTTAAAACTTTTTAGAATGATATTGCATTTATTGCAAGTAAATGTACAAAGTAGGAGAAATAAATTAAATTATATTAAATGATACTAAACAAGATTAAATTTTATAATAAACATTTGGCTTTTGTAACAACACTACTAGGTGTAATTAAGTAAAAGAAATCAACTAAGTTAAAGGAATTGAGAGCCCAGGTAATTTTAAGCCAGGAGAATGTGTATTTGCGTTCTTTATAATTAAATGGAAACTTTCATATTATTTTTAAGACTTCATTTCTGCCTATGAAATATTTTTCATTCTAGTAAGAAAGGCAATGATTAATTACATTTTTGCAAAAATAAAATATTTCTTAAAACAGGAACAATATAAATACCAATTATAAGGATGAATGATCACCAACTACTCAGTTGATTATATTTTACATGAAAATTTTATAACGTTTCAAAGAACCTAAAATCTTTTCTAGTACCACTGCATTTATTATAATGCATCAAAGTAGTAGATTTATTGATCAAGTTTATACACATATATTTAATAAAAAGATATCCATATTCTTTTTATAATTAGAAATGTGATTTCAAAATAAATAATGTACAATAAATAAGTAAATTTAGTAAAATTTACTTCATATTTAAACAATTCACCAAAACGTTTAAATTCTTTTAGAAAATCGATTACTCTACTTAAATAGAAACTATATTGTAGTAAAATTCTAGCTTTCATATGTACATTAAAGGATGTTTAATTAGTACTTTATTTTAAAATATATTTTATAATTACATATTTACTATAGTTTTCTTTTATGTATTAAATTTGTATGATTTGTAATTTTTGTCATATTTCAAATCAGTCAAACAGATTGGCATTTGATTTTATATAAACAAGGCAGCGTCATTTGGATTTACAGAGTTAAAGTAGATCCACATCTAGTTTGAAGAATATAGTTTCATAATATTTGAAACTTCATGTTTTTAAAAATAGAAATATATTTTATTAATGAATTATTTTAGTGAAATTAATTTTGATTTATTTGTTTATTCCTTTATTTTGTAAACCCAATTATATTTTGATGGTTTGTAGTATTTGTCTTTTGCAAATTATTTTCGGTTTTGGCATTTTACAGCAAAGTAGTGCATTGGAGTTCAGAATATTAGATCCTCAATACACAAGATCCTCAATGCTCAATACAGATACAAACTTCCTTTCTCAGCCAGTATATACAAACAGGAAATTTTGAGATTCCGTTTTTGGTTTGCATATTAAAAAGCAAAATATAAATATTAAAGAAACATATGTAGGTACCTGTATATTAGTAGGAAGAAAATTGGCTTTATATGGAACAAATGTTTATATTTTAAAAGCTTATCAAAACAGATATTTTAAAACAAATATCAATCAAATGTTTAAGAGAATTTGGAAGCCGATTAATCGATATAATTAAGTTCTAAACGTTTTTAAAGAACAATTCAGATAATTTTATACTTTTACAATTTATAGAACAATTTCTTAAAATTTATAACTTTTCTGATTTTCCGTCATTATTATTGTGTATAATGACTTCAAAATTACATTTCCATGTTTGTGTGTGAATGGGTAGAATACTTTTTCAATGAAATATTATAAATGTAGTTAGTAAGCTTTACCTTGAATATTGTTATATTTTTGTTTATGGTATAGTTGATTATAAAGTTATTTTTATCCAACTTATTTTCAGCTATTTAACAATTTAAATGTTAGGATAAAGATTTATCTGCAGATTTTGGATTATAATTGAGATGTTATCATCCATGCATCCTATAAATAAAAATTGTTTTCATAACTTATAGTTTTGTGTTTAAAGTACAAATATAGATTGAAGTTATAATATTGGTATGTAGAAGATTTTGTATTTGAATGCAACCTAACTGAAAATTTGTTTTTATAAGATATTACCAAATTGTCTCAGTTATAGGTGCACAGAAAGTACTTATATGATCTTGTATCTATTCAGTTGGATTGTTCTTAGAAGAGATCTTAACTATAAGATAAATAGATATTTTTGCTTTAGATATCTATTTGATTATCTATGAAAATTATTTTATTAAGGCCTCTTATTTGGATTTAGTAGTAGTTATTGGCCTCTAGAAATATACAGATATTTACTACTTTTGTTATTTATATATATACATACATTTTAACTGTCTCAATTAGTTAAGGCTATTAATTTAGATTAATAAAACATATTTATTTACTTAAATTTATTTATTTGAAACAGAAAAACTATACTTTACGGAATACCAGTTAGTTGTGCAATGAATTTTGTACTAGTGGTTCTTTATGAAAACATTTTCTTCAAAATGTTTGTTAAGCATTTTGTAGTAATCTTCTGCAAAATAATTCACAATTATCTGGAAATTTATCAATATCTTCCTGTAATATGATGAACTAATACTTCATTAATTTTGGTACTATTCATGAAAGTAAGACTCAGTGTTATAGTATTTATTAATGTTGTATACAAATTCATTGGAAATTAACTAAATTTTGTTAAAATTATCAATATCATTTGCTTAACTATTTCTTAATGCTCTTTATAATTTGAAAATACAAGTCAATCATGTATTTTTCTGTATGTTTTAGATTTAGTGTTTTATATTATTAAATTTCTTATAATTATGTTAGTGATCATTAATACAGATATCCTTCATTTGCAATTTAATGTTTTCTCAGCCAAATATATAAATCCACAATTTTATTATACTTAGATGCGTTTTCAAAATCATTTTTAAATTGGGAAAAATGCGTATGTTCCTTAAAATATTATGAAAATTATTTTAAAGTTTTATTCACAAAATTTACTATATAATATTCTACTTTATTAGTTAATGCATTGAAAATTTCTAATTCTCTGATAGGAACCAAACCCCATAGAGATAAATTTATTAGAATAAAGTATATAAAGCACCTAAAATATTTTAACACATTTAATCAATGATTTTCTTCTTCAATCAATAAAAATATCAAAATAGAATAGTAGATAAAGATATATTTTTGAGACAAATTTCAAATGAAGTACATATGATTTAGCATGTAAAATAGGTTAGTTTGGCTATTTTCATATTCACTAGTCTTTTCCGTAATTTATAAATAACTAGACAATTTGCAATAGCATCCTTGATTCAAAATTTCATGAATAATATTCCTTAGCTGAGAACCATCCTCAAATTTTGATATTCAATTTAAATTATTCACCTTAAGACTAGAGCAAGAATCAGTTGAAATAAGTCAGAGGTATCTGTAATCCTTACCAGTAAAATTTTTCAGGCCTCCAAAGATTCGTAATTTCAGCAGATTGGCGTTGGTAACCAGAGGGCGTAATCCTCCGTTTCTTGGACACCCAGTTAGGTTTGATGGAGTCGAAATGGGATTCTTGCTAAAGAAGGTCTCAGTCACTCCTTATTTGAACAATTTCAGCTGAAACAGATCCTTTTCTATCCACTTCATTAAGGCGGTAGCTGCTCCCTTTTAATTTTGTTATTAAAGATTCCTGCACGTAAAATTTTTAACAAGTGCATTGGGGTTAGAATGCTAAAATAGGTCGACTGCCATTGTTCCTTGAGATATCATCCAGGAGCTTTAAACAAATTTTAAAATACTGAGCTCAAAGTGCAGTTTTATTTCTGTCTCATTATTTTAGTGTTCTGAAGATATTTTCTTTTCTTTAAATATCATAGAATTTCCTTATTTGGAGTGTTTATAATTATCTTCATTTTGATTTCTCTCAAACATAACATCCTCAATTTCATATATCATACTGGGTTAAGTATTTGTAGGCTTATCTTTCACCACCGCAATGGCTTATAATTATTAAGAAGAGTTTTGTGCCAGAAAAATGTATTTATTTTCAGATTTTCTGAGATCAATTGCTTTAGTTTCATTTGGGACGTTTTAAGGAGATTATAAACTAAGATATCCTATTAAACATATTAATATTTTATAAGGAATTTTATCACTACTTAATGAATATTCTTAACCTTTAGATTGTAATTATTAAATTTCTTTGGAGTTAAATTAATTCTTACAGTAAAATGTTAGACATGGTGTGACAAATTTATTTAAAAGATTCTTATTCACACTTAAAATTTATATTTATATAGACTATAATATTTATGCTTAAAATTCTTATAATGTTGTATAAAATTCTTTATAATGTTATAACAAATTCTTTATAATATTTATGTAAAATTCTTTATAATATTTATGTAAAATTCTTTATAATATTTATGTAAAGTTCTTTATAATATTTATAATATTTATGTAAAATTCTTTATAATATTTATGTAAAATTCATTATAATATTTATGTAAAATTCTTTATAATATTTATAAAGTTCTTTATAATTTTATAATATTTGTATATGGAGTCTCTTTATAATGTTATCAGTTCGGTAAATATTTATATAGGTGCTGTAATATTTATGGAATTCTTTATTTATTTGAGGGCTTATTTTATCAATGAATTTTTATTACACTTGCATCAATGAGTTAAAATATATACAAAGACATCTTATAATTTTATCGACGCTAACATTGAGGCTAATGTTTTGCAGATAACTTAAAAATAAACTGAAGTAAATGTTGGTAACTCAAGATATATAAAGCAAATATAATCCCTCAAATTTTTCGTAATTACAATTTTAGTTTTAAAAATAATTATCAAAGAATAATTCCTTCAGTGTTCCTTAATTTATTCTGGTATAGCCTTTGGTAATTTTCCAAAGATTTTATATTATCTTAGAATCACGAAATTTAGTTATTAATCCCACAATCTATGTGAGTGAATAAAACATCAAATAATCTAATTAGGTACATAATTCCTTTTATGCAAATTTTGTGGAGATTTTAAAGCATTTTACATCAGGAATCAGAGCAACCCTCAGCCAGTCTACTTATAATTGACTTCAAGCACTTCTTTGAAAGTATTCATTCACCATCAACTTCCTTATTACTTTCTTCTAACGCTTTCAAGGCATTTATCTGTTTTAGGAGATCTCTCAGTGCTTTATCTCTACAGAATTCCTACTTCAAAACTTTAGAGATTGTACAGATACCCCATAGTTAAGAGCTAAATTTTGATACCAAAATTGAATGAAATTTAGAAGTTGAAGAGTGCTGCACACAGAGTCAGTTCGATTTTGATCCAGGGCGAAAGCCCACGGCCCCAATATTATTAAAGTCAATTTATTTAGGAGAATCAAAGAATATCAATTTTCTTCTTTTTATCTTTAGTTTTTATCGAATATGGTATTTGAGTTCTATCATTCTAGTAGTACATTTTACATTTACCAATCAGAGCAAGATTAGTGCACAGAGGCCAAATCACGTGCCAGAGCGACTGAATGCCCATATCTATTTTCATTGCAGGGTATGGTGATAATATACGAAGGTGTTCAAAAATAATTGTATTTGAAGACAGATAAAATCATTAAAATAAGTAGTTATTTACAGTTATTTAGGTGCTGCAACATTAAAATATGTAAAACAAATTTGGCAGTGATTTATAAATTAGTTTTGATTTGGCAGCCATTTACCTCAATCAAGGATGACCGCTGTCGCGTCAGGTGCTCCCGTCTATAATTATTCATGCGTTCATTATGTACGAAATTAGAGGCAAAATCATAGCATTGGTTTTGATTCTGTATTCAAAAAGCGAGATGATTCATCGGACAGAAGAATTATGACGTTGAATTTCAAGGTGCGAAAGTGTATGATCATGATTACAGGTAACTGAGATTTGAACAGCTATCTGGTGAGTCATGATGCCATAGAAAATAAACCATTTTCGGGCTACAAGTGCAGTTTCTTGGAATTTCTAAGGAACATTGAACGATGCTCATAAAATATTCAAATGAAAATTAATATAGTAAGTTGTTTATTATCTTCCTTTTGGAAGTGAGCTATTGGTGATGGACCTAAATCATTTTTCGGGCCTCGGCAAGAACCAAGTGACACATGAACTCCAGCATTTCCTCATCCATAAAACTTCACATCCTTACAAAGGAGGATTTGGGAGGCTCGACAGATTAAACATATCACCACATCATAATTGTGCAGTGTTTTCTGTCATGAGATATCTTTTATTTTAATTATCCTTTTGCTTGTCAGATATATTAAGAGATTTTAGTGATAGTTTTCTACTAATATAATTCAAATTCTCTCACAGATGAATCTATCTATAAAATAAATAACTCAATGTACAAATAAAATCGTGAAGTCTCAACCTCTTTTGGTTATCATGAAGGTGGGAATTTATTGTTACTTTTCTTAAATATTAGTATTTGAATCTGTGACACATATATTCATCATTTTGGCGATAAATTAATGTTTTTCCTATTTGATAAAGAATTAATTCACTTGCTTTTCAAAGTATTATATTTTTATAGGCATTTCTTTTAATTGGTGTAATTGCGGAGAAGGGTAAAAGAATCATTACAAAGAGACAAAATAATGTGATGAAATGTCTTAGTGTTTCATTCTTCAGATTTTCCTATAGTTAGACAAAGTATATTAATTTATTTTAGAGTAAAAGAACAATTAAGCATTTGTTTATATGAGTAATAATTGATAAACAGGACTACAGTTTTAAACCGAAAATTAATAAGATCTTATTCACTAAAGTGCAGTAAAATACAACTTAGAACAGACAATGGCTGTTGAAATAGAGAATATTAAAGAAATTTGTCATCAGTTCTTATTAAGATAAAAATAAAATCAAAACAAACATATGTTCACTTTTATTTTAAAATATACTTTTGTTCCTCTCGACATTTTCTTTCTATTTTCAAAATAAATATGAAATTTAGATGTTTATAAGAACATTCAGTCATTTCCATTACTAATTATAAAACATTAATAAAAGCAAATGAAAGTGTCTAACAACTGCTCAAACAGATGTACATTTAAAATAATTTCAGTTTTCAATACTAGGAAACTTCTCTCAATATCAATGTATGTGACAAAATTTTTGTGGAAAATTTTTATTACTTCTAAAACATTAAGAGACATAATGTGGGTTCTTGAAAATATTTTTAAATACTTAGTTCCCTACTTGTAATTATCAATTCAGAAAATTCATTCAATATTCGTTTTGAGAAGAAATGTCGACTTTTGAAGGAATTAAAACTTTAATTTGAAATAGAATTTCTGGATTGTCTATAGATGTGGCAAACAAGTTCTTGATTTAACATTTCAAATTTGAAGCATCTCCATTTATTATCATTAAGAAAGATGTAGATTTGGCTTTTCTTATTTCTTCCAAGACAATAGTAAAATATTAGAATAACAATGTACATTTTCTTTTATAAATTACTTATATCTTAGCAATTATAGATGAATTTGCATGATGAGAACTAAATTCATTTATTGCAGAATCAGGGTTAAATTCACAGAGTTCTAATTATGTCTATGTTTAAGGAACTCAGATAATGCTTTGTTCAGAGCTCCTTCCTATTTTTGAAATTAATTAAATCATCCGCAGACAGATAAAATTACACAAAACATCCTCAGCATGAACTAAGAGAATTCCTGAAAATGTTGCCGTTTTAAATCAAGATACCATTTTTAGCATCGACACAAAGGCAGTAAACATTCTAAAAGAGCATCAAACAAACATAAGAAAGTTAGCATTATTGGTTCATCGTTAAGCTAATTTAAATGCATAAGTGAATATGCAAATACACAAATCAATATCATAAGACATTTCATTAATTTAATTTTATTTTATTATTCAGAAATATTTTCTCAGGATAACAGAAAGACGATTGCTTTGATTATAAGTGATGTAATATTTTTATGGGCTATATAATGAAACATATATAATCTTAAATGTGCATAATATTATATTTCCACAACTCAATATTTAATAGCAATACTTAATAATTAATTAATGAGCACAATATTTAACTCTGTACAGTTTATTAAGAAGTCCACGATACTATCAAGATTTAGTTTCAAATTGATTGCTGTCGCTTGAGTTTATCATGAAGCAACCCCGACTTGGATGTTTAGGCTGGCATATAATTTCGATGATATTTAAATTGGTCAGTTAACCATATAGTCAAAGGCCATTAAATGTTATAATGTGATTGATAAATAAATATTTAAGTTGGAAATGACTTACATTAATGTTTGGGCATTTATTGACTGTTAGGATTACGTATGGTGAATACGGCACAATAGTCTCACAGAAACAATCATTCGTTACAAACAACATTAATAATTACATTATTATAGATACACAGTCACACATACTATATATACAGATTTAAAATCTATTACAAAGTAATTTTGTGTTACATTCTTAGGAATCAGATAATTTTTCAAAACAATCAAATGTACATATTTAAAGTCTTTAATCCTATTACTGTGTACCATATTCAGACTTCCATACATGAAAACATTTTATTACATAAAAGAAATTCCCAAAGAGATAGATGGGCATTGTATTCTAAACTTAGAAGCAATCGGCTAGAGAAGCTAAAGAGCTGTCTGAAACAGAATTCTGATTCAGAGGAAAAAGACAAATTTTATTAGAAGAAATTAAACTTACAATATAAAGCATTTTAAATGTTTAGATCGTGTATAGAAATAAATCCTGAAGCTGGAATTTTCTTAACTTGATTCTTTAGGTGAAATGCTATTCTCCATAATCATACCCCAATCTTGTTTGAAATGCAGTATTGGTTTTCCTGACATCTGGCTATCCAGTACAGTTCAGAAGATGCCTTTCAAGCATACATTTGAACCATTTTCAGCCTAGAAGAAGGAAATGTTGCAACTGTGAAATAAAGGAAATCAATAAAATCAAGTGGCAAGCATAAACATGAATAAAGGGCCCTTTCCTTTACAGGTGTGTTATCTATTTTATTTTTAAAAGAGCAGAACAATATATTGCTATCTATTCTGACAAGATTCAGGGAATATAAGGAACAATGCCTTAGTTTAATGCTTTATTCCACTATGTGTTTAATTACTTAAGGAGTATAACATACTTCCTGAATGTAGCTTCTAATTTTTGATTTTGTAGTTTAAGGTATCCTTCTAGAAATTCAGTTAAATTATTCATGCTATATAGGCTATTTTGTAATGTGAAATAGAATTAGAATGTGCTCAAAACAGTCTTAAAGCTATTTTATAGAGGGCATATACTTTATTCTTCAAAATGGCTGTCTTCAAAGTCATGAAAAATCATTACTCAGAAACATAACTCATCCTTTTAAATAATGATCAGATATAAATAAATTTCTTCTGCAATTAAACAATAAATGTATTGAAAATTTATAAATTGCTATATGGATGATGCATATCCACCAATTACAAACTTAAAATTAAGAACAGTTTGTATAAGTATGAAGAATTAAAATGAACTCTATTAAAAATAACAACTATATATTTTAAAGATAAATGATAAATATGATGAAAAGAATTAAATGAAAATTAAAATATTGGAAAACCTGTGAATAAAGACGAGCATTTTAATAGATTTGAATGTATTAAAATAATCTAGCTACTAGTTTTATAAATGAAATGTATATTCTGGCAGTTTATGGTAAGAAACTATTGAGTTCATAAGTTGGATTTTTCAAGCGTAAAATATTGTAGCTCTCACATTTTCGAGACTTAATTGTACAGTCATACAAGCTGGAGGAAATTGCTTGACAGAGATCCACAACTTGCAGGCTTTTTCAGGGTGCAGTGTCACAAGTTTGTGACATGCAGCTGGCACATGAAGCTCAATAAATGAATGGTGGATGGAAATTCAGTGAAGAAATCGACAATTAAATGGTAGTTCTGATATCTAAAAGCTGAAACTGCAGCAAAGAAGTAGTAGCTGAGTTCAATCAGTGGTAATTTTGGTTCCCTTCAGTGCCAGTTATTGGAGTTAGGAAATACCTTCATGAAACTAGAAGATTTACATGGGTAGTAATTCCAAACAGCTGTCAGATGTGTGACAAATGTCGTGTACAGTGAAGTGGTGGCATCACACTGACAAGACAGGCTGATTGACCGTGGAAGAAGTAATGGTCTGACCGATCGTGTTTCACGCTTTTCCTACATCAAAGCAAGTACGTTTGGATAAGGTATTAGTTGTTCCAGCACCGTGAACTGTGGGGAGAACAGGAAGGAATATGAGTTTTCGGCTTCCATGTAGTATTTTACCAGATTATAAACTTTATATTATTTTTATAAATTTATTTAAATTTAATAATAAAATAATTGTTGAGGACTGATTATCAGAGACTGCTTATAAATATTCATATGATCAGTTTAACAGATACATTACCACATTGTTCGGACAGACATTGACGTTTTCTACAAGCATTGGCCAGGGATGAAACATTTTGGTTTGTAAAATGAAGAGTGTCCCTTTGTGCCTTTACAGATTTTATTCTTATGTGATATATTCTGCTGGCAATCCTGATATCATTTGGAACATTGTTATTAAAGGTATCTTCTGTAAGAATTGTGGAGGGGAATTTTGGAGAGGTGAGGGCGTAAAGAGTTGCTGGTCGTCCACGAAGAAACATGTATGGTTTTGTATCAGCTCTCCTTTGATACGCATCGATTATTCGTAGCTAATTAATAAATTGATATCAACAAGTCAGATATTCGGATAGTTTAGGTGAATTTATTTAGATACCTAAATAGAATATTTTTAGGTACTACATTTTATTTTAAATCATTGGTGTCCCTTTTCAGATGTAAAATCTGGTCACTCTTACTTGTTTGGGAGCACACCTGTACATAAATATTATCATGGTATCCTGTGATTATTAAGCACAGAGTGGATCTGTGATATGGGCAGCTGTGTCGTGGTCTTCTGCTGGACCAAGAAAACAGCCCTGGAAAGGAGATCACTGGAAAGTAAGAAATTTTGGTATTGAGTCCATCCCTCCTGCCAATTTTGAACTTTGTTTCTTGCAATGGAATTTCCAAGATGATAGTTCCTTATCCATGCAGTAGGCAATCGCAGTTGAAATGGGCTCAGGAATGGAATTCATTACCATGCCCTTCTGCAGTCACCCCAGCCTCATTATGAATTGAACCGTTATAGTCTAGAGCATTCAATACCGAATAAATATCCTCAACGGCATCTCTCTGGGAACTTCTCTATCTCGTAGAAAATGGTACAAATATTTCCTCGATTGTTCAACACTTCTAATGGTGATTCCTGGCACATTAGATCCAATCTGTCTAGGTCAGAGTTGTTCCGCCATGCCGATAAAAGCTATTTACATAAATCTGAGGTGTTTCCATTATTTTGATAACCTCCTGTATATATGTGTGTATGTGGGGTTTGTGCAGAAACACTTGATCATGGGGCACTTCTCTGCTTGCTAATGAAGGCCCACTCTTGAAGGAGGAGAGTCGACAGCAGTCATCCCAAGGGATGCCCTTGTTGGTGGCTTTGGAACTGATTTATTTAAGACGCTGAAGAGTATTGTTTAATGTTTTTAAATGTTGTGGGAAATGTCTCATCCAACTGTCTCTTAGAGACAATCAATATTAAATGTCTGAGTGTTAATTCAAAGTTTGATTTTTATTAATTAATATAGGCCATCCTTTAAAATCTATAGAAGTAGGATAAGGATGTAGGCACGCAGTAAGGATTCAGGCGCATAGGTGGATGTAACTGATAGAAGGAATGAGTGTGTGAGGCATGGAATTCTCGATGTAAACTGATGAGATAGAAATGAGATTGGGGCAGCATTATTGAATGCTGTACATTAGGACTCAGTTCTATAAAAATCGTGAGGAGTGTAGGACTCATGATTGGAATTGTGAACAGTGAACTGAAAAATTAACAGATGTCTTGCATTACTGACAAGGATCTCAAGACTTTGAGGTGGAGTCAGGTTTATTCTTGGCTTGTAACATAGAGATTGATGATGTGTCTGTGATAAGCTATGCTTTCAGAAGAATCAAGAAAGTAGATTTGCATGATTTATTTTTGATGCAGTGGCGATGCTTTAAAATACGGAAAGAATAAGAAATTTTACCAGTTTCAATTCACAGTACGTAGCTCTAATTTGGTCTAAATTAAAACTATGTGATACTTTTCATTACATGTAGATTGATTACGTTTGTGATATTCTGGAATGTCTTGCATTTTAAGGAGTCTTCAAATAATCAGGCGTATATTAGTTGTTAAAATGATGTTAATTCTTTATCAATATTTTCAAAATTCGAATCAATCAGAAATGACAGGAGTTGAAACAAAACCAAATCCATCGGTGGAGCCCCAGAACAGCTGACTAGGTCAATATTCATTCTGAAGGCGATGTACAGATAGCTTTCCTCGAAATCAAAACATCTGTAAGCTTTTGGAACATTAGAGAACCTTCCCTCTTTTAATGGTGGCGATGCATGGAAAACATTTCAGTTTGATTTAGAGCAGTTTGAGAGCGCTGCGAATATTTTTAATTTATCAAACCTACAAAAGTTTATTTTCGTTGAAACCTTTGATCCTTGTTAGTAATGCCTTATTATTTTGTAGGCAGATTGAATATTTCAAATCATACCAGGAATTAAAGCTCTGTTGATAGATGGGTGTAGTCACTACTAGATTCAAGCAGTGCATGAAATGTTGAATTAGGCATGTAGGCAGAAGAATCTGAATCTATACAAGAATATTATTTTATTATGAAAGAGTTGGATGAGGATATTAAGAGAAGATACCGCTTTATTGCAATATATTATGAGGAATTAGCGATAGAAATGAAAATAAATTAGTTCATGGTTGCAAGATTTTGCATAAATTTCATGAAAAGGCAGAAATTTACGAGGTTATAAAAATGATTTATGAGAGAAAAAGTAAATACTCAGCAAAGAAGTAAAACAAAAGCCAGATAATTTTGAATCATAAACGATCAATGAAGATTAATTATGATCAGAATACTAAAGTTGCTTTTAATTGAGCAGTAAGACATTTATCTAAATTTTGTTCACATAGAATAAGGTTAAAATGTTTCAAATGTAAGACTTTGGGCATAAGGCGTCTGAATGTTTCAATTTGAAGAACCGACCCAAGTAACGTAGAATCTCTCAATGTACAGAACAAGTATATCTATTCAAAATGGTTCATTTAGTAATTTAAATATTAACTCATTGATAGACACAAATCAACCATTAATTTCTAAGAATATATTTGAAAAGTTAAATATTTATAGTCCGTCAATGTTATTAATTTATCAAGTTGATTGTAAAATAAATCCATATGTATATTTACAGGAGATACAAATGATATTTTAAGTGTTTTTGCAGTATGTAAATGTGGAGAGATGAGTATACCACATGCCAATGCTATTATAGGACTTGATGTCAATTTTGCTGGTAGAGTTCTAATAAATGAAATGGATTTTCAATAAAAATGATCTCATGAAAACAATATTTCAACGGACTGCCAATTAATGTCTTAATTGTGAGTGAAATTAAGAAGAAAATATGGAAAAGTTATAATCTTCAAAATCTAATAAAGATGATGCATCTAATCTATATTAAATTACAACCAGAGAAGATTCGTCAACTAACAGCCAAATTAAATATTTCTTCAAAATATGAGCCAATATATCAACGTACATTTACCTTTTTCTAAATAAGTTGGCCCATTCTCAAATAACTAAAGGAATTTAAACAGGGAATTATAGAACTTAGTTCTTTATAATACAGAGGGTTACTGAAAATCAAAGAAATTTAGCCTGAAGCCAGACTTCAGAAGCTAATTTTGAAAAACAACATAACAATCTAGAAAATATTCTAAAAGATTGAAAGACCAATAGCTAATTGTAGTAGTAGTTTCATTAAAACCATCAAAGGAAGAAGAAAGAAGGAAAGAAAAGGAAGCATCAATTCAACAAGATGATATACCTTTACGCCATTATCGTACAGATCATGGGACCATTTAGAAGATTCTACAAAATATAAATCATCATCGGATTACAACTAACAGAATTTATAAGAGATGGGTATGTATAAACAATCAATTATACATTTATATGACTGTAGATCTACCAATTGACTTTTCCCGGTGCAACTATTTTCCCCAAACATGTCTAAATTTATCTATGGTACAGGAACGTTGAAAGTAGAAGAAGGCAGAGCCGAAACAAGACAGTGATACTTATAGACGATGGTGTTTTCGAAGACGATGATGTTCCAAGATTGATAAATGCTCTTCGATTATCAACTTGTTACCTTACTGCTTTTAGATTTCTCTTTCAGTTTATTTTTAGGTTAGGACGATCTTTTGTTCAAGTAAGGAGTCATCTTGCTGGGAGGGGCCGAGTGTGGGTTTGTAGTAGAAACCTGCCCAATCATAGGGGCTGCTCTGCTAATGGAAGGGAGCCTCTTGAAGGAGAGTCTGCAGCAGTCATCGGAACAGGAAGACGCCTTGTTGATGACTTTAGACGGATTTATTATTTAAGACAGAAATTATAGTTTTAATGTTTTAAATGTTATTGCTTAAGAATATCTCATCAGCTATATGTAGAACGTCAATATTAAATGTCTGTGTTAATTCAAAGTTTTATTAATTAGCTCTCGATATCCCACATATATTTAGATTCTTAATAAATTATTTTAAGTATTTATTTCATTTGTTATAATATACTTATTTTGGTGTTTTGCCATTTTGTTCCAATGTGAGTACCAACATTTTAAAATAGATGAAGCACGTACATATTAATACAGTAATTTACGAATAATCTTATATAATGCTCACATTTTGCCTTTTAGAATATATTGTATAGTTCTAGATATTTGCAAAGTAATAAATTTTAAAATATTAGTTTAGAATTAATAAATGTTTCCTTTTGTGCAATATATTTTGGATCAATCTTAAAACATATTTAACCAACCATATATTTCAACTCCAGTTACAAATTTTGGATTACTTTCTTTCTTTTTAATTTTCTGTGCCTGTACAAACTGACTTTTAGTCATACGACAATAAACATATCATTACTATTTATAATAAAGTAAACTTGATATTTAAATAAAAATGTAGTCCTTATTTACATAAACTTAAGCTATGAAATATATACATATTTAAAAGAACATTCATTTTTAGTAGCCGTTTGTTATGCTAAAATGATCGCATGACTTTTCTATTTTCACAACTGAATTTATTATTAACAATGGAAAATGAAACAGATAAAGATCTGTGGCCAGTGTTAAAACTAGGATTATAGCATGTTAAATAAAAGTGACACTTTTAGGTTGATATTCTAAAGAAAATGGGTGTGGCTACATTTGGAGAAGCAAAATGTTGAGTCTTTATTGGAATCTTTATCTTTATTTGGAAAATATCTTTATTGGAATAAAATAAATTTGGCCAAGTGAGACAAAGTGTACTAAGATTGGCCAGTGACAGAGGAGAAAACCATGTTCCATAAATATGGATGAATGTAGGAGCTGCACCATCAGAATGGCCAGTTACCAGTTTTTGTTTGTGCAGTTACAGAATAATAAGAGAAGATTATAGCTTTGTCATCAAAGTTTTCCAACCCAATCTGATCCAGTAACAAGGACGACGAAGAATCAATTCATGCAGTTACTCTAACAAGTGTATCCGTTTTATTTTAAGTCAGCCACCCCGGACACTAGAGAGTTCTTTTATTAGTGTTTTCAAAGTAAATTATTCGTTCTATAGTCCCTCATCCCACAATATGATCCAAGAGGTTAAAGAAAGAGACCTCATCTGAATTCCTTAGGTGTGGATATTAAATCCCAGAAAGGTCATAATTGAAATTGGACACTATACCCAGGAAAATTCGATTTTCATCTTCCCAATTTACATGTGCGTATTGGCAGGTTGTGTAGAAGGAGAATTATTTGTTGGACTTGACTGTGGCTCCTCGGATGATCGGAGGCAGAAGATTAAAGGAATATCAGAGTTCAGAACAGGATGATGGCTTCTGGCCTACCTCTGTCTTCTCTCATGATTAATTTGGATGAGTCAGATCTTCTTCGTACAGATTAAAATTTGGCTTTCGGATAGTCTGTAGAACTTTGTTATCCAGTCCCGCGTGCACCGATTATGATGAATTTAGTTCTAGGAACATCGATTGACATTGAGTGCTTGAGAGTTTATGCCAGATGAGATCCACTTGTTTGGAAGACCATAATAAAGATCTCTTAGGAATTGAGCAGAATGGGATAGTGGAAAGGAAGTGACAAGTCAGGATATATCACTTTTCAAGGGTGTTTGGAGAAGAGTTCATGCTTGAGAACGTTTACAGTCCATGTCTTATTATAGAATTACTTTTTGTAATGGTTTTTCAAGCATAGATAATTTATACCACACTTATACATAGTATTTTAGTTTTACATCATTTCCTTTAGGAATAAAAACAAAAGATGGAAAATAAATCCCTGGAAAATCTTTGAAAATAACTGATCAGAAATGAAATAAATGAATATCAGATCTCTATCCATCTCTATCTCAATCAATCCATCTAATATAAAATGAAATTAGAAAATGAATAATTAAAATTGGTCAAATCT
>BMAW01040991.1:0-34214 GCA_019974015.1 Nephila pilipes
TTAGTTACTTGACACTGATTTAAATAAACTTAACAGATCTCTTATTTCAATTGAAGTTATGTTATTGCTCATTTAATCCCCTCTATTATCCTGGTTAAAAATGGCCGGCCATGGTTCAAAACCATGTATTATCATTGGGATTATATATTTGTTAATTCATCACAATGGCACTTAGAATCGAATCAATGAGTGACTGTCAAGAAACAATTGATTATTTCTCGTTTTAATTCAGAATTGGTATGTAATTATTCATAAAGAATATCAAAATTTGACATCCCTTCTCTGTCGTTCCTCGGAGCTGGTGCTTTTAAACTTTTTATCTGCAACAAAACTGTTCAATAAATTAGCCACTCTGGAAAAACAACTGCACTCTCTTATAGTTATGAAGTACTGTATTGACATTAATTTAAATACAAGTTACACATCACACTACAAGACACTACACAGATTACATAGAGAGCGTAAAACGTTCTCAAATTCTAATTAAAGTTCGTTCTGTTTATTGCGCTGCTCACTTCAATCAACAGCGTCCTCTGCCGAATTCGTGTAGTTTCTGCAGAGAAAATATCCAGTCCTGAACAGTCACAGACGATTATTTAGAAATTTAATTACGTCATTAATTACGCAAAAAAAAAACTAATTGATTACATCCTATTGCATCATCATCATATGTGATACAAGTGAATATAGTGGCTATAGCATTAGTTCTTTACGATTAAGTTGCATAAAAGTTATGAATATTCGTTAGTCCATAAAAAAAATGTATGCTGTAATGTAAAATGTAAGCATTATGCATTATACAGAATCATTTACTTGCTTCACACAACCGCAGTAACCGTAATGGTAAGGTATAATACTTCACACCCAGGAAATTCATGAGTTTGAATTCTGTTTCCGTCAAAAATAGTCCAGAGAATTGATTGATTGATTGCGCCAAGAAGCAACACGAGGACTATTGGACCTAGCAATTCTGAACCACGATCATGGAACGGATATTTCGATCTGCTACACTACATCCACTTGAGGACTTAGAGCATAGATTTACCTGTATCAGCTCCTCTACAGGACGGGTGTATAGTACAACCAAGACTCAAGTCCACAACTCGACAGGTCTTGAGTACATGACCACCATCATTCGGCTATCACACAGCCATTATAGTTATACTAATTTAAGATAAAGTTTCCTGGGCCTAGAAGGCTAGGCTCACCTCCCTTTCTGTAGCCTCTTGGCCTGGATGCTAGTAGCTAGCTAGTTTCCAGGCCGAGTGGTTAGTCCGACGCTGGACCCCAGTTAACTTCTCAAGAAAACTTGGTACTCATTTATCGACCCCAGAGGGGAGAAGGGAAGCATTAATCGTGACCTGCTACCCAAGCCTAAACCGATGGGAATCGAACCTGAGTCGACAGTACTCGCAGTCAAATATGCTAACCACCGCTGCCACGTGTGAGTGATATATACTTAGTTTAAAATGGTGAAATCTTTGAGTGTAGTTATGTGGACATTTGGCTTGTGAGATATTAGTTATAGCACCATCCACGTAATCTATTGATGGCGCGATTGTGTGGTAGCTTAGTGGCCATGGTCGCGAAGTGGTTTCGGCCCATGTTGATTTCATCGAGTCGTGGGTTCGAGCGCTGATGCCACTTTAGACCTGCCGAGTAGCTGGACCGTGTGACGTATGTTAAATCTGTCGAGGCTCTAGTTTTCCCATTGGTGGGATGAGGATTTTTTAGTTAGTTATATGTTATTAACGTCGATCAAGAAACAGCACGAGGGTTATTAGCGACGTACCTCGTAATTTTGAACCTCGGTCAAATGACGAGGACGACACCTGAGCTCCCTCTCCTAACTTCCACACTACGCCAACGGGAAAACTTTGGGCCCCGATAGATTTAACGTGCATCAGCCCCGGCTACACACAGCTGGTCTTTAGTGGCATCGAGGCTACAGAAAAGACGAGAACCGCCAGATGGGAGTCTGCCGCCATGATCACTCTGCTACCGCGGCCACGGTGTCAAGGGGATATTTGGAGAGAAAAGTGCAAGTTCAGATGCACTGTCCGTCGCCAATAGCCCTCGTGTTGTAACTTTAATAAACAATTATAATTTATTCATAGTTTGAAAATATAAAATTTATCGCCACTAGCTCTTGTTAGATATTAGTTAGATAAACCATCTGTGTAGCAAATATACCCTCATGAATTTGCCGTACAATGTTCAGAAAAACAAAAATATGATATATATATATATATATATCAGTGTGTGTATGTGTGTTACAATGCTATTTCTTCAGTTCCAAAAAATGGTTCGGCGTATCTCTTCGTGTGTATTATTTACGGCAATTTCAGCATTGCACAAATATGGCTCCAGTACCTCTAGGGGGGGGGAGAGAACTATGAGTCAACCTTTATTTACCCAATGTAAATATAAGAAAAACTTTTAAAAAAACACAACAAAAGATTCTTTTTTAAAAGAGTTTTGCGATAACAATGGAATAGAAGTGGGGACATGTATCTCTTATGGTAGTGGTTAACTTTGAAAGAAAGATGCGGAGGCGAAAAAACACGTTTATACTGTACTCAGAAAAAAGCTCCCCTATGCCCGTTAATAATACCTCAACAGACGGCTTGTCCACCTCCCGAAGACAGAAAAAAAAAATCATGAAAACTCAGACATTTGAGTCACCATCTGGTATGACGTGTCCCAGAGTGGTAAAAAGATCAAAGGCTCCTTTTTTAAAAAATCTATTTCGTGGTGGTGCTAATAGAAAAAGGGCACAAAGAAGAAGGAATAAAAGAATTAATCTATGAGATCTCTTTAAAAGAGTTTAAAACAGATGTGAAATAAAACTCAATCACAATAAAAGCCAGTTCTTTTGAATGAATTATCCCGCTTTTGTTGCCGTTATTGTTGTTATTTTTTAACTTTCTTTGTCTGTGAACAAATCGTCTGCACAAATGAACTTGATATTTGTTGATTGATCTGCACGTGGGAAGAAGTTTTTCTTTTATTAATGGAAAGTGTTTCATTTATTCGCGAAGTTTATTTATTTTTTAATATTCATTACACAGATTTTTTTAAAGCAATATGAAATAAAATCAAACTTGCTCAATTTAATTTTATTATAAGTTTTATTATTATTTTATTCAGAGATTCTCGAAAATCATTACTTATGTAATTCATAAATAATTCTCTAATTTATAATTTGCCTCATGTATTAAGTGATTCTCAATAATTTTAGAAGATAAGGATGTAATTTATAGAGTTGTTTTTAAGTAACCGAAGATTTATGTTTATAAATTATTTTTTTACCGATTGATTTCAAACCATCTATTACTGGTGGAATGCGCAATTTAATTACAATTCATTTAGAGCATTATTTATTAACTACAATGAAACAATCTAGACAAATGAGACGAAAAGTTAATCGATGTTTATTTAGTCATGGGCTTATTTAAAGTTTTATAAATTGCTAAAATAATTTTTAAAAAACTAATGCGAAATTTTAAATGGCCTAAAAATTTTTGTAAAAAAGTTAATAAAAATAGAATAAAATGAGAAAATAAACATAATTTCTCAAATCTGAAAATTTCGATTCCACGTCACTTGATTGAAGTTCAAAATTACGAGGTCTGTCGCCAGTAGCCCTCGTGTTGCTTCTAGCGCGACGTTGATAAAACAAATCAATCGATCTGAAAACTTTGATAAAAAATGTTGCAATGTAAACAAATGGCTTAAGGCTTTCGTTTACCGGTCATTTTGATTTCTTGAATGTAATGTTTAATCTTATGGAATTTCTACTCCGTGTGCTCTCAAATCTAATCTATTTTTATCTATTTGAAAGTAAAAAAGTGTGTGTATATATATGTAATGATTCAACTTAAATTTGTAATAATTCACTGAAAAATATAATTTAATTTCCTAATTTTCTTTTCTCTAACTCATAAGTAAAGAGTTCATTCCTATTTTTGATCCAATTCTAAATTATCCTTTTATTTGTTAGATCACGCGCTCATAAAGTCTGTTGAATCTGCTTTCACGTAGTCATAAATCTATCAGAAATAATCCCTACGAGACTGATAAATGACATGAATATCCCTCATTATCCCTTCATCTCATACCACGTGAAATTGAGAAATTCCTAGATATCCCTGTCTATAAAATGGAATGCAAGGTAAATTTCTCTCCCTTCTGCTCTTGTCTGATGTAATGCAGAAAGCGGAGCTACGTCTCTTACCTTCTCCGATTTAATAATGCATACCTTGTTGCGTCACTCTCACTCAACGAAATGCATAAACAGTCATGGATTTTGAAGTCACCGTTTTATTTCGTCACAATTATTAAAGTGTGTTTGTGTAGGAGGTATCCGTCTGGACAAGAAGACACCTTCTGTGCATCGGTGTCTCGGGGGGGGGGGGGCGAATGCTTGGTGGCGGCATTTACCAGTTCAATGATAGGCTTGCAGTCGAATCATTATTTTATTCGTTATTAGATGAAATAAGACTATTTACAATATAACTATGTGCAGGTGATTTTAGATTCACTAGCTCCCTCGAGAAAGATAGATGACAGCCCAATTTTATCGCATATCGGCGATGGACGTTCAACTACATCAGATGAAGAGAGAAGGCGGAGAAGAGAAGAGGAGGAGAGCGAGAACTACACGCTTCCCCGTTTTGTTCAGGAATAGGGGGCGCTGTGTGAGTTATCACATGACGCTGATTCGTGGCACCGCTTATCAAGTAACTGAGGAATTCTTTTGCAGTAAATTTGAAAATACAGTTAATACTTTGATAATTAGCTGGAAAATCATATATATATATATATATATATATATATATATATATATATATATATAATGAAGGAAAACATTTTCTCCTCGATATTTGAAAAACATTTAAAATATTTTTTAAATATCTGATAACTTGCAAACGAAAATAATAATAATAATGATATATTGTAAAACATAATAATGGGTAAAAATATTTTTAAGAATTGGAGGAGAAATGTGTAATCCCACAGAAACTTTCAGTATTTTTTGCTCTATCGGGTGCATTTGTTTGCATTTATATAGATAAAAACAGAAAATATTTGAGAACGATAGTAAAAATTCTACAGAATTAACATTACGTTCACGAAATCATAACAGCCAGTAGACTGGAGCCTTTAAATTGAATCAGCATGAATTGAATAAACTTTTTCGTCAAAAGCTAGACACTAACTATGAAATTATATTTTCAATTATATTTGATTTTATATTCCATAAGAGAATTAAAGTTTTTTTTTTTTTATTTTTTTTTATTTCTCCTATCAAGAAAAATAAGAATTTTTTGTTGCATTCCTTTCAACACTTTTTTCGGAAAACTGAATCATGGGTTCAAGTGACCATTCATCACTTCAAAAAAATTCGAATAGTTTTATAAATATGAGTGCGCATCTATCAATTTTCAAGTAATATTTCGTAAAACACTCGCGCAAGTCAACTTAAAGCGATCAGGAAGTCGATTCGCTTCAAATACCTTCGAAGTGATAACAGCCTAATTGCGGTGTCTGAAAAGCAACGATAAAAGACGCAGCAAAAAATATAAAGAGCTCGAAAACCAAAAGAACACGGCTTTCACCACCTATCAAAACGGAAACTACCTATTCTGTCAGCACAGTTTTTTTTTCTTGTCTACAATTCAATTCAAAGCCCCGTTATCATCTTCCAGATCTTCACATCTCCTAGGTTACGGTGGCTGATCCTAATTCTTGATTAGACTTCTTCCCTTTCAGATATACCCCAGATAGTATTCCATGGCGATTCTTTTTATAGATTTGCCTATCTTACAAACCGGCATGCTCTTTGAGAGAGATAGGCGTTGGCCTTAGATAAACTCAAAGACTGGCGAAGGCCTCATATCTCAGTTTGTGCATTAAATTAGTTTTTTAATGCGGAAAACGTTTCAAACAGCATTGACCTGTCGAACGTACGCGCGAGATGCTGTAAGGTAAGTTGTGTCACGTGGCTCAGGGTATCCGAGTCCGTTCTGGTCGTTTCCGGGCTCTCGGGCCCACGCAAATGTATTCAAAGTTACAAGCACGGCTACAGTTATGCTATTTTTTTTTCCCTTTGTTATTTGTTTTTAAACGTAATTATTGATTTCAGTTGAGTTCGTATTATTTTGTTTCCGTAAGGTTATTCTTGAATGTCATTAAGAGGGATGGGGGGGAGACTGGTTAGGGTTGATAAATCGATTAAATTGTTACAAGAAAATTGTGGGCTTAAATTGCTTTATGAGTTTTTATTGGCCTCGGGAAGTAAATATGCAAAAATGCGAAGTTAATATGCCGATTATCTCAGGGTAGAGAAGGTCACAGTCGCTATGTGATTTCGAAAAATGGGAGGTTGCAGGAATTTGCTCCAGACAAAACGTCGACGTTGTTGTTGAAAGAAATTATAAGTATTACATAAAAACTGATATGGCAAATTGTTTGAAGACATGAAATTTACTTTTTCAGTGAAGAATGTGTGTTTCATACTGTTATAAGATTATAATAGTTTTGTTACATAGCCTGAAAATAATTATATTTGTCCGCCATTTTCTTTTCCCCCCCCCTCCATGTCTCACGTTTTCTTCTTCTTTTATTTCTCAAATTCATAATTTTCTTTAACAACGTATCGAACTTGAACACTGGTAGTAAAAAGAATTTATTTTACCAAAATTATTGCAATGAATAAATTTTAATAATTTATTTGATTTGGAAAATTAAAAAAAAAAAAAAAAAAAAAAAACTTAGTACTTACTTCTAATCAAATGTTTTAAGTTATAGAATGGAACAAATGATACTGAAAGTACGATATTATTAATTTGAAAACAATGAGGCAAAAGGCAAACCAGGCTAAATTTTAGTTTAAGCGAGATTATTAATTAAAAACCAAACGAGACCAAGAGTCGAAGGAAGAAAGATGTAAAATAAAGAATAATGAAAAGAAAAAAAAAAAAACATTGTAGAAATGCATGAGTAGTTAAAAGAAATAACGCATTTAAATCTGTTTTTAATACTTTTGTCGAGATTTTAGATTTTACTATCAATTGTTTCTGTTATACTATTCAATATCTATTATAGATGTCGAGGAAATATTCATTTGTTGAATAAACGATATAACAGAGTGAAAAATATTGACCTTTATTCGTAGTGCAGATTAAAATTTTGCTCTCACTTTCAACAAATAAAACAACTCAATAACTTTTTAAACATGCTCCATAAACCTTTTTTCAACTTTTTTTTTAACAAAATTGCAGACTGTTTTTTTTTTTGTCATTTTTAACAGATTAAATTAGAAAAAATGATAATATTTAGCAAATGTTATTGGAGATCAAAGTAAGCACGCAAATCGTGCAAAGAAGTAATATTTAGGCAATATGAATCGAGAATCACGAAGGTTTTTCTATAGATCTTATTGGTTTTAACAAAATGTTCCACTGCGCTGTTATTGTTTTTATTACGCGTTTTTTTTTTTTTTTTCCCCTGCTTCGTTTTAATTGCATTCCAAGTTTTCTTATCTAGGAACTTGTACAATGTAAATAAAGAATTCAGTTTCTTCTTATCGTTTTCATACAGCATTTTGTGATTTTTTTTTTTTTTTTTTTTCCTTTTCTGATTGTATTACGGTTTTTCTTCTCCAAAATACGATTCAAAACAGGAATTCTACTGCCTATTCTTTGCCTTCAGTACTTTCCAATATTTTTTTCACTTCATTATCATCGCATTTTAAGTTTTCTCCCGAATACGCTGTATAATGTAAGTGAGGAATCCCACTTATTCGTGTTGTTTTCATAAAGAATTTTCCAATACTTTTTGCTTCATTTTAATTGCATTCCAAATTTTCTTCCCCAAAATACATTGTACAATATAAATGAGGAATTTCACTTCTTGGTGTATCTAGCAATTTGTAATTTTTTTTTTTGCTTCATTCTTATTGCATTCCAAGTTTTCTTCTCTAAAATAGGAGTACTTTGTGCAATGGAAACGACTTATTCCTGTTGTTTCCATCCATCACTTTGCAATGGTGTTTTACTTCATTATCACTGCATTTTAATTTTTTTTACTTCATTATCACTGCATTTTATATTTTAATATGTAAATCTTGAGAATTCTTTTTTTTTTTTCCGATTTATTGAAAACCATTCGAAAGTTCACAGAAACACTTAGCATTTCATGAGAAGGCCTGCTATATGCTCTCACGAAAAAGGTTTCGTTATACGATTTTAGAACAGTTATAAAGAAAAATATGATAACAAGAATATCATTTGTAAGATTTTCTGGAAAAAGAAGAGGAAATATAAGAAAAAATATTTATTTGTTTTCTTTATGTAAGGCTTAATAAAGCACAATTGTAAGTTTTTGACTTTTCCCAAACAGGAAAAATGGAACACTGGAGTGCTTGTCTTAACAACAGGATATGACACAGTTTCTGTACAGAGGACCACAGTGTGTCTTTTCTTCTCTTTTTTTTCAGGAACATAATTTCTTACTTCCTTAGTTCTCGCACTAACTATTAAAACGATTGCATTCAGGAAAATAAACTAACCCGAATTAGTTAATTTCTTCTGCTTTATTACCCTCAACCAACGACTGTCTAATAAGTTAAATTTTAAAAAATGAAATGGGATTCGTTTTAATTCTTATGAATCGCTTTTATTTCATTACTCTGAAAAGAATAATTTCCGAAGCAATTTCTCACGATTCAGAAGTTCTCTTATTGTCAAGATTATTTACATCTGTTAATATTTTTTTTTTTTTTTGATAAAATGGCATGAAGAAAAATGCATGGGCATAAAATAAAGAATACTTGGTGTTTGGTTCAAATTGTTGACATTATAATACATTATGATTATGATGAATATATTTAGTTTGTTCAAGGTACATTTGCATTGCTAAGACACATTTAATTTACTATTTTATCGTTAACTTTTATTTTAGTATCCGAACAGCGTATTATCGTCTACTTTAACAATTTATCGTTTGCTCTTACTTTAATATTTAACTAATAATTGATTTTTATGCTAGAAGCGTCTGATTTTAACACTGACAACGTTTTTGTACTTCAGAATGTTTTGCTGTTGAAAATAAAAATGAAAAGAAATTTGAAGGAGGTATTTTCTTTTCTTGATGGTAATTGCTTTGGTAGAGACTGGGGCTTGGAAGTACTTTTACTTTACTCTAATTAATTTCATTTTCAATAATTTTACTTATCGAGAACTTAACAGAGAAGAAAATGGTAGCACATGTTAAAATGAAATTAGCAGAGCCAATTTTCATTTTTGTTTTGTTTTTGAAGCTCTCAATTTTGCGAGTGGTTCGACACTTTTAGAAATAACATGTTTTAAGAAAATTATTTTACATAATTTCCAGAAATTAATATTACTGGACACTGAAACTCAGAATAATGTTTAAAATAGCAAAAATATACTCTGCTCAAAATTTTTAATACATATAGAAATGCAAGTTTCATAGTCTTATTGTAACTGAGTTGTGATTACTTTTAGAATTAGCGCTAATTAATGAATAAATATAAACTGTATTAGGAGGCGGGGTCGAAAAATAATGTTTCAATGGTTATAACTTTTTTATTTTATTTCTTAAACCGTTTTTAAAATTCTTGTCATTCCTAAAAACTATGTTTGTTCAAAAAATTTTTTTTTTGTCATTTATGTGATGAGAACTGAAAAAGATGGCTAACACATAGAGATGAGTTTGAAGAAACGAGATGTCATTGCACTCGACCTTGCGAATTTCACCTCCACCCAAACACAAAAATTCACACCACTTTCATCCTGACAACGAGATGAAAACTGAAATCAAAGCCAGGTGGCGACAGCATCCACCGGACGGGGAGCTCTCCAACGGGTTTGCCCAAATGGTTCCGCGGCGACGCAAGTGCATGGACAAGGACAGGGACTGTGTCAAAAAGCGCATGGTGCATTACATGAAGGATACATACCTCTTTCAGATACAACAAGAATTTTATAAAGTGGGAGCAAATGAAAAAATTTAGGCCGAGGAGATATTACTTTTCTATGAATCGAACAGAAAGATTTATTTCATACCGAAATATTCATAAGCAAACTAAAACAAATAGATAAATAAAATTGAAATTGGCTTTGTTAATTTCATTTTAACATGCAGTAACTTTTTTTTGTATTATGTTGTCAAAAAAAATAGAATTATTTAAAATGAATATTAATTAGCGTAAAGTAAGTCTACTTTCAATTCCCAAGCTCCACAGAAACAATAACTATTAAGAAAAAAAATTACCTTCTTCAAATTCCTAATGCATTTTTTTTCACCAATAAAACATTCTAAAGTACAAAAACGTCGTCAAAGTTTAAAAAAACAGACGATTTTTCCATAAAAAATTAATTATTAAATTAAGTATTTAAAAAAAAAAGTGCAAACGATTCATTATTAAAGTAGACAACAATATTTCGTTAGGATATTAAAATAAAAGCAGACGAGAAAATCTTGAATAAAATATGTCTTAGCCAATGTAAATATAACTTAAGCTAATGGTATTCAAACTTTGGGGAACCCTTTGAGCTTACCATTTTCTTGAAGGACCCTCTTTAACAAAACTTTAACCTACTCAAATTTACAAATTTACTATTGCATCTCTATTTTATCACAATAGATGCGTCTTAACAAGATAATGAATGATCTGGTAGCTAATTGGATTTTTCTAAAGAATATTCTATGAATAATAAACAAAAGCAATTATATCTAAAATTATAACAAATTAATAAAAAGTAAAAAAAAAAAAAATGTAATGATTGTGATTGTTTTTTTTCATTTCAAAGTATTTTTACTTCTGGAATAATTGTTGAATTCAACAATCTATTGTCATCTTTAACCAATTTGTTTTCAAGATTTTCGCATACATATTTTGAAGCATATGACATTAGATGTTTCAAAGTTCTTTGGGCAATTTCAGGATTATTTTTTTTTCTAATGTCAATCAAAAAAAAAAAAAAAAAAATGCAATGCATAATATCAACTTGACTAAAATTTAGTTTCAATTGAGTGTCGGTCTATGTATCAATTTATTATTCTCTTTCTTTTATTGGAAGTTCGGAGGTGTCACATTCTTGATAAAGGTTTTGAATCTAAGATAATTTTTCTTTTTGAACAAGGAAATATTCAAGAAATGCTTTTTACAGATCTGATTAAATGTTGGACCAAACAAATTTTTAACTGGATTAGCGTTACCGTCTACTAAAATACTATGCAAATTAGGAAAGCATTCAATATTATCTTTCAAAGTGTAATTTGCCAAAAATTTTAATTTTAGAGTGGCGCCAAATTTACTTTGTACCGTGAAATAAGCAGCCAAATGATTCTTCATCTGAGCCAAAGAACGGAGACCAATATGTGTACGAATGCGTCTCGATTAATGCATTTGAAGCATGTGACTTTTACGAAATTTAAGGTTTTATAATATCCATATAATATTTAATTTATATTTATTTTTACGAGTGATTTCCTTTAAAAATCCGATTTCTTATAAAAATTAAAATTTTGGTTCTTTGATTAAGCAAATACTGATCTCTTGCGGAACCCCTGTCAAAGTTCTAGGGAACCCATGTTGAAGATCTCTGTCTTAAGCAAACTGAATGTATTCATTATAATCATATTGTATTATAATGTCAATCTTTTGAATCTAGCATAGTGTATCCTTTACGTTATGCCCACGCGTTTTTGTTGACGCCGTTTTCTCAAAACAACAATAAGTTAGCACATATTAATAAATATAATGTGATTTCCAGTTTTTAATCTTGACTCATTGTTTTGTTAATGTTGTACTTGGAAGTAACACGAGGGCTATGGGCGACGGAGCTCATAATCATGAGCCCCGGTCAAGTGTCGAGACCTCCCTCTTCAAACTTCCACACCAAAGGAAGACTTGAAACCTCAACAAATTTAAAATGCATCATCTCCGCTACACGGACTTTAGTGGCGTCAGGGATCGAACCCACGATTCGACAGAAACAACACCTGTCGCGAGTTCGTGACCTTGACCACTAGGCTACCGCGGCCACCTGTTTTCCATCTATATTATTGCATCAGTGACGATAGCTCTTATAATAAACGGTGATGTTCGTTGGTTCATTACTGTAAAAGAAATTGCATTTCTCCATTCATTATGCAACCTTGAGAACAACATTCCCCAAAGCTTGTTGTGTAAATAACCCCTTCGCACGTAACGCGGCAGCTGAATCAAACAAACCGTTTTTTTTATCTCTCTCCCATCTAAGGCTCACTTTTATGACACTTGACATTGACACTGAATTAAGTTACGGCACATTTTATGACTTGTATACTCTACAGCAAACGGAGCTGTTTTTCGTACAGAGATTAGATTTCTAGAAAACAGCAAGGTATTTTTATTCCAAGAAAAGAACGCTAATTTAACAAGATACGTTGGATGTTTTGTGTGTGTGTGTGTGTGTGTATTAAATTAGAATTTGTTCTAGCACAGTATGACTGTGAAGGCTGTTACAGAAGTGAATCCAAATTCGAAGCACTTTTTCAGACTGAAAATTGCTTAACATTTTAATATCATATTCTGACCCAGCTATCTTATAAAAAAAAAACACTATGCTGTTCATTATCGTCAGAATTAGCCTATTTCAGAGCACTATGCTATTCATTATCACTATGGATTTCCTATGATATTCATTATCACTGTGGGTTCCCTATGCTATGATTTATCACATTGGATTTCCTATGCAATGCATTATCACTAGGGGTTTCCCATGCTATTCATTATTGCCAAGATCAACCCATTTTATCCAGTATAAGATAAGTTCTATATTTCATTTCCTATATTGTTATATGAAAGAGTTTTTTCACTTAACATGCTCGAGAGGAAAAGTATGTAATCATGGAATGTCTCTAAATATTAAAGACGTAAGATATTAAATGAATATATTGTAACATCCTGGCAAGATTTTCCTTCTCTTGATTACTCCAACATTTGTCAATTCTTAAACAGTAAAATAATAGTCAATCTTAAGGCTCCCGTCTACCCGCCATTTTGATTTCATCAGCTTAATGTTAATCCTATGGAATTTTGACTTGAATTCTCACATCTTTAATATGATCTATTTGAATGCAATAAAGTGCGTGTGAAAGAGCAAAAAATAATGAATGCTTTTGTGGAATTACTTTTTTCCTCTGATTCTTAAAAATATTTGAAAATATTCTTTAAAGACCGGAAAACTCAAAAATGAATCATTAAAATAAGAATAAAAATATTTTTAAAATTCGTAGGAAAAAAATAATTCCACAGAAGCATTGATTATTTTTTGCTCTTTCCGATGCACTTTATTGCATTCAAATAGATCAAATAGTAAAGATGTGAAAATTAAAGTCAAAATTCCGTAGGATTAACTTTACGTCCACGAAATCAAAATGGCGGGTAGATGGGAGCCTTAACTGAACTTATGGAATATCTCTAAATATTAAAGACGTAATATATTAAACGAATATATTGTAACATCCAGGCAATATTTCTTTCTCTTGATCACTCCAACACTTGTCAATTCTTAAACAGTTAATAAATAATAGTCAATCGTTACTGAATTTATGGAATGTCTTTAAATATTAAAGGCGTAAGACATATCGTAAGGCTAAGAAATTATTTCCTTCTCTTGATCGCTCCATCATTGATCAATATTTAAACAGTCTACAAATAATAATGAAAAAAAAAACTCAAATGATCTTCGGCCCTTCTCTTCAACAACAACGCCAGAATTTAAAACGCCTACAAAACTAGTCCGAGAGAGACGTCTCTTCAGTCTGGTTGGTAAAGGCGCAGCAAAAATCGACCGGTAATTTTTCTTGCGACCCAATGAACCAGGGATCGAAACAGCCGGCGGCAACCAAGGCCATCAGTTCTTTCTTTCTCCACGGAGTCAGAAAACCAGAAATGCCGAAAACTTATGGAATGTCTCTAAATATTAAAGACATAGGACATGTTACGACGTTCAGGTATTATTTCCTTCTCTTGATCGCTCCGTCACTAGTCGATAATTAAAGAATACTCAAACGAATAGAAAGTCAGACAAAGGGGGAACGAAATTATTCTATTCACAGTTACTAACATTCAGCATTCAAAATCTAAATTATTAAAAAGTCCCTACACACTGCCGATTCTAAACATTACAAACATTACTTAACTGTTTCGGATTAATTGGATCCGAGTTCGTAGTGGAATTTGAAATGAGGGTATGACTCGCTGACCGTATGCAGATCCACTACAATTTTGATCTTATATCTCATTACCCATGCCAGCGTAAGCACGATCCTAATTTATTCGACTATAACTTCCACTCACCATCTGTATCGCTCACGTATTAAACGCTTCTGTGCTTATAAATGCTGTCAATCAATCATTTCACTATACTTCATTAATTTTGTTTCAATTAACATCTGTTATTTTTCATTTATTGAACGATATTCTCCAAATCAAACAACATCATGTTAAAATTTCCCAAAGATTAGTTGAAGAGAATAGAACTCCGCTATAATAGGTGTCACAACATGAAGAACTTATATGAAAATTGGTTTTTTTGTTTTTTTTGTCTGAAAATGTGATCCAAATGTTATTCAAACTCTGACTGAAAGTGAAAACATCTTTAAATGCGTAAAAATTTGTTCTTACCTTTTAAGACTCAATATTAAAAAATTTTGCATTTAAAATATCTGATTTTTTTTTTTTTTTTTCTGTTTTGGCTTTATGTTATAGACCAAAAACATGAACACATTTTCATATTGAAAATGTCCTAATATTTGTGCAATTTTTTGAGGATATCATATATATCCGTTTGTCATAACACCTGCTTAAATTTAAGAATTACTCAAATTCTTTTTTCCCCCCCATTTCAGTACGTAAAGGTGAAAATTCAATTAGCATTATGGTATAAGCAGAGCCGAGTTTAGGTTTTGTGAAGCCAAGTAATAAAGCCCAAACTCCAGAGATCCTTTATCAACAACAAATTGACGCTGTTTTTTGTCTTGAATATATCATACATGATAATTTATGGGTTTATGAGGAGGCTTGCGTAAATTGCCTTTCTGCGATTTCGTTGACCACCTTGCTGCGCGACCGTCTTTAAGAAGTTTGATTTGTATTAAGCAATCGTTCCGGGAGAAGCGCGCGACCACTCAACTTTTTGTTTGAGAAAAACATTATTATTCTATTTACTGTAGAACTATTTAACAACCTACAGTTTTTTTTCCTTCTAATTTCTTACGGATTCGAACACAAATTTATTATGACAAGATATATTTCTACATCTAGGGTTAGTCACATATAACAAAATTTGTATTTTATCGAAGTAATTGTTGAAACGAAATACAATTAAGAAGGAAAGAGTATTAAATGGTGAAATATAATTAAGAGAAGTATATTAGTAGTAAAATATACAACTAAAAAGTGTATTAAAAGCAAAATGATTATTAAGTTCTGACTTACAAAAGGATTATTTTTATTCACAGCACATTTAATAATGTAAGCACATAGGTAAGCATTGGCAGCTGAAATGATACAATTCGAAACTTCCTACTTCGATGTGTTAAAATTTGATCTCTATGCAATTTCGCCAGAATAAATAAATAAATAACTGTTTGAGATGTACGAAATTCTCTACACACCTTGAGGCCTTAGGCTTCAGTCTATTTAGGCTACAGGATATAAAGATTTGAAATATGCTGCGTGTTTTATACTGGTTAAAATGGATTAATTCAAAAACAGAAGCGATTAGCATAACAAAATATGCTAATTTCTATGAGATTGGAAAGTCAGATTATAATATTAGTGTGTTTGTGTTGGAGCATTTTTTTTCTCTGAAAAATGTTCCAAGTTTATGCTATCATTTTTTCAGAAAAATTTGACACAAGAAAGTGACACGCCCCCGATATACCTTGGTGATCAGTCTATTTTTGACTCTCCTTCTAGTCAAACAAAAAATTTCTACTTTTTTTTTTAAATTTTTTTTTCAGTCGAGATTGAAAATGCGAATATTTTGTGCAGCGAAGTGAGATTTGACGTTTGCGCCATAAAAACCTTCTTTCAATCAATCACTTTTTTACTCAAGGTGAGAACATTTTTTTAAGCTTTTGAAATTTGAAATAAAGTGCAAGTCAAAAAATTAATTTTTTTTCAAACTGCCGAGTAATATATTAATTTACATATAAACAAGGATCAAAAAGATTATTGAAAACTGTTTCCAATCATACGGATTGTTAAGGCATTCATAAATCCCGCGTTTTTATCTCGCACAATTTTTTTTTTGGCAACTTTTCAAAAATTTATCTTATTTTTGCGTATATTTTTGATGTCTGCTTTCACCAGTAACGCGAACTTAATTTTCAAAAACATGTCATAATAAATTTCTCCTGAATGTTTTACTGGATTGAAATAAAATATATGTAATATATGTCTGATACTTGTTTTCACCACTAATGAATTCAATTTTCAAAAATACGTCGTAATAAATTTCCCCTAATTTTCTTATTGGATTAAAGTCAAGCAAATAAAAAATTGAGTATTATATTTAATTTTAGATTTATGTATTACCTTAAATCATATATAAACTGGAATCAATATACGACTGAAAATGAATAACACTATTCAGAATTTTAAGACAGCTGTAAGGCAGCCATTTTTTTAGACACCTAAGGGGCCATTGTTTTAAGTGTAACGTTTTGGCCAACCAGATCACTTTTCAATTTTTTATTATTTGCTTCAATTTTAATTACATTTAGCTTAAATATATTGAATTAAATAACTTATCGTTTCTTTTACTTTTTTAAAATCGGAAAAGTTTACTATTGTCCATTTCTCGATATTTCATCGTTTACTTTATTTTTTTTTTATATTTAATTGAGCAATTTAATAATAATTATAAAAAAAAGCGCACCTTTGGTGGCTAAATCTGTTCTACAACTTTTTAAATTTTTGTATCTGAATTTCAGTAACGAAACTAGAATACTGCAACAAAAAACTTTTTAAATGTTTCTTTAAAAATTTATCATTACATTTTATCTTTGATTTAATATTAATTTATAATATAAACAATGAGAAGAGTTTTGCCTTAAATATTTCTGCTATCACATTATTTGATAGATGAATATTTTGCTTTTTTGTTTTTTGTTTTGTATGGATGCAACACATTTTCTAAAGGAATAGTAAATTATTTTAGCATTCAATTACAATTTTCATCTGACGAGTATTCTTTCTCAAAAGAATTGATATCGATCAGTTGAAGGAGTTGCTTTGTAAAATAGAAAAAAAGATCGAGTCACTTAATCCATTACACTTGAGCACATATTTACTATTTTATGAAGCACAGCTGCGACTACTTACGGCGTAACAGCTGCCAAATCTGCCAAAACACAGCGTCGCTTTCCAGCTACTTAAATTTCTGCTGTAATGTCTAAGAGTCTAAATTTAGTGTATTGATTTTCGAATGCCGTATAGGGATGGTTCGTAATTCGCCAGTTTCAGTCGAAGTCTTATCAAACTTTATTTAGGTACATTTAAGCTGAGAGAGAGTACATATCAAAACTAAATAAAGTAATTATCACAATTTAAATATTTGAAATTTTGTTTCATTCATTTTTTTTTTTTTTTTTTTTTGAAAAAGAAAGTCCCTATTATATGGAAATACTATCTTCTTTTATAATAATTAATTGCAATAACTTCGTTGAGGAGTTACGAATTTTGTGTCAAAAAAGGTGTCCTCGAGTTCGAGTCTCGATTTCGTCAAACATCCTCTAGCGAAATCATCTTGAAGTGTCAAGTGGTACTGTGTCATATATAATTAGATTTTGTTTGTATGAGTGTGTGTCTTACGATGGGGAAGTAAATAGAAGCTAATCCAAATCCAGGAAATTTTGCTTACCGCCCGAACATTGTTCTCAATTATCAACGTCCATTGCCGTAGGTCATACGGTAGTTAACAGAAGCAAATCAAATATTGTTTTTGAAAGATAAAAACCCCACAAAAATAACGAAACATTCAGATTGATAATAAGTCTTTTAATATCCTAAAATATAAGTTTGTGGCAGGAATTTTCAAACAGTGAGCTGTGAAAACTTATAAATATCATACGCGATATTATTTTCCAGACAAGTTGATTTCCTTTTACTTGGCTTTCTCTTAAAAAATGTTGGTTCTTTCATAGATTTTTTTTGTTTTTTAGGTTTTAAATTTTAAGATCGTTTAATTAAATATATACTGCTGTTTGTAGAAAATGCAACACCATGAAAGAATCATCAGAATCAAATGAAATTTAATGCAGAAACGACTTGTACTGATACAAATAAATGATGAAATTTTCAAAACAAAAGAAACAAATTAAGCGTCCGAAATCAGTATTTGGTGCAGCCACCATGCGCTGCAATAAGTGCTGCTATACGACGTGGCATGGAGTCAAACAGATGTTGAATATCTGCTTGAGGAAGAGAATTCCATATCGCTTGTATGCGCAACCAAAGTTCGTCTTTGGAAACTGCAGGACGCGGATCACGAGCGAGACGCCGACCAACCATATCCCACACGTGCTCAATAGGCGACATATCCGGTGAATAAGCAGGCCAAGGAAGAAGTTGCATGCGTTGTGCTGAACAGAAGTCTCGAACAGTCCGCGCAACATGTGGGCGTGCATTATCCTGCTGAAAGATAGCTCCAGGGATGCCTTGAAGGAAAGGAACGACTTCGGGCTGTAGCACTTCACGGACGTACCTGTTGCTATTGAGATTACCCTCAATTCGTATCAAATTGGATCGTCCATGATACGAAATCGCACCCCAGACCATAACTCCGGGTGTTCGACCACTATGTCGTTCAATAATACACTCAGGAAGGCAGCGTTGACCGGCATAACGTCTAACACGAACACGGCCATCATGGGTCCACAAATTGAAGCGTGATTCATCTGAAAAGACAACTTGGTGCCAATCAGCTCGCCTGTCTCTGTGCTCAAGAGCCCACTGCCGACGCAGCCGTCGATGATTCGCCGTGAGGGGAATCCTGTATAAAGGCACCCTTGCACGCAATCCACGGCGCAGCAGACGACGACGAATTGACGAAGCCGACAATTGTACACCTGTAGCAGTAGACCAACGTGCTGCCAGCTGCCTGGAGGAAGCTGTGCGATCATTCACCGCCATGCGGAGCAGGTGTCGATCATCGCGCTCTGACGTCACCTTCTGTCGTCCAGTGCCTGTTTTTCGAGTTGTTCGGTGCTCGTCGGTCCACTGCTTCCAAACTCGCATCACTGTGGAACTGTTCCGCTGCATACGAGCTGCTATTGCGCGATAGGAAAATCCTCCTTCTCGAAGGCCGATTATCCTCCCTCGTTCAAACTCCGTAAGTTGCTTGAATTTCTTATTCTTCCGTCGTGGAGGCATACTCAGGTCTCACTAAACGTTTGCCACTAACAAATAATCATAGACTTTTTTCAACGTCCCGCTACAGCACTTTATTTATACGCTTTCAGCATCAATTCAGAGGGCGCTGCGCGCGCCGCGCACGCGCGATGGCTCTGAAACTTTATTAATTTGCATAATATCCTATAATTGACATTTGCTGCGAATTTCATTTGATTCTGATGATTCCTTCATGGTGTTGCATTTTCTACAAACAGCAGTTTATATATAATTCCATTACCGGATTCCATGATGACATCGTAGGCATTCACTGCTGAGGCGCGACTTATTCTCCTTCGTTTATTATTTGGAGAGAGGAAATGAGAACTATTTACAACAGGAGAGGTCGACCAGTTCATCGGAGCAAAATAGACGGTTGCCTTATTAACTTTATCCCATATCGGCGATGGGCGTGGGAACGCGCTCTGGTGTTCAGAGTTTACTTCCGACGCGGGTAATGTGAAGGAGAAGAGAAGCGGAAAGTGGAAGAAAGAGAGCGAGAACGAAAAGTAGCTCAATTTTGTTCTGGAATAGGTGGCGCTGCATGAGCTATCACATGACGCTGATTCATGGGGCCATCTATCGAGTATCTGAGGAACTGGTTTTACAGTACATTGGAAAATAAAATTAATTATTTAATAATTAGCTGGAAAATCCTATATATATATAAAGAGAGGGAGATAGAGAAATAAATGCTTGATTGAATATTGAAAAATAGTTTAAGAAAAAACAAATATGTGGCCGATGTAACCACTGAAAATTTCAAAATACTCATATATTTATTAGCTTCTTCTAACTATTTCATAATGTATTCATTTTATATCTTTTGTCAAGACTTCTAGAATATATTAGTTACTAAATTGACTGAATATGTTTCTATTAAATGAATTCCATTATATTAACATATTTGGTTATCACTGTGAACTCTCCAATTGAATTTTTAGCATATTTCTCAAAAAAATATCCTTTCAAAAACTTCATTTTTATTCTTTGAATAAAGCCATTCTGTATTCACAATTTTCTAGATTAATATATATTTTTTGCACTGAAAATAGAATACATTCTAAAAAGAAAATTATAATTGTGTGTGACCCTAAATTCTCATAATTAAATCTTCAAGTAAATCTGGTTTTTGACATAAGACACATGTCTTGAACTCTAGCAAACTATTTACTCACATAAAGTTTATTTTGAGAATCCAAAAAGAGAGAATTATAATTTAATTCCTTTCAAAGGATGGTTCATGTAATTTAATTCTATATATTTGTTGGAGAATTTTTACGCTGGTTTAAAAAGCGTAAACTCTTTTATCTTATGAATAGAGAGTCATTTAATATTTAAAAGACTGAAGTTTATCTTAATGGAAAGACATTCAAACAGGATTCAGGATTATAATTTGTAGCCTGCGACATTAAAGAGTTTTATTTTTATCTTTTGAGATCATCTAATATCATCTAACGATTTATTTTACTTCATCATAAGGGGCCGCGGTAGCCTAGTGGTCAAGGTCGTGGATAGCGGCTGGCGGTTTTCGTTCAGTCGCGGGTTCGATCCTTGGCCACCAAAGATCCGCCGTGTAGCCGGGGCTGATGCACGTTAAATCTGTTCGGGGCCCAAAGTCCTCCCGTTGGCGTGGTGTGGATGTTAGGAGATGGGGGTGCCAGCTCAGGTGTCGTCCTCGTCACTTGACCGTGGTTCAAAATTACGAGGTCCGTCGCCAATAGCCCTCGTGTTGCTTCTAGTGCGACGTTAATAAAAACTAAACTACTTCATCATAAGGTTCATTTAAAACTCATATTTGTTAGTTTCTCCTCTCAGCATTTTCTACATTCGCGAGCTATTAGATAATGCCTTAACAACTCTCAATTACATCATTCGAATATTAAACAAGTTTATAAAATATTTAAATTCTTTTCCGAATTTTTATTTCCGTTTTCGTTTGTACAAGATTTTCCCTCCTTTTGAAACTGTTTCATATCGGTTTTTATGGAGTCATCATTTGACTCTCTTCTAAAACAAAACATATATGCACAATCTACAGCGACATAAGTCATACAACTCGAAGCTGATCCATTTTTTAAAGACTATCCTTTGAGCTCATATTGAAATTTTGTTCCATTATACGGGGGGGGGGGAAGATTTTCAGAAAACATTTAATTAAATAGCAAATAATTATAATAACTACTTGTTATTGTTTCCATTACTTCCTTACTTGATGTATTTATCATATTAAAATTTCGATCTCAAGTTTTGATAATTCTTTTTCGCAATTGCTGTAAGTTCTTTAAGTATTTATTTTACATTGAAACTCAGTAATTCGATTCAAATCTCAGCTCCATTAGTGAAAGAATCAAGTTGTTATGATTAGATATAGAAAAAGTAAAGATTTTTTTTAATATTTTACGGTAAAAGTAATAACATTTAGCTCCAAATACATTCAATTGAATAATTTATCGTTTGCTTTAATTTTAATGTCTGGAAAGAATATTCGTGTCTATTTCAATAATTTATCGTTTTGATTTAATTCTAACATTTTATTTAATAATTTGATTTTTATAGCATAATCGTTTGTTTTATTCTTTTTGTTATCAACAGTTGGCATTGTTTTTTTTTTTTTTTTTTTTTTTATCTATAGAAGCTTTATGTTTTGATTGTAAGCAGAAGATAGAGAAGGAATTAAAGAATGTAATGGTATGTGTTGAAATAGTGATTTTATTTTAGAACTTAAAGGTATAACACATGGATCAATAAGTCCCGAGACTAACATTGAAAACAACATTTTTTTTGCAAAATTTTTTTTTATTCATCAACATAATCACCTTTTAGGGTAATACAATCGTTCCAACGCTTTTCCAATTTTTCAATACCATGTTTATAAAAAAAATTATCTTTCGCTTCAAAATAAGATTCAGTTTCAGCGATAACCTCCTCATTGGAGCCAAATCTTTTTCCCTGGAGCATTTTTTTAAGATCAGCAAAGAGCCAGTAGTCACTGGGGGCTAAATCTGGCGAGTATGGGGGGTGGGGAAGCAGATCAAAGCCCAATTCATTCCATTTTGCCATTGTTTTCATCGACTTGTGGCAGGGTGCATTGTCTTGGTGAAAAAGGATTTTTTTCTTTGCATGTGCGGTCGTTTTTTAGCGATTTCCTCCTTCAAACGCACCAGCAAGTCAATATAATAATCACTGTTGATCGATTTACCTTTTTCGAGGTAGTCAATGAAAATCACGCCATGCGTATCCCAAAAAACTGACGCCATGACTTTGCCAGCT
This sequence comes from Nephila pilipes, assembly GCA_019974015.1. Lineage (NCBI taxonomy): Eukaryota > Metazoa > Arthropoda > Arachnida > Araneae > Nephilidae > Nephila > Nephila pilipes. Next base: position 22,754 of record BMAW01040991.1, read on the forward strand.
GACTGCTGCGTTTTCGGACGGCTTTCGCCAGCTGTGCGCCACTCAGATGACTGCCGCTTCGACTCTGGAGTGTAGTGATGTATCCATGTTTCATCCATGGTCCCGTAACGACGCAAGAAATCTTTTTTGTTGCGAGTAAATAGCGATAAACAGCTTTCTGAATCATCGACTCGTTGTTCCATCGAAAGCAATCGCGGCACCCACTTGGAAAAAACCTTTTTCATGCTCAATTTTTCATGAAGGATAGTAAATACACTTCCGTATGATATCTGTGTCATCTCAGCAATCTCACGGAGCTTCACTTTACGATCTTTCATTATAATTTGTGTCACTTCACTCACATTTTCCGGTGTAACGGCTTCCACAGGTCTACCCGAGCGTTCCGCGTCATTTGTGTCGTTACGACCACGTTTAAACTCGGCAAACCACCGACAAATCGTTGCTTTTGATGGACAAGAGTCCGTGTAACATTTTTCAATCCATTGTTTCGCTTGCACGGTGTTTTTACCCATTAAAAAACAATGTTTTATCAGAACACGAAACTCGGTTTTTTCCATTTTTTAAACAAACTACAAAACGACTTTACTCCAACCTCGATAACTCAGCTGTTTCTGGTCCGATCGACTTAAAATTTTGACACGTTTCAAGCAAAGATTAGTACTCTAGAAAGACCTGGTTACTGGTTTACTACGAGCGCCATCTCTGGGTTAGTCTCGGAACGTATTGATCCATGTGTTAGTTATTATAATATTCAAGATATAATAATTTTTTAATAATGATATTATAAATGGTATCGAATAATGGTATTATAAAACTTTTGTAAATCCAACACAAGTCAAAAAGCAGTCAGAAACATCGGTTTCATTCATATGTTGCTAATTTAAAGTTAACTACAACTTTATTTCATATAATGCTAATTGGTCTTTAACGACTTTGCTGTTAAAAAAAAGCATTTTTTTTAATGTTATTTGAAGTTAGAAAATTACTATCTTTGATAAGTAGTTCTAATTTTCTTCAAAATTAATTCAACTGAGATCATTTGTTAAACGAATATTCAAAAGACATAAAGATCTAAAGTTTTTTAATTAATGCAGTTTATATTTTGCAAATACGGTTAGTTAATCCTTTAAATAATTTACACCTGATAGTTTTCTTTTAAATTTTTAAATTTTAGTAAAAAAAAAAATTCTTTTGTTCGCTGAGTGTTTGGTCTTAATTTTGGGAGACATATTTTTTTCTTCTTTTGATTTTAAAACAGTTATTGAATCATTTTGCAATTTTTTATTGAAAGCAATTTTTTTAAAAGAAATTTTTCATTAGAGCAGTTATTTGACTATACATTTTTTCTTATTTCAGGTTACACAATTTATACGAAATAAAAATACAGTAGATAAAAGAATATTAAATTTGGGTTATAAAAACTATTGCATTTTGATACTATGTCAATTCACTAAATAATAGCGTTAAAAATATTGAAGAAGTTACAAATAAAACATCAAATAAGTACAAATAGGTTGAATTAAAAAATGTTAAGTTATAAAATTTGCACTTGTTAGCAAGACAAATCGTTATTTTTGTAATCAACTCAATAAAAACAGATTACGGTGTAAATAGAGTGGATTATCTCATGTAAGATTTTATATTTTTTTTAATAAAAAGGCAAATAGTTAAATTATGTAAAAATTTTACTTACTTAAAAATCATATTTCAGACAGATTTTTATAGGAACATTTATATTAGTATAAATATTTTTTGCACGCATCATATTTAATCTGAATTTTACTTTTTTCATGCCAAATTCAAGTTATTTTTCCTTTATTAAAAAAATGTTGATTATGTTAATGATATACTTATAAAACAAAAGAAAAAAAACTAGAACTTTAATTCTGCTTAACTTTGTTTTTGGTCACTCAGGCTTACATTACTGTGCAATGGCGCTAAATTATTAACCTTTTATACAGAAACTATACACAATAACGTAAAACAATTTTATGAAGAATTAAAGTTATACATTTATTGCTAATATTATCTTAAATTTCTAAGTATGTATTGGGAAAATTCATTTTTGTTCAACTATTTTTAAATTCAGAAACCAGGTTTCAAGATTTCGAAAATTTTATGTCTTTGTTTACGTATAAACAGGAATTTTGTTTTAATAAAATAGTAATATTTGAACACTGATTATACTCGTTACGGTTGTAATTCTAAGCCATAAGAATTATTCGAAATAAGAGGAATTTTAAATTAAACATCAAACATTTAACTTATAAGGAATCTGGAAGGCATTTTTTTCTATTATTTATAGTATAACTTACTTTTACGCTAGTCGGTCTCAGAAACATATTTCTTTTCACGTCACTGTTGTGTGCAATGGAAGATAAAGAAAAATATTAGAGAAATATTTATCCAGGATCATTAATTTTTTTCTTCTTTGATTAAGTTCATTTAATGTATCGTTAATAAAATTATATTTATGAGAAAACCGACCAGAGGAAGCATGTAGAGTTTGCTGAAAACTTGTGCTTGCGTATAAAAAGTATTGATTTTAAATAAAACTGCTTTTTGAATAATGGAGTAAAACTCATGATAAAATTAATTTATATTAAATAATTCGAGATAAAAACCAACGTTTTTATATAGTGGCAAAGTTTATTAAGAAAGATTATTGAAATATTAGTTAAAACTGGTCGCAAATATCTAAATATTGCATTGTTAGGCAAGTAAGAACGGTTCCCGAAATTTCAGAGCTCTAGCTTGATGGGAAGTTGGTTAATTTAACGATAGAAAATTGGATGACACACTGATACACACACACAGAAAAACACACCAAGTGAAATACATAAAAACGTTAAAAGTAACTAAAATTAATTAATTCATCCGGTAAATTAAATGGTTGGAATGCAGTTTAACCCAATCACTCTTGGTGACAAGAATTATTTGGCAATATTTTGCCAAATGTGGCTACCCTGGTCCGTTTTACGGACTTAACGTTCAGCCAAACAAAAAAAATCGCCAATTTTGGTGCCAATTTTTGAAATCGCGCCAAGTGGTTGGGATAAACTGCATTATTGAAGAAAATACTAGCTAAAACTTGTCGCAAATGTCTAAATATCGCATTGTTAGGCGAGTGAGAACAATTCCAAAAGGTTTCAGAACTCTAGATTGATGGGAAGTTGGTTAAATTAACGATCGAAAATTTGATGACACACACACACACACACACCAAGTGAAATTCAGAAAAACGTTTTAAAATGTATCTATAACAGGTCATTTGAAAAGTCCCCTGCCTGACACATAGATGGCGCTAATAGAATTAAATCCATATGTTTTTTAGTTAGCCCTAACCCTCAAGAGATGCGTGTATAAATTTGACAGCTGTCGGATCATTAGTTTGTGAATTATAGCATTTTGAGGGAAGCAACTTTTGTTATTGTGAAAAAAATGGATAAAAAGGAATTTCGCGTGTTGATAAAATATTGTTTTTTGAAGGGAAAAAATACATTTGAAGCAAAAACCTGGCTTGATACGGAGTTTCCGGACACTGCTCCAGGAAAATCAACCATCAAGGATTGGTATGCTAAGTTTAGACGTGGTGAAATGAGCACCGAAGACGGTGAAAGCAGTGGACGCCCAAAAGAGGTTGTTACCGACGAAAACATTAAAAAAATCCACAAAATGATTTTGAATGACCATCAATTGAAATTGAATGAAATAGCAGACACTCTAAAGATATCAACTGAACGTGTACATCATATCATTCACGAATATTTGGGTATGAGAAAGCTCTGTGCAAAGTGGGTGCAGCGCCAACTCACTTTTGACCGAAAACAACCATGAGTTGAGGATTCGGAGCAGTGTTTGAAGATGATCAAGCCTAATAAACTCGAGTTTTTGCGTCGATATGTGGAATGAAAGAAACATGGCTCCATCATTTCACTCCGAAGTCCAATCGACAGTCATTCGAGTGGACTGCACACGATGAACCCGCTCCCAAGCGTGGGAAAACGCAAGAGTCGGCTGGCAAGGTTATGGCGTCTGTATTTTGGGATGCGCATGGAATAATTTTCATTGACTGCCTTGAAAAAGGAAGGGCCATCAACAGCGACTATTACATAGCGTTATTGGACCGTTTGAAGGACGAAATCGCCGAAAAATGGCCGCATTTGAAGAAAAAGAAAGTGCTGCTTCACCAAGACAATGCACCGTGTCAGTGAAAACGATGGCAAAAATCCATGAATTGGGCTTCGAATTGCTTCCTCATCCACCGTATTCTCCAGATCTGGCCCCCAGCGACTATTTCCTGTTCTCAGATCTCAAAAGAATGCTCGTTGGGAAGAAATTTTCGTCGAATGAAGAGGTGATCGCCGAAACTGAGGCCTATTTTGAAGCAAAGGACAAATCGTACTACAAAAATGGTATCGAAAAGTTGGAGGGTCGCTGTAATCAGTGTATCACCCTTAAAGGGAATTATGTTGAATAAAAAAAATTAATTTTGCCAAAAAAATGTGTTTTACTATGGTAGGCCGGGGACTTTTCAATTGACCTGTTAGATGTATAATATTTACAAATAGCAATCCCATAGAATGACTGAAAATGAAGTAGAAATTAAACAGATTTGTAAAGTAATTACAAACATTTTTCTTTTTTAAAATAACAGTTAATGAGGCAATTTGCAGCTATATTATTACTAACCCAGGCGGCTCGACAAATAAACTTTTGAGCTTTGTTATTTTTTTTTTTTTTTTCAAATTCTCCTTCGACGATTTCTTCACTTATCGAAATTCTTCCAAGGTCAAATGGAGAAGACCTTGATTCCTCAAATAAACTATTATTTTAAATATAATTATGGAACAATAATTTTTATTGCGTAAAAGTTTTTGAATAATTAAGGTGAAGAAATTGAGAGACGCAAAGAGGTACTCAAGTACTCCTCCGTAATTTCTATTGTTTTCTCTTGCCTTTGTAAGCGTTCTTTTAAAAAGTTTGAAATGCACGATGAATTCAATCAAGTCGCGAGCAATTTTAATTAAAATTACCTGTTACACAATACTTGTTAGCTAATGTTCAGAACTTAAAAAAATCGGCAAGTGAATAAATTAAATGAAGCAATTGCCTTGTGTTTTACTTTTGTTTTAGCACAGCAGTGTAGTTGTTAATTAATTTCTTAAAAAGAAAATACCGTATAAATCGTGAACAAATACGACGCTGAAGATAATGAAACATTTCATTGCGATCGAACATCTGTCCCAGTTTAAATAACCAGCGTTCACATTATAATAATTCATTGTTCCATGTTTTAAATTCTTATTCATATACATAAAAAAAGATTGCTTCTCCTTACATGCTTACATAGAATCGCTATTTAAACAGAACGTGCCTTACAGTATTTGACCAGATGTTCATTGCTCTTTCTAATTAAACAATGTGACTTAACTCTTTTCACAAAACAAAATAAAGGATAAGTACCGATTCTTTACGGCTTCTACTTTTTGAAGATGTGATATTAATCTTTTCAATTTGAGATCACATTTTAAAAAAAGACTCAGACGTTGCATTCATTTTTAAAAACTGAATCATATGTTTGAAGGTATAAATTTCCGAAATGCGAAGTGATGCAGAAAAATATTTGTATAATAGTGATATCAGTAGATGATAAAATATCTCACACATATTTCATATTGCATGGTAAGACTTTTGTTCAAAGCACACCGCTTATTTACTCTAATTTAATACTCAAGACTTCATATCAGAAGGATTGGAATTCTTAAGATGCATTCATAAACTTATTTAAAGACCATCACAATCGAAAAAAGGTTGTAAAAATATTGTTTACACTTCATATGTGTAACGAATTTCTCAGAACATTAGACCTGGATAATTCTCTCCTCAAAAAAAAATAATTCGAGATAAAAACCAACGATTTTAAAAATAACGTTTTTATATGGTGGCAAAGTTTATTAAAAAAAATTATTTGGTGGTATTTTGCCAAATCTGGCTACCCTGGTCCGCTTCGCGGACTTAACGTTCAGCCAAAAAAAAAAAAAAATTGCCAAGCTTGCAACAATAGCCCTCGCCAAGTTTGGTAATTTTTAAAATAGCGCTAAGTGGTTAGGCTAAACTGCATTATTAAAAAAAATATTGAAATATTTGTTAAGACTTGTCGCAAATGTCTAAATTGTTAGACGAGTAAGAATGATTCGCAAAGTTTCAGAGCTCTAGCTTGATGGGAAGTTGATTAAATTAAGGATCGAAAATTTGATGACACACTGATACACACACACCAAGTGAAATACGTAAAAACGTTGTAAAAAAGGTAAGACAACATATTTAACAAGGAAGAAAAAGAATTTCGCTCACTGTGGCCAAAAATTAGCAAATAAAAAAAATTAAAAATTAAATCTAGCATGTCTAAAAGGAAAATAATAATAATAATGTGGCGAGCACGCAATTAGTTATTATTATTACAATTATTACTTCTATTTTGTTGAAGTGGCAACACGGAGCGAGCGAAATGACTAACGATTCCACACAGCTTGATGATGGAATTCGATTGATGTTTAAATTTTGAACTTATCGGGCGATTCGATTGGAATGGCCGCATAGTGAGTATTTTTCTTAGATAAAATCGATTAAATTGATATTATTTCTCATTTTTTCATGCGACATACATTACGTTAATTTATGTGGATGAATAAATTCTATTACTGTGGAAAACTTGGACTTTTTTTTTTTTTTTTTTTTTTTTAAAGATTTTGAAGCGAGTATTGGATAAAAAAAAAATAGGCTTGACGATCTAACATAAAACTAATTGACAACAAATATAATAAAATAAAGTAAAAAAGTAAATAAAAAAAGTTCTATTCAAAGTTTTGTATAAAGCAGATTTAGCCAAGCAAGGTGAGCAGTTTTATTTTTTTATATATATAATTATTATTAAAATACTCAATTAAATATAAGAATTAAAGTAAACGCTAAAATATCGAGAAATAGAAAATAGTAAACTTTACGACATTAAAATTAAAGCAAACGATGAAAAAATTGGAAAGAGATTTGGTACGTCAAAACGCCCCACCTAAAACTAGCCTCTTGGGTGGCTAATAACATTTGATCTCTGTAGTGAAAGAATACTGTTTTCAATTACTCATGTGATATAATTTTCAAACATCGAGTTCAAATACTCGGGAAAACATGGTAATGCGAAATATTTCGCCATTGCTTATTCACAGATATTTCATTCATATCTTTAATGTTTCAATTTTTTTAGCTACTTACTTTTATGCTACTTATTTGTTTCCTCAATATTTCTAAATGCATGATTTTATATCTGTATTAGTTATTTTTATAATTTACTGTTGCTACATTTTAATTCCTTTTTAAACATACTTTTGCATGCAATCAAAATTAGAGTGAATTAAAGAATTAAATTTTAAGAAAAGGCGTCTTATTTCAAATATTTGGAATTTTCATGACATATGCTTAAATTTTCATTCCCACACATTTGAATTTCCTTAGCATATATTTAGAAATGCTTGGAGTTTTACTCAATTTTTTTAACAATTTTTATGTCAGATTAAAAAAAAAGTTTAGATTTGAATATTTTTGTCTTTTGTTTGAATATTATTTTTTCATTTCTTAAAAATATAACATTTTATTAAAACGTTTTTCTGTATTTCACTTGTGTGTGTGTGTCATCAAATTTTCGATCGTTAATTTAACCAACTTCCCATTAAGGGGTGTCAGGACCTTTAAAATTTTCAAAAAATCGATTTTCTAAAAATAAGTTTTTTATGTAATTTGGATTATTCTGAATAATTTGGTACCAATAGTGTTTTGATATTCCTATTAGTTGCAAAGTTATAGCCATTCAAAACGAAGTCACTTTTGCGAAAAAAATCCCAGTGTGGGTGTGGTCAAAAACATGGCGGCTGACACACCCACTTTAGTTCTTGTTTTGCTTTCCCGCACTCTAGTTTAATCTTAAGATTTTTCGCAATTAATTTAGCCTCAGTTTTTAATAAATATTTTTTCTGTAAAGTAGGAAATAAACAACTAAATTTCCCCATGTTCCACATTCTTCATGGTTTGTTTACAAGTGTGCGAGAATTTTTGATTAGAATTTTATGTACTTATTTGCAGCTATTTGAACCTATTTTCTTTCAAATTTTAGCGTAATTACTATGGGTAATAAGAGAAAAGGTAACAAAACGCGATCAAAAAGATCGTTTTGTGGAAATCAATTTCTCCAAAAAGAAAATATTGATGGGTGCAAGTTTTTTGCCCGAGTTGAAAAAAAAGTCAGCGCTTCATCAAAAAAACTATCTACTTCTTTTGTTCATTATGAAAATGTAGAAACAGAAACATGTGAAAACTTTAATGGATATCGCATGATTGACGTATCAGCATTTTTAAAGTTTTTTAATGATACTGCCATGTGCAAGAATTGCCAATCTCCATTAATTCTGACTGAAAAATCAAAAATTGGACTATATTCATTATTTCAAGTTCATTGTTCGAGATGTGATTATTCGTCTAACTTTCGAAGTTGTCCAATGATTGGTGTAAAAAAGAATGTGCCAGAAATTAACAGAAGATCTGTTTTAGCTATGCGGAGCATAGGTGAAGGTTTGACTGCTCTTCAAACTTTTTGTTCTGTAATGAGTTTGCCTTCCCCGATATCACAAAAGACATATGACCTCATAAACACTAAAATTTTGAGCTCAACGAAAAACTTAGCTCTTTCTTCCATGAAAAACGCAGTTACGGAAGAAAAATCTTTGACCGAAAATCCAAATACACTCACAGTTAGCGGTGATGGTACTTGGAAGACGAGGGGGCATATGTCATTGATTGGCGTATGCACTCTAGTTGGTGCCGAGTCTGGCAAGGTTGTTGACATTGAGGTGATGTCGTCTTTTTGCAAAGGATGTGTTTCATATAAAGGATTGAAATTTGGACCCACCTACTTGCAGTGGTTGTCTAAACATAAACCTGTATGTAAAAAAAAATCACTCCGGTTCTGCAGGTAAAATGGAAGTAGATGGTATGAAACGCATTTTTCTCAGATCCCAACAGAAGCACAATGCCAAATATTTACGATATATAGGTGATGGAGACAGTAAAACATTTCTTGCGCTGTCAAATGAATACCCATATGGGAAAGACATGCAATTAGAAAAAATCGAGTGTGTTGGCCATGTGCAGAAAAGGATGGGCAGCAGATTACGAAAACTCAAAGCATTGCAGGGAAATAAAAAACTTTCTGATGGAAAAACAATTGGGGGAAAAGGAAGACTAACAGACGTCTTAATTAATAAGCTGACCACTTACTATGGTAATGCCATCCGAGGGAACAGTACTGATGTGAGAAGCATGAGGACAGCTATTTGGTCCATCTGGGCACATTCAGGCAGCACTGATAAGGAACCTATGCATTGGTTCTGTCCGAAAGGTCCGAATTCTTGGTGTCGTTATAATAATGCAGAATGTGATAATAAGAAGCATGAATATAAACACAAGAATTCGGTCCCCAAAGCTGTGATGGAGGTCATTAAGCCTGTTTTCAAAGATCTTTCTCATCCTTCACTTCTGAAAAAGTGCTTAGGTGGGAAAACACAAAATCCTAATGAGTCTCTCAACTCATTAATTTGGAAGTTTTGCCCAAAAGTTGTAGGATGTGGTCGTAATGTGGCAGAAATTGCTGCCTATTTAGGTACGTGTGTTTACAATGATGGGCAAAGTTCCTTGGTTTCGGTAGCAAAAAAATTAGATTTACTCATTAGTAAGAAAATGAAAATGCATTTTCAAATCTTGGATAAACTGCGAATCAAGAAAGCCGAAAAACGTGTAAGCGAACAGTCACATGAAGCTCGGAAAACAAAAAGACTGAAAGTTATAAAAGATAATGAAAACATGAGAATGAAAGAAGGAGATGTTTATGTGCCAGGAGGTTTTTAAATGTTTTTTTCCACATTACTGGAATAAAAATTATATTTTTCACAGTTAAATATTGAGCTGTTCATTTCTAACGTGACATTGTTTGTAATAGTTTGAAATGTCATAATGATATACCATGCAATAATTTATACATAATAGTCTGAATAAGCTTTTAAATAATGTTATGTATAATTTGTACCTTATATTTTATAATTTTACTGCATTACTTTATTGAAATGTATGCTTTTAGAAAAATATCTCAACTGCTGTGAAGCTTTTTTTTAATCTTTTTAGGATTACATAATAAATCAAATAATTCTGTTGGTTGTATGTTCACTGTTAATTGTTAAAATTAAGATTTTTTTTTTAAATTATGAATGCTTTATTTGATGAGTAACTAAATAAGTTTTAAATTATTCTAAATTTTAGATTTACAATATATACCAATTTTTTTTTTTTTTTTTTTAATTTTTTTATTTTCTACACAAGATATATAAAGTGGTTATGCACCTTTAAGAAGTTATTTTGTATAACTTAAACCTAAAGTTAAGTCATTAATACTCTCACATTTTGTAAATGTGTGTATATTTTCAAATACCAAAAATGTCGAAATAACTCAATAGTCTTTCTTTATGACATTTGTGGCCCATAAAGTGAATTAAACCAAATTAATACTATATATATAATGTATATTTGTAAAATAATGACTTAATTATGAAATGAGAGGTTTTTTATGTTGGCTATTATAGTGGGTGGGAAATTATTCAAATTTTTAACTTTAAAGTCATTTTTCTCAAAACATGCTTTTTTCAATTTTCACGTAAGACGTATGAAATACTAATTATTAGAAATGGATGAAAACTTGTACATATCTTCTAATTACTATTCTCTAGATGCTAAAGCTAAATTTAAAGTAATTTGATGGAAAATATTTTTTTTAAAATTTTTTTAATTTTCAAAAACTTCAAAAATTTACAATTTTCAAGTTTTAAACTTTTTTAAAAAATATTGACAAAGTATTTTGGAAAAGAAATAGGTTCAGCACCTGAAATCAAATGTTAGGTTTAATTTGAGACTATTTTGATGGTATTAGCATAATATTTGAACTGTACGTTTAATTTGAAGTGAAACTCTCATTTCCAGAAGAAAAAAAATTAAGTCTTCAAAATACAGCAAATAACTTTTTTTAAAAAAATAAATTTTTATATTTAACTATTAAATTATACACATGAAACCATTTTAAACTCATAAAAATTTTTTCATCCATTTCAGTTGATTGTTATGCATAATACAGAAGTTTAAATAAAAGGCATTTTAGACACATTTTTCGAAGGTTAAAGGGTCCTGACACCCCTTAAGCTAGAGTTCTGAAACTTTGGGAATCGTTCTTACTTGCCTAACAATGCAATATTTAGACATTTGCGACAAGTTTTGAATAATATATTTTTTAAATAATGCAGTTTAGCCCAACCACTTGACATGGTTTCAAAAATTGCCAAACTTGGCGGGTTTTTTTTTTTTTTTTTTT
>BMAW01040991.1:34614-48609 GCA_019974015.1 Nephila pilipes
TTTTTTTTTTTTTTTTTTTTTTTTGGCTGAACGTTAAGTCCGCGAAGGATCGTCACATTTGGCAAAATACCGCCAAATAATTCCTGTCTCCAAGAGTGATTTGACTTAACTGCATTCCAACCATTTAATTTACTGGATGAATTAATTTTAGTTAGTTTTAACGTTTTTATGTATTTTAGTTGGTGTGGGTGTATCAGAGTGTCATCAAATTTTCGATAGATAATTTAACTAACTTCCCAACAAGCTAGAGCTCTGAAATTTCGGGAATCGTTCTTATCCGCCTAACAATGCTATAATTAGACATTTGCGACAATTTTTAACTAATATTTCAATATTTTTTTAATAAACTTTGCCATCATATAAAAATGTTGTTTTTAAAAACCAACGATTTTATCTCGAATTATCTTTCTTCTGAATCTTTCTTCATTGGGTTTTTAAGCGGATGAACTCATATGAGGAATCTAAAACTTAAAAAAGTTTTATGTAATACGAAATGATTTAAATCTTACATAAATTTTTATTTTGGAAAATTTTGATTTTTCAAGATAATTTAAATTTCATTCATTTCGTGAAAATGCGGCAAGTTTCACAGAACCATTTTAATTTAAGTTGAAAGACACTTCATATCCTAAATTCTATAATAACTTAATTGATTTCAAAAAGAAAATAAAGTTAATGAGCGTTTATAATGCCAAAATATTTTTTTTTTAAAAAAAAAAAAAAAGCTCTAACAGCATTACTTTGACCTAAATTAGAGAAGTAGTAATAATCAAACAAAATCAAGTTACTTTAACTATTATAATTTTTCAAAAACCAATTTTAAAAATACATTATTAAATATTTCAGAATTTAGTATAGATTTCATTGAAAGATTTGATTCGTTAATTCATTCGTTTGACATAAACAATTAACTTTGCTCTGGACAACCTTCTGGCATTGAAAATGACTAAACCGTGTTTTAGTGTAAAAACAATATACGTATTAACAATGAAGAGATTGCAGAGAGACGCAATGTTGCTAATTTGTTATTTAAAGTAACTTGAATACGCTTCAAAAAAACGTGATATATAGGCTACACACGTTTTGACAGATTGGAACAAAACAAACAACGACCATTTCTCTCCTCTCTTGTCAACAAAACGAGCCTTTCTTGGATCAAGTCATAACTGCATATGAAAAATGAATTGTAACAATATATAAAAAAAAGAAGCATAGAAATAAAAGAACAGAATCCACAGCAAAGACTGAATTGCATCCAATGAAAGTGTTGTTATATGTGTCCTGGTGAAATAATTTTTACGAGCATTTTTCTCGTGGCCAGACAATAACTGCGGAGAGGTGTGAGAGAAAATTCACTCAACTAAACTCCAGGCAAAACGTTCAAATTTGGTCATTCGAAAAGACGACGCCATACCACATATCACTCAACTGAAATTGCAAAAACTTAAAGAATTAAAATCCTCCAGTACACCTCGTATTCGACAGACTTTTACCCTTCAGCTTCGTTCTACAAAAGAATTTGAAGAGCAAAAAAAAAAAGAAAAAAATTCTACATCAACCCCTTATATATATATATATATATATATATATATTAGCAATTGTTTTATTTGGGACTTTTTGTTTTATTATTTATAATGCATTGTATTCAAAATGTTTTGGAATATATCGAAAATTTCATTTTGCTTGTGTTTTTGTCATAATTAACTTGCACCTCAATTTATAACTATGATGACGTGTTGTTTGTAAGTATTTTATATTCCATTACGTTTGATTTTGCTTACCTTAGTGTTATAATTATTTCAAAAACTCTTTTTAGTAAATATATTATTAATTCGTGTTAAAATATTTTAGATGATTATTTACGAGTACTTTGTATTTTTGAGTCTAACTGAATATGTTTCCCATGTTTAATTTCTTTCTTTCTTCCTGCGACTGAATTTCTAAATTTTCGATTTTTGGTTTATTATAATTTCTTTTATAATGCATTTCACTGAAGTGGGCTGGTTAGATCTGTAATGCCGATAGAAACACATAGTATACTACCCCGAAAAATGGAACAGTATTAATTACACTATCTCCAATGATCAAATTCTTGTTTTCCTTTTCCTTTAATTTGTTTTAAATTGTTTTGACTCTTTAATAGTATGCAATGATTATTAAGGGTTTTGGGGGTCTTAAATTTTAATTGTTTGATTATTTATGTAAGAAAAAATAGATAATAATGTTAATATAAATACGAAATAAGCATATAATAAACCATTAAAAAATTATATAAATGTAGAAATAAATAAATTTTAATGTAATTACAAATAATACTTACTGTAAAAAGAGTATTAAAAGTACAAGAGTTACTAATATACATGTAAAAATAATTAAAATATCCCTCATAGAAATAAAATGTAAAAGTTTTAATATTTAAAAATAAAACATGTAATTTAAAAATATGCGATGGTTGTTCATATTAAAAAACACAACGAAACCTACAAGATGAAAATCAAAAGAAAAAAAAATAGAAATAGAAAAGTCAAAAATTAAGATAAAGTAACTCAAAATGTTGCCTTAGTCATTTGGATTGAGAAATGCATGTTTAACCAGTATTATGGATCCAAACAACACATTTCATCAATGATTTTATTATATTATGGTATGAAATAAAATCCAAACAAAATTCTTAATTCTAAAAAGAAATTCAATCAAAGAAATAAAATAGAGTATCAATTAAAGAATCAAAATTCATTTGAGCCCAATCAAAATAATTCAATAAAGTTAATCTATACAAGTTATACACTTTATTAAATACATATGACTTAAATAGAGTTACAATACTTTTACCATGTCAAGCCCTGTTAACTTCTTAACAATTCATTCAATATGGCTCGAGAAATACCACCAAACTGTCATTGATTGACTGATTGTATGAAACAAAGTTCATATTTATTTATATTTGCTTACCAAACTAATTTTAAATTAGTGAATTAATGTTTCTTCCGAGAAAAATTAATACAAAATAAATATTTTAAATTTTTTTTAACGTAATAAACAAGTGTTCCAAAAATAAATTTAAATTAAAAGATTTGTAACAAAAAATTAATCTGTAAAATGATTCATCATCTAGTGTCGATGGTATAAATTAAATTTTTTTTAAGAATTTATGAAACCAATATTTATATAAATATCATAGATAATAATTATCTTTACTCATTACATTTATTTTAGTATACATACACACACAAACACACGCAAATATATGTCTATATGTCTATATATATATATATATACAAATATACATATATTTTCAGAAATGTTTAATTTATATCAATCATTTTAAATGTTAATTATAATTAATAAGGTAAGAGCAGTTTGTGAGAAACATCGTATATAATTACTATTTTTAGCACAGATCTTGAAACTAAATTTTATTTCATATAATTATTATTTCCTTATATTTCTAAAAATAGAAACATACATACAACTATTCCCATAAGGTACTTAATTAATATGAAAATTAAAACTATCCCTTTTATCATAAATGTTACTAATAATTTTGTTACCTACTATTTTCAATTTGTGTCAAAATACTTTGAGTCAAATTTTTTTACAAGTTTAGTTAAATATATAGAATGAAAAGATAAACTAGATTTTTCTTTAGAAAGTTCATTATAATTAAAAATAAGTAGATCATCTAGAGATAAATATAGTAGAAATCTATAAGTAAGAAATCTATTTTTATGTCTATATTTATGTTCAAAATAATGTAAGTAAATATTCGCCAAACTATTACTTGCAAGTCCTCCTTGTGTAATATCCTTAGTTCGTTTAAATTTTTTATCGTCATATTTAATACAGTTTTCTTTGAGTACAATATTAACTAATAAATTGAATTTTTCGTAAGAAGCAAATTCATTAATATTATAATTCTAATAAATAATTACTGGTATCTTTTCGACAACATGTATGTCAATAGAATAGATATTCAAAAGCAGAATTATGTATTTATATATATCTTCATATGTATAATCATATATGTACATGTCTTCATATATAAACCTTAAATGTCTTATTGTTTATTATAAATAAAAAGAATTTTTTAGGAGTCGTTTCATAAATGACTATGTAGATGATATATTATAGTTTTATTTATAAAAAAAAAAATACGAGTCATTTGTTTTACAGTCTGCAGCATTTCCCCTTCTATTTTGTAATAAAAAACAATTATAAATCAAAACAACAACGAACTATAAAGAAAACACTCAAACAAAAATTTATTTCCTTTATTTTTGCATTTTTTAGGAATATTTTTCATATATTTCGAAGTTTTAAATCAAATTTTGCATACAATAGGAAATTTTTTGTCATACAACAGGAAAATTGAGTTTTATGTCCCCCTAAAACAATGCCATACGTTTAAAAAAAAAATCCTATTTCATTTCAAAACTTCTCTCAAACAGGATCTTTTTGCATACTTCAATTTTGTAAAACGAACGCATAGAAATAATTTAATAAAATGTTTATCAAAGACGTTTTATGTATTCAGAGGCGCCACACTGATTCCCCTTAAACCTCCTTTGTTTGCACAAAACTTGGGTCATAATAATAAATTCTAATATGTATGAATGTAGACAAGAAAACGCATAAGTTCTTTCGCCAACTGATTAAACGTAACTGACTCGATAAGGAAATGAAATTTGTCTTTTCGCTTGTATTGAATTGTTTGCTTTAAGTAAACTCAAACCTTCTAATATTCTCAAAAGACACGGGGCTGATATTTTTTTTGTTTTGTTTTGTTCCTCTGAAAGCTGTGCAGTGTATATCTTCTGCTACATTAAACATAAAAAAAATTGTGTGTTTGTGTCACCATTCCTGCCTGCTTTCACCAGGAATGAACTTAAATTTCAAAAATATATTATAACGGTGAACAATTTCTCTTGAGGCTCTCGTCTGTTTGCTATTTTGATTTCGCAAGCGGAATGTTGATTTTAAGGAATTTCTAATTTTCTCTCCAAACCTAGACTAATTATATATTTGAATGTAATAAAAAGCATTCTAAGGAGCAAAAAACAATGAAGATTTATTTGGAATCAAATTTTTCCCTCGAATTTCTTAAATATATATAAAAAATTATTTTCAAAGACCAGAAAATCCACATACATGAAACGTTAAAATAAACTTTCCATTATTTTCACAAATCCGAGAGAAAATGTAATATCGCAGAAACCTTTATTCATTTATTTTTGTTCTTTCGTATGTGCTTAGTAGCGTTCGAATTGATGAAATACTAATATATTTGAATGTAATTAAGTATATTCAAAATGCTAATTTAGGTTTAAAGAGGAAAGTAGAAACTCCAAGGCGAGGTGTGGAAGTTAGGAGGGGGGTGCCAGCTCAGGTGCCGTCCTCGTCACTTGACCGAGACTCAAAATTACGAGGTCCGTCGCCAATAGCCCTCGTGTTGCTTCTAGTGCGACGTTAATATATAAAAAATTAAAACTAAATTTATCTATTTAAACGAAAAGAAGTGCTTCTAAAAGGTCAAATGATAATAAAAGTCTCTGTGGAACTACATTTTCAATCCAATTTTTGAAAATAGTTCAGAATATTTTTTAAAGACAAGAAAAACCCTCAAGTGAATCAAAATAAAAGTACAAATATTTTTTTACTATTGTTTTTAGAACGACACCCGAGAAGACAACTCCCTCTTCAAACTTCCACAGCTCGCTAACGGGAGGATTTGAGACCTCGATCAGAATTAACGTGCCATCAGCTCCGGCTACATGACGGATCTTCAGAGGTATCAGGGCTCGAACCCCCGACTCGAAGAAATCCACCTACCATGACTATGAGGCTACCGTGGCCACCCTGATACAACTGAAGATCCGTCGTGTAGCCGGCGCTCATGCACATTAAATCTGATAGAGGTCCCAAAGGCCTTCTGTTGCCGTGTTGTGGAAGTTAGGAGATGGAGGTGCTTTCTCAGGTGTCGTCCTCGTCATTTGACCGAGGTTCAAAATTACAAGTTCCGTCGCCAATATTGCTTCTAGTGCGACGTTAACAAAACCAACCAATCAACAACCATGGCGATGGCGTAGTGGGAAAAGTAAGGAAAGTAGGGTGTCAGCTCAGACGTCCTCTTCATCTCTTAACCGAAGTTCGAGATTACTATGTACAACAGGCTCGTGTTGCTTGTCAGTACGACGTTGATAAACAATCAATCGATCCCTTTCAGATAAAATATTTTCGTAATTTATTTCACGCTGAACTCTTAAGAACCGCCAAGTTTAAACTTCAGCCGTGTAGAAGCAATACATATTAAGAGTTCAAAATTCTAAAAAATATTTGGGAAAGCTTAAGAAAAAAGAAATTACTGTTGTAAGCATTTGGATATCTTTCTTTAAAAAACTAAAAGTAAATTGCTATTTATTTGGATTTGCTCGATCTCCAATACTTATAAATGTTTAAAATTGAAGCATGTAGATCCGATTTTTACTTTCGAAATAACAATCGGCCAATTACTTTTCTTTACCTCTCTTCCCAGAAAAGCAAATACTATTTACTCTCCATCACCCCACCCCGCCGTTTCATTTAGTTTCGCCATTTGGAAGTAAAAAAAAAAAAAAAAGAATAACTGAATTGTTACATGTTAATGAAAGTACCGTATATATTAAAACTTAATCTATTTAAATGCCTATATCTGGTAAAACATATTGCACATTGAAAAATAACGGCTTCATTTTAGCTATCACTGTTCGATTGATTAATTTTATTACCGTCACACTAAGAGCAACACGAGGGCTATTGGCAACGGACCTCATAATTTTGAATATCGGTCAAATGACGAGGACCACACCTGAGAAGCAACTTCCTCTCAAAACTTCCACACCACTCCAACAGGAGAACTTTGAGCCATGACAGATTTAACGTGCATCAGCCCCGTATTCGCCGCGGATCTTTAGAGGCATCAATGCTCGAACCCGCGGCGAAACGCCGGCCCCAAGCCCGCGAACTTGACCACTAGGCCATCGCGGCCACATCATCATTGGAAGATAAAACTTCCTGTGAAAAATGATTGATTGAAAATGGAAGTAAAACTCCTAATTGCGTAAGATGGATAAAACTCTTCTCCTTTTGAAAAAAAATTGGTAAACATAATATTTACACGAGTGACTGTTTATTGACATCGCTCTTAGAAGCGACACTAGGACTACTGACAGTGAACTTCACAATTCTGAACTTTGGTCAAGTGAGGAGACGATATTTTTTTCAATTGTCATCCTCGTCACTAGAGGGTAACCACCTTCTAAATCTCTACACCACGCTAACGGGAAGACTTGGAGCTCCGACAGATTTAACATACATCAGCTCCTCTACACAGTAGGTCTTCAGTGGTAACAGGACCCGAACCCACGACTCGACGGAATCAGCGCCGGCCGTGAGCTCTCGATCATAACCTCTTACCTCGGTCGCTTACCACGATATTTACATGATAAAGATGAAGTAAGGCAATAAATGCTTGCACAGACATTAAATTTTCTGAGGTTGATTGACTGATTATTTATTAATGTCGCTCTCAAAAGCAACACGAGGGCTTTCGCGATGGATCTCGTAATTTTGAACCCCTGTCAAGTGACGAGAACGACACCTGAGCTGTTACTAACTCTCCAAGCTACCACACCATCCCAACGTGAAGGACATTGACCCTCGACAGATTTAAAGTGCATCAGTAACGCTGCCAACAAGTCTTTAATAGAATCGGGACTCGAAACCACGACTCGACGGAAACGTAGCGGGCCATTACCGCTCCTCTTATGTTTTGTGAGAAGTTCGCTAGTGTTTCTAGTTGCTTCATTTGGTATATATATATATATGTGTGTGTGTGTTGTTTTATCAATTCTGCATCTTCCAGTAATCCCACGATATACGTATTCCAGGATTTGTTTATGCAAATATACAAAAACCTGAAGTAAGTTGTATTTTCCATCTTAGCATTTAACGGCGTTCTTGAGCGCACTCGCAGAAGGAGATTATTTTGAATTGTACTCTTTCAAACACAGGAAAGACGTAACCAGGATTGAATCTATTTCGTTGACCTAACTTTAAATCTGTCGCGATATAGATTTGGGATCATTCCCATTTTTACGTATTATTTTTAGTTGCAACTTCCATGTCTAATTTCTTTTTTCAATGAGTTCAATTATCAGTCTTGTTTTGAATCTATTTTCCTAAAATACTTTAATTAAGGTAACAAGTTAATTTATGAGTTATGAAAAAATTTCTTATAGTTTTACGAAGTATACTCATATTTATATTGCATTGAACTTTTATAAAAAAAAATTAATTAAATTTTCAAGGAGTATTGTAATTTGAAAAATAAAATATTTTTTTAAATAAAAATTTGAAGTTCAATAAAATGTAGAAAACATAATAGCAAATAGTGTTTCAAAATATACAGAGCCAATAAAAAATTATGCAACAAACAGGGAATATTTTAATTTTATTAATATCATTCAGTTTTTAATTGATATTTTAATTTTAGTCGTGAAGGTAATATTTAAAAGGAATGAAACTACATTAGCCTTTTTACCCAAGTATTTTTTGTCTATCTTGCAGTTTTTATGCGTGCGTGTGTCTTGCAAATTCTGAAATGGTAAATTAAAATGATAAGGAATCATACATTAAAAAAAAAAAAAAAAAAGACACAGCTTGTAAAAAGCTTATAAAAAAATTAGGATAATGGGCTTCGAAACTGAGGGAAACTAACATCATTTTGACCACACACCGCGAGAGCTCTTGTCTTTTTTAAAACCCAAAAGTTTAAATTTTAAATGAGGTATAAACAACAGAACTGCTGGAACATACGTATTGCTTACAGTACGTAACATCTTTTTTACTTCATTTGTGATTTTTTTTCGGAAATTGTGTCAATGACATTTATAGCTTGGGTTTTCCCGCGGTTACCACCCCCCCCCCCTCTCAAGCTTCCAGTGTGTTCTTCAGACGTTGATTATACTTCAAAAGGTATAATTTTCTTTTATGAGCACGTTTTAAGAAATTGCTTGTCTTTTAAAAATGAAATTTTTTTCCCCCCAGAAAACTTGAAAGACGCCAATGAAGTTAAAAGTATTGTGTATAGATTTCTCAAAGATACGATTTCGAATTGTGAACATTTTGAATCGCAAATATTTATGAGATCCATGATTATTTGGAATTAAATATTTAGACAAATTCACATTTTTTTCTTAGCATGCATTACATTTTTGTTCCTACTTAGTTTAAAAATGGCATTAAAAAAGATTTGTTTTCGCAAAATATTATTCAAAGGTATAATTTTCTTTCGTGAGCATTTTCAGGAAATTGACTGTCTTCTTTTAAGAATAAATCTTTTTTTTTTTTTTTTTTTTTCTTCTCTGGAAAGACAACTGAAGTTAAAAGTGTTGCTTATTTATTATTGAAGATGCATTTCCGAATTCTGAAAATTTTGAAAAGCAAATATTTATGAGAATCATCGTAACTTGGAGTTAAATATTTTGACAAAGACACATTTTTTTTTTCAGTACGGATTACACATTTAATTTTTGTTCTTACTTAATTTCAAAATGGCATTAAAAAAGACTTGCTGTCTCAAAATAAAAGATTCTAAATTTTCGATATTTCAAAACATTTCATTCAGAAACTGGTATCTATATATCTCTGTAAAAAAGATGCATATTATACAAAAAATGAAATTATTAAATAAATAAACTCTCAAACAAGATATTTTTTTTTTTATCAATGATTGGTACACATCTGTAAAATTTAGATATATTATGAACATAACTTATATATATTTCTATTTGTATCTTTATTCCTTTTTTCTTGTGTGCACAGTATTATATATATTTCCATATTTCTTCTCTTATAGTTTAATGCAAAACTATTACTAATCTTCATTTGTTAAAATGAAAAATGGCATATTAAGTATTACAAAGTTTCAAGGATACTGTATGATAAATGAATATTTGAATAACAACAGAATGAATTCTTATAAATTTAAACATTTTTTCCCTCCGAGGTATAGAATGTGTCCATTGTAGCTTGTTGATTATGATCCCACACTTGGCGTTGTTTCATTCGAATCATAGGTTCGAATCCTGATGTCACTGAAAACCCGCCGTGCAGTAGGGCAAATGCAGGTTTAATCTGTCGAGACTCAAAGTTCTCCCAATAGTATGGTGTGGAAGTTTAGAGAGAGAGAGATGCCAGCTGAGGTGTCGTCCGTATCTCTTGACAGAGGTTCATAATTATGAGGTTCGTTACCAACAATCTTTCTTTTGACCCCTCAGGGGCTTAGCTACTTTAGGTAGGTGAGGGAATCATAACTCCGAAACACGCTAGAAATCTGTTTCGTTCCCGGTGGATTTTCTATTTTTGGATAACGGGTAGCGGCCCCACGGGATACCCTATAAATGTTTCTCTATTTTCGACCCTCCTGTCAACCAATTTTTCTTTTTACTTCCACCTTTCTTGTGTCTGGATCGCAATTACACATATTTTGGCTCTTCCGCAATAAACCTACTTTCACTCACTCACAGCCCTCGTGTTGCTAACCAATACAGCGTTCATAAACAATCAATCAAACGTGGAATGAGGATGGTATAATATGTAACTAATACGAATCCTTTCCTGGTATTGATTGATAACTTTCATATAACATCCCATTTAGAAACAACAGAAGGGCTAATGGTGACAGACCTCGTAATTACGAGCTACGATCAAGTGATAGGGACGACACCTTAGCTGGCACCCCCTCTCCTAACATCCACACCACGCCAACAGGAGGACTTAGGGCCTCGAACAGATTTAACGTGCATCAGCCCAGGCTACACGGCGGGTCTTTGGCGGCCAAGGATCGTACCCGCGACTGAACGAAAACCGCCGGTCGCTAGTCCACGACCTTGACCACTACGCTACCGCGGCCCCACACCATTCTCCAGACGTCCACATATCTCTACGTGCATCAGTCCCGCTGCACGACAGGGCTTTAGTACCGTCAGGACTCGAGCCCATGACTCGAGAGAAACAACGCTGGGTATGAATTTGTAATCATGAATTACTTTGCTACTATAGTCGCTCCTTTTTTGGAACAGTGGCCGCGGTAGCCTAGTGGTCAAGGCTTCGGATTCGTGGCCTTTGGTTTTCGTTCAGTCGCGGGTTCGTTCCTTGGCCGCCAAAGACCCGCCGTGTAGCCGGGGCTGATGCACGTTAAATTTGTCGAGCCCAAAAGTCCTCCCGTTGGCGTGGTGTGGATGTTAGGAGAGGGGGGGGGGTGCCAGCTCAGGTGCCGTCCTCGTCACTTGACCGAGGTTCAAAATTACGAGGTCCGTCACCAATAGCCCTCGTGTTGCTTCTAGTGCGACGTTAATAAAAACTAAACTAAACTAAATCTTTTCTGGAACAGTAGGCAAATATTACTCAGAAATTCTCGATCATGATAGGTTTGAGGTATTATGTCTAAGGCCATCTTTGTCTAATGTCAAAGAACCCAATCGAAATTTCGGCATATTTTCTGGCAGAAAATTGCTCCAATTTTCATATTCGTTTGTAACGTTGTGACTCATATACATCCGTTTATGATGCGGTATTCTTAAAATTTAGGAACATTCCATAAGTACTTCCCTTTTCACTTGAATACGTAAAGTTTAAAGATCATTTAGCATTACAGTATAGGAGAGGAAACGTGGAACACGTTTTTACAAAAAAAAAAAAAAAAAAAAAAGGATTTAGATCAGAGAGAAATAAGTAATATTATAAAACCTTCATTCTGACTTCCCAAAAGATAGGGAAGTCAGAAAGAGTTTTGGAACTCTTTATCATCAGAAAAAGTTTTCCAATTTGGGGTCCAATATATTAACATTACACGAAGCCTTTAACAGTCTAAAACCCCCCTCTCTATAAATAGTTACGGCAACGTGAGAGGAAGAAAGGGGAGGGGCGCATCAAAGAGATGTTCTTTTTTGAGAGTTTCGAAACAGTTTCACTAATGAGGATACTCGGAAAATATATTCAGAATTTCAAAATACGAGTCTTAAGGCTCCCATCAACCAACTATTTTGAATTCGTGAACGTAATGTTTACCTTAATATATTCGAAAGAACAGAAAGTTTTTAAAGGGGTCCTTTCGACAATATCCCCCAAGTTGCTTCTCAGTACGACGTTAATAAACAATCCCAATCACCAGTCTCAAAAAAATAATTTGAAATATTTTCAGAAATCGGAGACACAGTTTGATCCCACAGAAACCTCCATTACTTTTTTGCACTTTCGGATGCCCTTCACTGCATTCAAATGAATGCAATAGTCTGGATTTGAGAAGGAAAATAGAAAATTCTTAAGGATAAACATTGCGTTCCGAAATCAAAATGTGGCTGGTTGACGAGAGACTCGGTAAATTTTTATGGCAGTGCAATAATTTTGATGCTCGTTTCATAAGCAATAAAATGTAGATAACTTTTAATGCTGTCTTCCTATATTACCAAACTCGACACAGACAGAAAAATATCTCAAATTTCTCATAAATTCGTCACGTTGTTACACGTACGAAGGGGTTATCGTAAAGTTTAATTATTATTTAAAAAAATAATCGGGATACACCTTGATAAAATTTATTCTGAGATATTAATTGATCCTTATGTAAGTAATGGCCCGAGTGGTGAACGGGAATAAATGAATAGTCCCACTGTAGTTCATGCATGTCGTAAGAGGTGACTAAAACGGGTACCCAGCGTCTGGGGGGTATAGCCGGCACTCTGCCCCTGGGGATTACATCAGGAGATTTCAAAGACTTGCCTTCTTTAGGTAAATACGGACATCATGACCCTGAGTCCCCCTAGTGATCTTTTTCTTTCTCATTTCTTCCATTTACTGTCTTTGGTAAACGCGGGTGATGCACCCCCGGAATATGTTAGCGATCCTTCTCTATTTTCGACCCTCCTTCTTGTAAACCAATTTTTTTTTTTTTTTTTCAATTTTTTCACGACTAGACCACAGACGAATCTTGTTTGGCGAGCATAGCCACATCTAGCTCTTGCGCCAATAACCTTTACACTCACTTACTCACTTATGTACCTAATGTTGTAATTCACAGCTATTCATGTTTTATTTCAGGAAACCGTAGATTGAAATAAGTCGAGTAAGGAGAACAGGATTTCAGTCTACTGACTTCTACACTGAAAGACTACGAAAGACCAAGAAATGCTGGGCAAACGAAATCACCAAATCAGGAAGGTGACCAAAGTTTTATATAAGAACAATAAATAAAAATTAAGTTTCTACCTCCAGATTGTTTTTAGTAATAATTAAAACTCTTTGAGGTACCCTGAGATAATGAGTAAAACTTAAAATATTACAGATTATTAAAATCTACAGTTTCATTAACCTTCCCCCCCCCTCCAAAAAAAAGTTAAAAATGAATTGTTGCAATTTACAACGTTATATTCATAAGGTTCAATTAATGTGTAGAATATAAACTTCATCCAGATATATCTCAGTTATTTCTTAGCACTAATGAAAACTTTGTGATACCTCCTCTCATCTCCTTTTATTACGCTGCATCTTTAAAATTTAGAAATATTCTGTAAATATGTAACTTTTCTCCTTACATGCAAATTTAAAAACCCATTTAACACTTCTATATAGTTAAAAGATGAACCATGAAATACATTTCACACGCACGCGCGCAAAAAAAAAAAAAAAAAAAAAAAAAATTCATTCTAATGGAAATTAATAGCATAGTAAGATATGCTATTTCAATCCAGATATATTAATGTTTAAACATTTTTCTTCTCGAAAAATTTGCTGAGCTTAGAATTTTTAATTTAACGCAAAGACGGGCATCGGAAAAATTTCCATGCAATTTTTGCAAGGAACAGATTTAGCCACCAAAGATGCTAACTTTTTAAATAACTAAATAATTATTAGAATTTATAAAAAAAAAAAAAAAAAAAAAAAAAAAAAAAAAAAAAA
>BMAW01040991.1:54701-74823 GCA_019974015.1 Nephila pilipes
CAAGGGGACCGGGCTCAGCATTAAGAGGACGATAAATTGATGTTATAAATATTTAGAGTGAAATGTTTTTCAATTTTTTTCTAACATTGCAATTGGAAGCAACATGAGGGCCATTCCAATTCTTCCTAAATCTGAACCTTGGTCAAATGATCAGCTGAGTTGGCACCTCCTACACCAAACTTCCACATCCCGTCAACGAGAGGTCTTGGAA
Organism: Nephila pilipes; assembly: GCA_019974015.1. Lineage (NCBI taxonomy): Eukaryota > Metazoa > Arthropoda > Arachnida > Araneae > Nephilidae > Nephila > Nephila pilipes. The sequence goes on from BMAW01040991.1 coordinate 54,913, forward strand.
CCTCATCAATTTAACGTGCATCAGTTTAGTTTAGTTTAGTTTTTATTAACGTCGCACTACTTAGTTTTTATTAACGTCGCTAACGGGAAGACTTTGGGCCCTGACAGATTTAACGTGCATCAGCCCTGACTACACGGCGGTTCTTGGCAGCCAAGGATCGAACCCGCGACTCAACGAGAACCGCCAGTTGCGAGTCCACGACCTTGACCACTAGGCTACCGCGGCCCTTTAACGTGTATCAATCCCGCTACACAGCGTATCCTTAGCGGCATCAGGATGGCCACGTTTGCCTAGTAGTCATGGTCGCGGATTCGCAACCGGTGGTTTTCGTCGAGTCTTCTTGGGTTCGAGCCCTGGTGCTACTAAAGAGCCCGGGGCTGATGCACATTAAATATATCTATGCTCAGAGTTCACCCGTTGGCATGGTATGGAAGTCTGAAGAAGGAGGTTCCATCTAAGGTGTCGTCCTCTTCATTTGATCGATATTCAAAATTACGCGGTCCGTCGCCAATAGCTCTCGTGTTGCTTCTCAGTGCTTCGTTAATAACCAATCACAATCACTCAGTGGCACCAGGACTCGAACCCACGATTCGACTTGAAACAACACTAGCCGCGAGCTCGAGATCGGGACGACAGGGCTATTGCGGCGTTTATAATCTAAAATGCACTAAAAATAAATAGAAAACGTTCACATACTCAGTGCATCCCATCATCAGTGTGAAAACATCTTTTTCTTGCAATTTTTTTTGTCTCTTTCTGATTTCGAAACACGTATTAGTTCTATACGAGAAGTCCCAAAGACAATAATTTATCTCCTTCACTACATTAATATAACATGCTTGCTTCCCAACCAAAAACATTTTTATGGCGTTAATTGACGTTAAATTTGGCGAAACCTTAAAAATATACGCATCAACGTGCTTTGATAGTTTAGTTTAATTTAGTTTTTATTAACGTCGCACTAGAAGCAACACGAGGGCTATTGGTGACGGACCCCGTAATTTTGAGCCATGGTCAAGTGATGAGGGCGACATCTGAGCTTTCACCCTCCTCTCCTAACTTCCACACTACGCCACCGGGATCAACGTGCTTTAAATAATTAAAATGTTTAAAACTACTTAAAAATTTTAAACATGAAGTTTTTTTTCCTTATAATACTATATTAAATGCATTGCTTTAAATTTTTTCTTTCTCTCCCCCCATTGCATTTTGGGAAACAGGAAAAGCGAGAAATCTTCAATTGTCCCCGGGAGCTGAAAACTCTAGCTACATCTCTGTGTGTAACCATAATGAAAAGAAATGAATTCAATATGTCAGGCATGGAAGGACAAAACCAGGGATCGTAAGTCATGTGTAGATTTTTGTGTTATAATGGTTGGTTCATGTAAAATTCTTAAAAAAAATTCAAGTATTCTAGAATAAAGTAGGTAAATTTTCTAAATTTGAAAGCCTCACTAAATTTGTGTATGATCGAATAAGGCTGCATTCAAGACTCTTTCATTCTAAATTTCCCGAAAATTTTATTATTACATGAAGTAATTAGCAAAAAACTCATCAATTTCAATTAGTTTTAATTGGAAGGTATGCTGGTTCAAAGAAAAAAATGTGTCTGTGTTTATATAGCATTAAAATAAAACAAGGTTTAAAAGACTTCTATATAGTCGACATTAAAATTGAATGATAAATTCATCAGAATTAATATGTTTTTAGAGCTACAGAGAGCTATTGGCAACAGACTTCTTATCCTGAACCATGGATAAGAGATAAGGACGACAATTAAGCTTCACATCATACTTTGTAGGGTTTTGACATCCATTTTTGTTTAACAAGCAACACCCCCTATTACTTCACACTACAAATCTTTGATGGTATGGCAGAGGCCACTCGATCTTGACTTTTTGAGTTGTCAGTTCACCTTGAAAAGTTTGAACGAGTTCATCGAGTTCAGACATGTGACTTGCGCGGCGTTTTAGGCAATTTGCTAGAAAGGAATTCCCACTGAGCTGGTTATTAGGCGCTTTTCTTCCTATCGTTGTTAGTTTCGACATGATGGTGAAGCCCCCCCCCCCCACACACACACATCTTGGAATGAAAAGTCATTTTTTTTGTTGCAGCTGTGGGACTTTCTTATAGACATTTGGAGAAGGTTGCTTTCCAGCCATTACTGTAACCGAGATTATCCTTTATTGTAAAAAAATAGCTTGAAACGTTTCCGTTGACGTTATCGGTAGTCTTTATTGAAATGAATGTCTATTTGATACATTCACCGTAGCCATTTACATATCGCTAGTCATGATTTTTGAGGAGGGCGTTTTAATTAAATCCATTCAAGCAACTTGGCGAGGAGTTATTCAACTAGTAGAAGGGATAAGCTGGGATATGCTGTCATCTAGTGTTCGAATGCTGGGTCACGACGGAGTTGAGTCCATTGGATAGACTTGGACACCGCAGACCATAAAGCTCAAAACCAGGACCATTCTTTTACTATTACACCATTAAATTTGATATTTAATTAAGGATAATATTAATTTATTTTTGAGACTGATAGTCAAGTGACATTTTGTTATTTGACAAATGTTTAAAAAAAAATAAATACAATGTATTAAAGGGCGTAAAATAACTTTTCTTGGAAAATTTTATTTATTTCAGAAGATTGAATTTCATGGCTCTCAAGAAATGTAACTATGGAATCAAAATTTAATTAAAATTAATTGATTAATTTTAATGATGTTCTAAAAATTGTAAAATATTGTTTTGTCATGGAGTACACATGCAACTTGACAAAATTTTAAGCTTCCCGCTCATACAGAGTGAAAAATCGTTAACAAAATACCAGATGTATAACATAAATTAAAGGCGTATAAAAACTTTGAAAGGTTAAAAATGCTTTCTCCCTTCTTGATGAAAAAAAATATCGGAAAAATGGTAAGATATTATCGAACAAACTATTAAACATAAAAATAATTCGTGCGTATTGTTCCGACGTAAAATGATACTGAATGTAGCAAAATACGAGAGCTTTAATCGAACTAGATGGATACAGAAAGAGCTTTAAAAATGCAACAAATTGCAACATCTTGACGATTTCACGTACATTCGTAATAAGCAATTCGAACTATTGTTTTTGTCTTTTTGCGATTGTCTCAAAAGGCTCGGAACCGTAATGAAAGGCTAAAAATAATACTATTGACGTCACGTAAAAAATTAGATTTGACCTTGAAACTTCTCTTTTGCTGTAGGGATCAATAAATCACCCGGAAGATATTGCTATCAGTAGCTTACAGTTTCTGAATTATAAATCGACGTATTCATATGCTTTATGGCAGGGATGGCGAACCAATGGAACACGACACAATATTTCGGGCAAGTCACCGATCGCGAAGTTCTCTATGAAACTTATTACGAACGAACGCCTGTGATGCTACGCTTCGGAGTGTTGAGGTGCGGGGCGGCGGGCAGGAAACGCGCTCGTTTGTTAGCGTAGTTATAGTTTATTTACACATAGCATAATAGTCAATTCCGTTGACACAAATGTATTTTAAAGTTTATTGTTTTTTATTTACGATTTTTAACTGTTATTTAATATGACTAGTTCAGCAAAAAAAAAAAAAAGTGCTCGATAGTAAGTGTATCAGAGAATTTCAAACTTCGTGGACTGAGAAGTATGGCACGGTTAGTAAAGGCGACAAAGCGGTGTGTGTTTTATGTTCTGGAACAGTGGTAGGTAGAACAACGTCTGTAAAACGGCATTTTGAAACGAATCACTAATTCGTTAATCAAAAAAACGAACCAGAGAAAAAGGAATTAATTGCCAGTGCAATGAAAGACAGAAATAAATAGTCGACGTCTATAATTAAATATGTTTGCAAAAATTGTCATACGAGAGTGGCAAGTTATTCGGCTACAAATATAATTGTTCGGAATAGTAAACGGGGAGAGTTTTTGAAGGAAGCCTGGTTAGCATGCGCGCCTTCACTTTTTGATGATTTCGATAATAAAGATAAGATAATTCAGCGCATCAAAGATACTCCTTTATTTAGAAATACAACAAAAGAAAGAATCTTAAAACTGGCCGGAAATGTAGCAGATCAACAAAAAAAAATGACACTAACTCCGCTCCTTTTATATCGCTATGTCTTGAAGAAAGCACTGACGTCATTAAATCTGCACGTTGAGCTGTTTTTGCTCGATATTGTGTAAAAAACGTCATTAATGAAGAATTAATTGCCATAACATCGTTGCTATCAACTACAAAGGTAGGGATAGTAGATATTTGTATGGCTGTTAGTAATTCACTTGCTGAGAAAGACATTGATTGGAAAAAATTTGTTTCAGTAACAACTGATGGTGCTCGATGTATGGAGGGCAAAAGAATGGTTTCATAAGTTTATTTCAAATAAATGTAGGACATTCGATTCTGGAATTCCTCTGCATCATTCACCAACAAACCTTGTATGCTAAGAGTGGTTTAACATCTCTTGATAATGTAATGGCGATAGTCACAAAAATAGTCGATCTCATTTCGTCGCAGGCTTTAAATAAGCGAAAGTTTGATGCTATGTTAAAAGAAGTCACTTCGGTGCATAATGGTGTAATGTATGATAATGTTCGCTGGTTGAGCCGAGGGAACGTATTTCAAAGATTTGTTGGTTGCTTGGAAGAAATCAGACTGTTTCTGCAAAATGAGGGGAAATTGAGCAATATCTCCAGTTGTTGGATGTTACGTGGCTTTCAAAATTGATGCTTCTTACAGACATATGCCAACGTTTCGATGGATTGAACATGAAGCTTCAAGGCACAAATAAAACAATTATCGTCATGATAGATCTCATTCGCGCTTTTGACGCTAAACTGCATGTTTTCACACATACACAGAACGATATTATTACAAGAAACTACAAGTATTTTCCAAACTTGAAAATAAATATCAACGATTTAGATATACATGAGAAACCAGGCGAAGGAACAGTCACTGAAGAATTTATTTCCATCATTGACTCTTCAATCAATGAATTTTCAGCGAGATTTTCTCAGTTCAAAGAATAATGGGAAACACTCAAGTTACCCTGATGTGATTTCATTTGATAAGTTGAACTTGTCCCAATTCGATTGGTTGGAAATTGAAGAATTTGAAATACAGCTGATTGATTTCCAGTCTAGTTCAATATGGATTCAAAAATTTATTCAAACAAAGAAATATTTGGAATTAATTGAAACAGAAAGAATGACAAGCAATATAAGTAAAAATGCCAATAACAAAATTTTGGAAACGTGGAATTCGTTGCCAGACACATTTAACTGTTTGAAGAAGCTGGCTCGTTCTATTTTAACCATATTTTCATCTACCTATGCCTGCGAGTCATTATTTTCAGAGATGAATAGCATTAACTACTCGCTAAGAAACCGTTTGATAGATGACTCCAGTTCAGCATGCATTCTGCTAAAAGTAACATCTTACAACCCTAATACAAGTTATTTGTCATCTAATCTGAAACAACAGAAGTCACACTAATGTTATTCTAATTTGAATTACGCGTATAATTGAGATATTGCAAAATGTTTTTTTTTTTTTTTAATAAATGAAGAGTTTTGAGTTGAAAGTATTTAGTATTTATTATTTTCCCAATAATCACGAAGTCAAAATTATTTGACGGCACGTCTATGACCTCATTAAACATTTTTTTTTAGAAAAAATGGCACGTTGATACATAAAGGTTCGCCACCCCTGTTTTATGGTATGCGGCAGCGGTATCCTAGTGGTCATGGTCACGAACCTGCAGCCTGAGTTGCTTTGGTCGTGTCGTAGGTTCGAGCCCTGAAGCCACAAAAAAACTTGGCGTATAGCGGGCTGATACACGTTAAATTTGAAGAGAACATAAGCCTTCACGTTGGCGTGGTGTGGAAGTCTGTAGGTACCAATTTGGGTGTCGTCCTCGTCACTTGACCGAAAATAAAAATTACGAGGTGCATCGCCAGTAGCTCTCTTGTTACATCCCAGTGCGACGTTAATGGGAGTGGGCCTTCTTTAGCGATGAGTCTCGCTTTTGCCTTGATGAGGGCATGGTCAGTGTCACGATGAATGATTTGTTGTCACACATCCAGACAGTAGGGTGCATCGGTATGGGGTGTGATTTCGTGAGATGCCCGATCATTGTTGGTCTTCATTAGAACCACTTTCAAGGCCCAAAGGTACATTAGTGATGTCTTTCGACCTGTATACATTCTTTTTTATGTTTTCCCCACACCAGTTCTCTATTTGAACAAGGCAACGCTCGAGTTCATGCCGTTGCCATTTCAAGAGCTTTCCTCGCTGTCATAAACATTATGCCATGGCCAACAACATCGCCAGATTTACCACCCGTAGAAAACTTATGGGATGCTATAGGCCGTTAAATGTTACGACTCCTTCGCTACCACAAAATTTGCAACATCTACAAGCGAAGTTCCATTTGCATGGGATGAGTTGAGTCCAAGGCACCGTTAAGAGCGTTTATATTACGATGTGGTGCAGAATGCATTAGAAATAATGGCGGCCCAGCATCATACTGAGAACTACAATGGTTTTGTACTTTTGACCAATAAATTTTGTCATACCTACGCACAATTTTTATTCATTGTTCATGAATACTAAATTACTTTCAAATACTATTTCAATCTGACTATTCCTTCGAATGCAATTTTTATTGTTTATGAGTGTATATATTTGTTCATAATTCTGCAAAAGGCTTTCTAAGTGTGCTGTTTTGGAAAATATTCGCTTATTTTATTCCACCCGCAGTACATCAAAGCATGAAAGAAAATATCAGATAAACGAGGAACAACTTCAAGACCAAGTACGTGGCCCACCGGTCGCACGAAGCCCAACCAAAACAATGGACATAAAAACATTTCAATAACAATTTCATTAATTAATTTTAAAATTTTCGATGTTTATAATTACTGAGTGAGTGAGTGAAAGTGAAGGTTATTGAAGCCAGATGTGGCTATGCTGCGCCAAACAAGATTTAACTGAGGTATGGAAGTGAAAAATTGAAAAAAAACTCCAAAATATTTTTATTACTGAAATTGGACCACAACATTATCAAATGGCCGATTCGAATCTGAAGGCAAAATTATGGGAAGTTGATATATTTGAATTTTATAAATATTTGTTCACTTGTTGTAAAAGTACTCAAAAATTTCATAATATTTTCATATTAAGATATTAGAAGGGGTGAGCAGTAGTAATACTTATGAAAGGAAAAACGTTTCACACATTTTAAATCCAGAATAGCTGACATTCATCTTAGGTGGGTTTAACATATTTCTTTAGTCCAACCCAGGGCATTTTTTTTTTTTTTTGAAATTATTTAAAAGTGTTAACAGTTTACTGAAACATTATTCTTTATTTACTGAGTTCTATTTATCACTAGACATGACTCTTTTCAGAAATGGTTTGTTTGTGTCTCGTACAGCTCCCAAAAGCCTACATCATCACGCCAACAGAGTGAGGATAACACCAAAGTGGCGGTCGTGGCGAGAGTAATATTTCGTAATCTCTTTTGACACATAAAAGGTGTGGCTAATAACGAGATTGACGCTTCTACAGGAGTACGCATGCGCCAAACGCCAGCAACTTACAGCTGTTTAGCGTGAAGCCTTCTCTTTCGAATGCAGTGCCTCTCACTTCTGTAAGCAAATCCGTATACTCGTAGACCTTCATTCGCATAAGAATTCTTTTGTTTCGCTGAAAAAATGATAAGTGAGCAGCGAATTGTTGTGAAATTTCACAAGAAACTTGGAAAAAACTGCTTCTGAAACTTATAATTTATTGAAAGAAGTGTATGGTAATGAAGATTCAAAGCGTACACGTGTATCTGAATTGTTTAAGCGTTCTGAAGGTGGCCGAGAAGACGTTGAAGATGATTCATGCCAGGGTCGTCATTCTACATCAAAAACGGATGACAATATTGAAAAAATCGGTAATCTAGTTCGATCTGACTATCGGTCAAGTATTCGTGCGATTGCTGATACTGTAGGAATCGAAATAGAATCCGTACGGCAAATGTTACCACTAAGCCAATGCGCCGGTTCATTCCACATTGTCTGTTACTAGGTCAAGTACAGCATCCCAGTGTTGGATCATTCCCAGTATTCACCGGATCTTGAGCCATGCTACTTCTATCTGTTTCCTAAGGTGAAATCTGTATTCAAAAGAAACAAGATTTGAGTCCGCTGAAACGGTGAAAGAGAAAGCGGCGCACTTCCTAAAGGAGCTGACAGAAGTCTTGCGGCACTGTTTCGAACAACAGAAGATTCGCATAGAGCTTTGTAGGGATAGAGGAGGAATGTACATTAAAGATGATTATAAGCAAATACATTTGACATCAAAATAAAGCGTTTTACAGTGTCAGTCTCGTTACTAATAGCCACATCTTGTATGCAAAGCGATAACTAGAGCAGAAAGCTTTCCGGGAACACAGACGTTTTTTGGTCTTGTCGCAATTAGAATGCAAATTAATTATCTATATGTAACTACATGTAAATTCAATTTGTCTCACTGTATTATTATATTATATCTTTAAGCCACTTCAAATGAGAATAGTCGCTCACTTTATTTAAGTGCATTGTGTGACTTGAATATGGAACCACATGAAACGCAGGTAGAGTTGCACCTTTCAGTGGATTACACACACACAAAGAATTTAAACAACGAGAAGACAATGTGTACTCAACAGTTTGTTTTAATTACATCACAAAATTCACATCGAGGAAGTTCTGAATTAGTTTTAATATTTAGCAAATGTTTCACAGTAGATAATGAAACTCTATACCTTTCTGCGAGCCAAACGTTTCCCATAATTGACAAAACTCTCTCAACCAGAACAGATGTCCGAGAAAATCACACATCTCAAACTCAACCATTTATGAAATTTGGCAATACGAAAAATTAAGTTTCAATTAAAAAAATACTATCCTTCAAACCCCGGACATTTTTGCAACCCGATATTACCCGGGCCAGCACTAAAAACCAGGACTATCCGGTCTAATCCCAGACATATGGAAAGTCTATCTTATATCAGTTTTGAAAATACTCATTGCGATGGATTCACCCTAAGTAGGAAAAGTAGTAGCAAAGAGATGTCAAATGTCAAGAAGAAAATCATTAATTTTGTCGTAGCTCTCTTCGAAATAAACCTACGTTTCTACAATTTAATTTCATTTGTTGTCGCCCACTTAACTAAAAGTTTTATTTGATAGATTTACGAGTTTGACATGTTTGATCCAGAGTTAAACGAAAAGGAAGCACCGTATGTTTTGTCGTAAAGTTTAGTTTTTATAAACAGATTCTTTTAACCAAAAGTAAAATTGACACAGAATATGTGTTATAAAATAAACTCAACTAAGTCAAGGTATGGATTTTTTTTTTTTTTCAGTAAAATGAATATATAGGCGCGAATTATAAGGCGCGAGTTTTATATAAAGGAAACGAGATACTATTCAACTCAGTATAATTTCCTTCGCCGCCCAAAGTCACCTTATTCAAACTTCATTTAACACATATATTAACTGTTACGTAAAAGAATTTCAAAAAAATAAAGAAAAGAAAGGAATGTATAGAAATATTTACGTAATTGGCGTGTGTGAAATAGCGTTCCCGCCAAGCTTGAAATATTTCGTATTGTCCTCTCGTCAAGGCAGCTGAAAATAGCAATTAAGTATGAAGGATACTTTTAGGAAGTTTATGAATAGATTATTTGTGTGCAGAACTCTTATTTTTGTTCCAAGTTTTTGAAATTCGGAAGATGCAGCGTATCAAATTGTATTGTGAATATTATTTGTTTACATTAAACGCAACACAGAAGCTTTAAAAGACGCCCGTTTTTTTCGGATGGTTGATATTCGAAAATGAATGAGTAACATCAATTTATTCGCACACATTTCTTTCTTTTGTAAATGTAGAAGCATAGTAAATCCGGCTATCAATTTATTTTAAAAAATTGTATTTAAAATTTAATTAAAAGTGAATAACTTTGGTTTTTCTCATAGTTTATCTCGTTACCGCGGTTGCCTAGTGGTCTTGGTTGCAGACAAGTGGCTAGCGTTACGTTGAGTCGTGGATTCGAGTCCTGATAGTACTAAAGACCGGCCGTGTAGCGGAGCTGATGCCGGTTAAATTTGTTGAGGTCCTAAGCAACCCGTTGTCAAAAGGGGAAGTGTGAAAAGGGAGGTGCCAGTTCAGGTGTCGTCCTCGTCACTTGACCGAGACTTAAAATTACGAGGTCCGTTGCCAGTGGCCTTAGTGTTGGTTCTCAGTGCGACGTAATAAACGATCGCATCTCATAATTTCCCTCAGAGAGCTTTTCATAGTTCTTTTGAAAGAAGAGGAAATAAAATAAATTCTATATAACAAAATATTCACTTAATTCTAATTTAATATTTAATACAACAAAAAGAAATTGCATTTACTATTGTATCATATTATATTAATTGCTTGTTAATTAAAATCACAATCATAAGCAACACGAGGGCTATTGGGGATGGACCTCGTAATTTTGTACTTCAGTCAAGTGACGAGGACGGCACTTGAAGTGGCATCTTCCTCTTCAAATTTCCTCCCATGCCAACGGGGGAACTTGCAGCCACGACGAATTCAACATGCTTTAGTCCCACTACACGCGGGTCTTTAGTGGCATCAGGATTCGAACCCACGATTCGACGGAACCAGCACTGGTCGCGGGTTCGAGATTATGATCATTAAGCTACCAAGGTGACTATTATACTATCATAAGTGTGACATTTTCTTTATGTTTGGTATACAGCATATGTTATATGCATTTTTAAAACTTTGTTAAGTCGTTAATTGGAACCAGAGCCGACTCAGGATATTGGGAAAATAGGGTAAAAAGAGAATAAAATAAAACATTCTTGTACATAGGATATCAACATTATAATGAATAAATCGAATATGAATCTTACTTACAGACGATAAAGATGCCTGCTTTGTGAACAATAGGAGGGTGATTAAAATAGTTTTAGTGCATTATTTCATAAGTAGTACTCTGATAATAGGTTCCATAAATAAGTTTATCTTAAATCCCGAAAATGTTCCTTTCCTTCTGAAATTGAAGAAACTTTTAATTTTTTAAGAACTCGAAGTCAACCTTTAAATCAAATTTATTCTCGAAATTTCGATGATTAAGTAAAAATCAAATTAAAAAACAAAATTTACGATTAAAAATATTAGTTATAGAAGAAAATATATTTTAGAAGAAAAAGTTAGAAAGAGTAACAATATAAGAAAAAAGGAAACTAACAAATATCTAATATAAAAAATACTGATTGAATATTTAAACTAAAAAACACAAAAGAAGAATTCCGAATATAGGAGATATTCGGATTTAGATTAAATAAAGGATAAATGTCTTATTGTCGAAAGCAGACGATTGCGACTGAACTCGAACCTTCTTTTATGAATAAAATGAATTTCTAGAGGCTACCCTGTATCGACCATTTTAAGTTTGTGAACATAATGTTAATCCTATGTAATTTCTATTACCGGCCTCAAATCTACTGTTTCATCTATTTGAATTCAAACAAGTGCACCCGAAAGAGCAAAAAATAATGAAGGTTTCTACGGAATTAAATTTTCCCACCAATTTTTGAAAACATTTTAGAATTATTTTTTAGACCAGAACATCCACAAACGAATTAAAATAGTGGGAAAATTATTTTTCAAAATCGGAAGGGAAATGCGATTCTCCCCGCAGAAACCTTCAGTAATTTTTGCTCTTTCGAGTGTTTTTTTTTTTTTCCGTCATTCAAATAAATGAAATACTCAGTATAGATTTAAGGTCGGTCGTAGAAATTCCATAGGATTAACATTATGTTCACTAAATCAAAATAGCCGGCATACGCGAGCCTTAAGCAAAGCATTGGGTTTTAATGTATAAGGATCTTCTATAAAATTAAGATGTGTGTGTGTAAATGTATTTTAAATTTCACACAATTTTAATTATATAATATATTACATTACATATAATTATAATTATATTATGTTTATAATAATTGTATCAAAAACATTTTTCCTTTGTTAGTGTTAAATCTAAGTCAGTATAATAAAAGAAGATTCAATATAAATTAAGAAATCAGTCAAATTATACATATCATTAAAATAAATAAAATTATTCAACAATTGAATACAAGCAATTAAATTGCATTTAATTACCTGTGATATTTTAACTGTTATAAATATTTTACTACCAGCTATAATATAAAATAAATTTAGAAACTCTCGAAATTTTATTCGGGTTTTCTTACTTTTCACTTAAAGTCTTATCGAAACTGTATTAAAAAAACGTAATTAATAATAATAGAAATAATGGCTAAATAATAGAAGTAATTATTTAAGGTTTCATTCAATAGATGAAATATAATCATATTAACTAATAAAATTTAATTTAAGTATCAAAATTACGCTCACAAAAGAAAAGGTTTCCTCTAAAAGTATGGATAAATCTATAAATTATTTTAATTGTTTAAAAAAAGAAATATGAAATATTATTTAACATAAAATATGGTAATAAATACGATCAAAAGTTTACTGTATATATATAAGCTTAAAGAATTATATTTTAAATTTAAAAGTACAAAGTAGGCCGCAATTTTTTTCTTATTGTTAATCAGGGAAACTAACTTTAAAATGGAATAAAATAGAGACAAGATATTTGTTACATTAACTTAATCATCAAAACAAATTACTTTTATTTTGAGTTTATTCTGTGCATACACAATAAAAAAATCTCCAATTAATATTTTAATGAAAAATTCATTGTTCTGTGTTCTCAACTTTAAGAATTCGTTATAAAAATTTTCTATCTATGTTTAATCTAGGAACCAATTATTTTTTAATCTAAACTTCTCAATCTCTTTCTTTTTAAGTCAATCTCGGGAATAAACTATTTTAATGAAGTCATTTGAGTTTAATTTCTTTCGTGGAAATTGGCCAATTGGGCCGTCACAATTAAAGGAACCAGGTTCCATTGGTATTGAACTGAAGCCAAATGGATTGAACAAAAATTAAAACAGGCTCAAAGATAAAATATTCGAAAATGAAAATTTTATAGTACTTCAACTGCCCGAAAGATTTCAAAAATAATATTTATTATTATTCATTGCTTTTGTTAAGAAAATTTGATTCATATTTCTGTTTAACTTTCTTCCATTTTATAACAGGAGAAAAAATCTTATAGATACTTAAAAATAAAGTATATGTATGCTTTTCCACTCAAAGCTTTATTTTTCCCTGAAAAGCGTTATTTTTTTTCTGAAGTTCTGAGAATAAATTTTTCTATAAAATTCAGTTTATATTATAGATAAGCGTAATTTTTTGATGAAAGTGTAGTTTTTATTCAATAAGTATCCATTAGTTATGTGTGGCTTTGTGAAAAATTCAAAAAAATTTCAAACTTTTTGTAATGCAACGTGTATAAATAGATTATATAGTTATTAGATTATTATATATAGACTATATAGTTATATATAAATAGATTATATAGTTATTTTAGTCTTATGAAACCAACAAAATAAAATGTCTATTGGCAATTCTTCCCTTTAAGGCAACATACGTTCAGTCAATCTTTTCCGATCTTAGAAAGAAAAAGAAAGAAAGTTAAAAATATTGTATAAAAAATAACTCAAATGCAAATTTTTTTTTTCTTCCATATTTATCCCGCCTGGCCCACTTTTCATTCCACAGTTTAGTTTACCAGCGACACAAACTCGAAAATAAATTATATTTTCTAGCCTTTTGGCAAGTGTATCAGCAATTCCTACAGTTGGTCTCCTTCTGCATAACTAGAGATGAGCGCGCTTAATCTATATCTGGAATGGGCCCAGTTATAGAAGTATAGTTACAATAATCTACTTTCTTCTATCTAGGGCACATTTGGGTGTGGCGGTTGCAGTGAACAATTTAATATATGATGTTATATTTTAGGCAAGATATCGTCATCGAAGCTAGTTTTTTTTACCGCAGACGATAATTCTCATGTGATTCATACACTGAGTTGAGTGGGTGAATCTGCTGGAAATCTATCGTTAGCAAAAACACGTTTCGTTAATAACTTGGGGGCAAAACTCGATTTAGTTCCTGTGCATTGGTTATTTATTCTCCCAACACTGTTTTCATTTTGAATAAATAATGAATTGTTAAAAATAAACGGAAATCGTATTTTTATACATCGATAATTAGGCGTTAAATGAACCATTTGGAGCTGATTAATGGAAATCGAATGTAAAAAAAAACAATTAACAGGTAGCAAAAATTCAGGTTAACATGGTCTCATTTTGTTAGATTTATTTCATAGATATTATGCAATAAAAATTACATAATAATTATGAAATGTTATTATAATAATCGTAAGTTTGATCATTAATACTGATAAGGCATTAACTCATTTTTACAATTTTCCGCTGTTAAAGTTATTCAAGTCAAAGAATCATTTCAAAATGTGATGCGACTCAGAAATGTAATATTGAAAAAAAGACCATCAAACAGTTTTAGGTTAAGAGAAGACCATCAAAATATTATTACTCAAAATTTAATTAATAAATGAATTTTTAATTACAACATTATGTAAGAAACGATAATTGTTACTACTACTATTATTTTTGTTGTTTATTAGAATTCGATAACAAATGTGGTATTACACACTACATCATAGATCTTTCGTTTCCATCGATATGGATTTACATTTTAAAGGTATGAAACAAAAATTTCTCTTTAATTACGAACATCGGTTGTTTAAAAAACATGTGCTACAGATATTTGTCATAACACAGCAAATATGTCTAACTTTTAATACATTTTAAAAAATTAACTTTCCTAATGCCAATTAGCTTTCGAAATATTTATAAAACAGCTATGAATTTTGAATTTTTAAAGTTATTTGAGTTAAACAAAAGATTTCAGCGATCACACAATTTATATTTTCATTGTGCATGGGAAATCACAAGTGAATCATTTGATTATAAAACCTTTTGTTTACTTTCATTGTGTTCTATTTTAGTTTTATAATAGACTGAAATAAAGTTGTCCCATTAATAATTTACCGGCAAAAAAAATCTTCTTTCACATCCCAAGCAAACAGTATTCTTTATATTCGAGTTATTTATTACAGATGTGCACAATGGCAACAATCAATTCTGACAAGCAGAACGCTGAGAATAACTGTAATCGCAATCGTATAAATTATTCGCGACTATCAAGGAGGATATTCTTGGAAATACAGTAGATAAAAATGTCATCTGGCAAAATACTTCTCTTGTATCTCAAATGATAAGGTACAATTTCGTTACATTTCTTTCTTTGGATATATCTCTTTTGTTCCCAATAAACTATTGTGCCACTGTTACGATATTTATGTAAGCTTTTTTTTTCGATTATTTTTATTTTTGCATGAATGCAATTCATTTACGAATACAAAATCATCCTGAAAAAATTATTTTAATTAATTAAGAATTGTTTTCATTAGGACGTAATGTTTAATTTCCTTTATTATTAAATAAAGGTGATAAAAGAAAATAATAGAAGAGAGAATTTAAAGCCCTTCAGTCTGTTGCGAATTGAAATAGAGTTTTAGTGTTATGAATACCAAATGAAACTAAATATGCATACATTTTTATTTTAATTTTTAAAGCCCTTTTATGCGTATGTATTTAAGTTGCTGCTAAATTTATACAAAGAATGAAGTACAATAATTTTGATGACAATGGTTGCTTAAAGTAATAATTATTCTAAAATACTATTAAAATATAACTTTGCAAAAACTTGAAGCATTACAATGGATATTATATGATAACTTAAAATTGAAGTTAGTAAGAAGTTAAAAAAAAAAGAACCAATAAAATTTGATATTCAAGGGATGTTCCGAAAAAACGTTTCGTTATTTTTTGAAAGAGCACGTGCAATGCATATGAAACAAACAATCGACATAAGAATCCACATCTGTTGCTGGTTCAACAACGGAAGTAGGTTCAGTAGAAGAGCAATAGCGCATGCACTGAGCCACAAAGAATAGAGAGTAGCAACAGACCAGCGTGCCCGAGACGTGAATGATAACGTGGTCGGCAGTGGAAGTACGTGCTGTTATCCTGTATGAATGGGCAAGGTGGGACTAGTCATCCAAAGACACCTACAGATCGTGTATGATGAATAAGTCATGTCTCGCCAAATAGTTGGACGCTGATGTTGCATGTTCAGTTCAGAAAGGCAGAGTGTGGAGGATGAAGTTCAAAGTGGCCGTCCCTCTACATCCGCGAAAGAAAACAGCACTGCTGGGTACAGGACATGGTGTTAGCACACAGGCGCATAACGGTGTCGGACGGGGCGTCCACATTGCGCATTGGTCGTGCTCAGGTCCATCCAAAACAATGGTGAGGGATAGCAGGCTGTGCGACAATTCCTTTCGTCTCAAGGCACCGAGTTTTACAAGAGTAGTTTCTTCAAACTGATTGCACAAATGTCTCAGTGTCGATGGTGACTATATCGAAAAATTGTTTGCTACGACTCTCTTCTACAACAACGCTATAAGTTAAAATGCCTTGCTAATTAGCCAGATGAGACGTTTTTACAGCCTAGTTGATAGAGGCACAGCAAAAAAGCGACCGGTCAACTTTCCTTCGGACACACTGGACCAGGATTTGAAACAGCAGCAGCATTAAGGATGCCAATTCGAATCATGCCTCTTTAGAGCTCTCGCCAAATTACTCTCTCTCCCTTCACAGAGCACGGGGGTAGAATAACATCCCCCAATGTTTCGTCCAAACGCCGAAGTGGTGACTCAGGACTTGAACACTAGATGGCAGCATAGCCTATCCCTACTGCTTGCATATGCCCCCGATGCAGAAACACTTGCCTCTGTACACATAAATCACGACTAATGATATTTTGGCCACATGTCGACGACATCCGCCACTCAATACGAGACAGCCGATGACTCGAATGGAAACTGTCGCGAGCAAAAACTCAATTCAGCAGGGAGGGGATGTATATCAATTGCAGTAATGGATGAATTTTTTTTTAAAAAAAAGTACCCTTCTGTACAAAATATCAACGTTTCTCTTCGTATCATCATCACAATGATACTGGAGGGGGAGTATGCAACGATTCTCTTCTACAACAACGCTAGAAGTTAAAATGCCTTGCTAACTAGCCAGATGAGACTCTTTTCAGACTAGTTGGCAGAGGCACAGCAAAAAAAAAAACCGCGACCGGTCAAGACACACTGGACCATGGATCAAAACAGCAGCGGCACTCAAGGTCGCCAACAACTCTATCCCCCTCCACGGGGTAGAATAATATCCCCCGATGCCTCGGAGAAAACATCCAACGCCGGAAGCTTAAGGTGTATAGTTCATGATGACATGATTTATTTGGCAATAAAGCTTTCGCGTTAAAAAAAAGAAAAGAATCTTACTTTCGGAACATCCCTTGTATAATACTTTAATTGTAATTATTAACATCAAAGGGAAATTTTCCTAGCCTTTGTCGATGCAGTGCATCAAAATGTACATAAGTGAGTATCCTCCCCCCCTCCTCACTTAGAGAAGGCGAGGCTGACAATCTTTCCTGTTCCATGGATGATCTTAGCTAAAACAAGACAAGATTTTAATTTACTGACGGAGGTTCAAACAGTCGTTAAACCTGAGCATGCGAATGGACTGAGTACGTGAATGGTTTTAATTTACTTTTTAATGTATTTAAGAATGGAAAACATTTCATTCTAAAATTTCGTGACATTAGTTTGGAACTCTGTAGATGCTGCTCCCGGTGACAGATGCCCCTCTTGCCTCCCTCCCCCCTCTAATTACGGCTCTATATTTTAAATTTGTGCATTATATCTCTTATTTATTGTATGAAATTCATTTGTATTATTGTTGCGCTATTGATACCATGATCATTTAAAAAAAAATGAAAACAAAAAACAGAAGCTTCAAAAGAGCAGACAAGCCTTTATTGCAAAGTAAAAAAAAAAGGAACGAAAATAAAAAAAAGTAATTTTTTCCTCCCTTTTGTTTTAAGAAAAAGAGTTTTTTATATCGGTTTACACCTGCTCAAACAATGAAGAGAACACGTGCTAGAAAGATTTTATTCCTCAATTGGTTCTGAAAGGCCTTTATTACTTTTTTATTATTTAACGCTAGTTTTTCATAAAAATTCCTGAGAAAAAGACTTTTTACAACTCAAAAACATTATATACTCAATGTGTATGATTTTCTTTCTTTTTTTTTTTTTACATATATATAGACCTACAGCTCTTAAAAAGCATGATCGTTCGAACTAAATATGAGCATTTTAGTAACCAATGTATTTTCGAAGTTCGTTTAAAGGAATATTGAAGGTTCTTTTGAAAAGTTGGCTATAGAAAGGGGGGA
This sequence comes from Nephila pilipes, assembly GCA_019974015.1. Lineage (NCBI taxonomy): Eukaryota > Metazoa > Arthropoda > Arachnida > Araneae > Nephilidae > Nephila > Nephila pilipes. Next base: position 73,330 of record BMAW01040991.1, read on the forward strand.
TATATTGAAAATGATGTATTTAGATACCAATAAATGGAAATAGCGTTCAACTTATGGGTATCTCAAAAAATATGAATCTACAAGACAAATTATAATATATTACAAATATTATCATCAAAAATATTACTAGAAAGTGTTTTAAAAACGGTTTCTGGAGAAAGTAGTAAATACTTTCTTTTCCGTACTGTTAACAGTTTTTAAAGACTTTTTCAACGTTTGGGATTGGTACGCTGATATCATTAATTCATACTTTTACGTTGGCAATTTTAAAACTTCGAATAACAATCACAAGAAAATGGATGCCTATTTGAACAGAGAATATATAAAACACGAATCTCTAAAAAAAAAAAAAAAAAAATGCCTGGACGTACTTATGATAATATTTCAACATCGAATTAATATAAAGAAATGGATTAAATATTGTTAATAAGGAATGGCATTTAAAAAATGTGATATTATTTCCTTTAAAACATTAGACCTCAGCAAATTTTCTTAAAAATCAACGAAGAAAAGATATACTTCCCCAGAAAATACATCGAAATAACATCTTCTGTATTCATACTAGTTATTACATGAACTGTTGTATTCCATAATATCCCATTAAAAGATTGCCTGGTAATACTATACCAACTAGAGTGAATAAGCTAAAACAATAACTTATCTACAAAATTAGATCTTGGAACTGTGTAGCCTGTCTTTAACGTTTCTAAGCGAGAAAAAGTTCATTTTGGACGGATAAATATTTAAATAACTGGAAAATATAAGCTCTATTACTCCCACTGAATAATCCTACGTTCTAATCCATACCACACTGCATTTCATTTAAATTCTGTGGCTGTTTCGATTGAAGGCAGATGACAACAAGGCAATGCACTCTTTATCGTAGTATTTAAGGCCCGGGTCCTGTTTACCTACTTATCGCATCTCATTCTGCGATAACCTCTCGACTTGTGTCGCAACGGAGTCAAAGTCAAGGTTGACGGGTTCGCCGGACAAAGAATAAAGTGCCGCAGCACAGATAAGGGAACAAAAGGTCACAATCAACATTCCTGATCGAAAGCCAGAACTACAAGTTGGCCACAGATAGGGTCCTACGAAAAGAAAGTAGATCAACACACACAAGAAAAGACACACCACGCAAATAGAAAAGACTTGCTACCGACCCGAAAAAAGCAACCCAATTTTTCAAAACGACACGCGGAATGCAGGACACCCTAGGCGCCTCGTCGCTCGTACCTCTTTCTCGTGCATTAATTATTTCCTACGGTTGTTGTCTATCCGCCTCTGTTCATTTTGGAATGGCAGGGTGACAAGCAAGAAATTGCAGATTTGGAAAAGACGGAGGGAAATTGCATCGAGCCAAGATTATGAGTTTGACTTTCTTTGATGTTTGATGGGTGAGATTGGATTTCACAAACCTCAAATACTTGCACGTTCCAATACATTAATCGTGCTTAAAATCATTACTTAGGGGAAATGATCATGATTAATGTA
>BMAW01040995.1:0-11278 GCA_019974015.1 Nephila pilipes
CATGTACATATAATTTCACATTGATGTCATAAACAGTTTCTGAGAAATCCTGCGCGCAAGCTAAAAAGTTTTGTTCTGAGAAAAATGAAGTTAAAGTTGAAAAATAACAAAAAAAAAAAAAGAATTCAACTAAAATAATATACATTGAAAAGCTCCAGAATCATAAGTACTTCCCTCAGTAAGCTTATAATGTTCCATTTGTTTAGCTTTTTAAAAAATTTTTAGCCTTACGAGCTTCAAAGGAAGCTTCGGTAGCTCGCTTCTTAGCAGTGGAAACACGCACTTTGTCAACACTTACACATTTATTAATATTTTTACTGTTGATTTTCATGCCTAAAGCAAGCATCAAATCAGCTTGACTTTTACGTTCATCATTATATTCACTTACTGATATGAATGTTGCTATTTTAGTATTCGTTATGTCCGATCAAATTACTTATGGGCTGTATTTCCAAATCAATGTGTTCAGTGACTCATTTGCGTGTTGAGTTTTACCACCTAAACATCTTCACAGCAGCTTCAAATGTGATAAATCCTTAAAAACAGGTTTAATTGCTTCAGAAACTGCCTATGGTAAGGTGTGCTTATATTTAAATTCCTGAGATTTGTTACTTCTGCACAGAAACATTGTATTTACACCAACTGTCACTGCCTTTAGGGCAGAACCAATACTTCGGCTCACCATCTGTATTAGCTGTATGCTCCCATATAGTCCAGAGAGCTTGTCTCATCTCGCTGACATTTTGAGCATTGTCATGGATATCATTACCATAATAGATTGTCAATTTATTTATGGCAGCATCCGTTAGGCGACCCTTTCCACCAATTCAATCCATCTTTTTCCATCAATCAGCATCTTTTCCCCCAACGAGGCTTTGAATGTCCTCAAATGGCTGCCCATTCGCTTTTGGACATGTCTAACTCCCTCGATTTTATCAATTCTGACACTGTCACCATATGGTTTTTTTTCAACAATAGACGAAAATGTTTTCAAATCGCCATCATCTATGTATTGCTGATACATCAAGCCATGTTTGCGTTCAGATGTGAGAAGAAAAAAAATTACATTCCACTGACTTCCATTTGTCCAGCGGATCCGTAGTGATTTTATTTAACAAAAATTCTGGTGTTTAGCCAAATAAGCACTATGTTTGGGCTCAAACTTTGGCTGCTTGTGAGTTTCACCCTTTACAATGTGAAGACGTGACTTCAATATCGAGGACTTTCCCACAATCAGCTCCAATCAGAGTGTGCACTCCGACAAGAATGTATGACCTCGTGTCCACTAACTGCAATAGAATTTGCAGTACCGTCATTATTTTTTTCTTCTTTCGCAGTTTTTTTCATTGATGCAAGAGCCTCATTCACATCTGCAGTCTTTGTATTTATACATCATATGCTTTTCTGAGATACTTTATGGCAAACACATAATGGAACAAAATGTCTCGAGTGAAGATAATCCTTGGCCTATGTATCTCATCGCTAATATAGACCGTTTATTAATTTCAAGTACATTTTTTGTCACCAATCAATTCACAGGAATTGAATTTCTGTTGAACTCTACATTTTTTACAGCTTATTAGGAATGTTGACGACAATCCTTCAATATTTTAGATCCTATTTTAGCTGATTGGCGATGTCTGATATTTTTTCTGGTAGCGATATTTTGCCAAATGTGGCTACCTTGTTTTCTCTTCGCTGTGGTGGCTGTAGGCGTGGCAACCCTTTTGATTTTGCCATATGAGTGGGATTCCAGTTCACCAGCTATTTTTTTTTTTTTTTATAAAACTGCCTGACAATTTTTATTTCCCTGTGGTGGCTTTCGGAGCGGCAACCCTTTCGAATTTGCCTTATGAATTCGGATTCCAGTTCACCAGCTATTTTTTTTGGCTATATACCTCTCTCTGGATAATTTGTCTTTTGCGCCATTAAACCCCACCGTCACACACTCACTCAGCTGTCCCTGGATGTTATTTTTTTTAGCCAATCACTGTCAGTAGATTTTTGCGCCTCCGTTTCGAAACCACAACTTTGCATTTTTTAGTATTTTACGTTACACTTTTTTAACCAATCAGAGGTTATGATTTTTGGCGCTTCCATTGCCAAACTCAGACTTCTCAAAGTTCCTAGAACATTCTGAATTGTCCGTTACTGCGTTTCTAAACTAGTTAAATTCTAGTGTTTCACTAATCATGTGCTTATGTGGTTTATGTATTATTTGTGCTTCCGCTGTGCATGTTTAAAATTCTCCGGTGGATTTTTAGTCCGCTTCTGTTATTGGATATCTTCTGCTAATTGATTTATGTTTCTGCGTTTTATAATTCTCCGTATTTTCTCCTGAGTATAAATTTTTTCAAAGGCTGCTAATTCGAAAGAGGTGAGTGAATGTACTTTAAAATTTTATCCAGTTTGAAAAACCCGCTCAACGCTACGTTTTTCCAACATTAGTGTTCCGAAACACTATGCCATCTTTTTCAAGCTTCCCGAACCAACGAGGATGAAAAACCCGATTTTGGTGCTAATTTGGCATGATTTTTGAAAACTGGCCAAGAAGTCAGTTAAAATAGGATTGTGCCAATTTCTCATTCACTTTTACTTCCCCTAGGCAAACAGTGCAATACATATATTTTTCTAATTCTGAGAACATTATATTAATATCAATTAATCCATAGCCCAGAAATCCATAACAGACATCTTTTTCTAATGATTGCAAAACAGTATATGCACTAGGTAATTTTTTAGCAGATGCACTTTTGTTTGCGCAATATTTTCAAACTCAGTTCTGCCAAATTCAGACTTAGATTTCTTCACATATTTATTACCTTGAAATCTTTCCTTTTTTGGTCTCTGTCCAGATGATCGTTTTTTCAAAAGATTATCCATATCGAAACACTTATTGAGAGAGATCTAATCACGAAGAAATTTGTGACAGCGAAAGTAAATAAACAAACTCAGCAATTTAAAGTTGAGTTGCTACGATGCTACTTATTCATAAGTTTATTTTTATATTGAATGTGGCACTTCAACTGAAACTATTTAGCAAGAGAGAATAATGCTTAGAAAATTCTGACAGCTGTCAAAAGTGGGCGTGGCAGTGGCAGATTTTTGTTTACTTTTCACCCGGATGGTTTTGTTTTTTCTCGATAACACTAGAAGTTTTCGAAGTATCATTATAATTGTGGTACCAAAATGTTCAGAATAGATGAGGCTTTAATATATATGTTTTTAAAAAAAATCAAAAACTTTGAGCTTTAAGGCTCCTGAGACCCTTTAAAGGACAAACCAGTATTAAAGACAGGCCTTGACCAAATCAAGTGCACGTAGTCATCACTTAGGTAAACTATTGGTGCAATGGACAATCTGGTGATGCAGAATCGGTGAATCACTACGAGCCAGATAGTGGCAGTATATCTATCAACAAAGGAATCATTCAACACTTCTCAGTGAAAGTTAATGTAGCCTGCTACAGCTCGAGCATAGACAGTCTAAAAACAGCATCAAGTATCTTTGACGTTACATGTTGCCTAAAGGGGTTATTCTGTTGTATGACAACTTCTGCCTCATGTGACTACTACGTGCAAATGTTTGTTGTTGGAAGTAATTCGATGGCGTTTACGAACATCCTCGTATAGCTATTACCTTACAATTACGATATCTTTGGCCCACTCAAGAAAATCCCGAAAGGACGCCAATTTGCATAGGACAATGCGATTCATATTGGCGTTGAAATATAGTTCCTCAGATAATCAAGGTAACTGTTCGTCTAGTGCAGTGGTTCTTAAACTTTTTAGTCTGAAGACTCCATTCCCTCGCTTAAAAACTTCGAACGAGCCCCTTCCCCCATACATAAGCATAAATGAAATAAAAATCATATTGTTTAATTTCTAATTTAATTAAGAAAGTAATTAGAAAATAACTTGAAATTCTAATTTATTCAATTTTTAAGAAAAACTTATTCTGTTAAATTAAAATGAAAAACTCATAATTTTTATTATCCTTGAGTAAAAAATAATTTCATCTTGAAATATAAATAATTTCTCTTTGATAATTATTGAAATAAATATCTATCTTCATAGATTTAAACAGTAAAGTTGTACTCTAGATTGTTTTTGTGTTGCACACAATTATGACGTAACAGAAATAACTGACTATACTAGAAAGGCGTTTTCTTACTGCAGCTGCTGCCGAGAATTTATCCTGTGTTGCGCAGGACTTTACCTATCACGTATGTAGGGTCATTTTTTGATTCCGAAATATGCTGAAATTGCAATGCTAAACGCGATAGTAATATACTCAAAGGTATTTTTTTTGAATATGGAAATATGATTTACAGCTCAACTTAACCAGTATTACGATTTTATAGATGAACTCCACAGAAAATATACCGTATCAAATGCGATGAGAATACATTTCGACTAATGTTTCTTAAAAATCAAGCACCTAAGTTAAATTTTCGCAACCCCAACATTTCGTCTTGCGAGCCCATATGGGGTCGCGATCCACAGTTTAAGAAACGCTGATTTAAGGTATTCATCATTTTGTGGAACGGTGAGACACCCGTGCAAATTTCCAAAATACATTTTTGTGTAAGTATTACTTTCTTTATGTTTCATTCTTTCTTGTATACTTAACACACTACTTCTAATTAACCCTTCGTCAAACCAGCTGCAGTCCCACTTTCCTTTATGCAATCCTGATACAAATCAGGATTTCATTCATTATTGTCGATATTCCTTAAATCAAATTTTTTTGTTAAAGAACGTGATGAAAAACATTAATGGTTATTCATAAAGTACAACTCAAAAAGTTTTCTATAATACAAAGTTAAGTAATTTCTACGTGGCATACTTTCGCGACAAATAATCCATCAAAATGGAGCTCAGTTTCATGTTAGGTGCCCATTTACACGAAATGCTGGGACGTGATTATTCAAAATGGCTAGTTCACGAAGCAAAGCAATGCGCATGTTGTAAAACTCGTTATCACTGCAAAACGTTTCTTCAGGAGTACGTACAGATCTGACTTCAGATCATTCTTTTCGGCGTTGATTAAATTTTCTGCAAGTGTCCTTCACCAAAAAAGAACGAGAAGGCCGAGTATCTGACAGGAAGATATTGAATGCGTTCAAGAAATGTTTCTATGTATACCACGGAAATCCAACCGACACCACAAAAATCATCTTCGACTATGATAGGGGTGCACAAACCGTGGCTTATTGGACGATTACAGGTGGCACTTCAGTTAAATTTGATAAAGAGAAGAAATGTTAAATAAAACCTTAGAACAATTCTAAAAATGGAATATGCTTCAATTCTTACAAGGTAAATATCGCGTGATATTTTTGTTAAACAACGACTTCAATTTGTTTATTTACATCGTACAAAGAAGTAACTTGAATGGTATTTGCAACGTTCCTCAAATTTTGAATCTCGGTTAAGTGATGAGGGTGGCTCTTGAGCTGGCATCTCTCTAAACCTCCACACTATATCATGGGAAGTCGTGGGACTTCGACTCAATTTAACAGACATTAGACCAGCGAAACGGCAAAAATTTAATGGTATCAGAGCTCGAAAACCCCGACTCGACAAAAAAAAAAAAAAAAAACCAACCATGAATATGTGACCATGCCCACTTGATTAAATTGGCATAATTCACATTAATTAAAAACTTGATATTAATATCATTGCAAGATTAAGTTATTTCTTTTTCTCCCCTAATGGTTGATTGGTTGGTTGGTTTTATTAATGTCGCATTAGAAGAGCAACTCGAGGGCTATTGGAGACGGATCTCGAAATTATGAACCTCGGTCAAGTGATGAGAACGACACTTGAGCTAGCACACCCTCTCCTAACTTCCACACCATGCCAATGGTGGGACTTTGGATCAATAGATACTGGCTACATGGGTGGGTCTTACAGGCACCAAGGCTCAAATTGTGACTCGACGGAAACCGGCCACGAGTCCGTTGCTCAACCAATTAGCTACCGCGCCACGCCCTCCATTTAGCGAAGCAGTTTCTATCGATTTCTATTTACTGATCTCTAACAATGATCGCAAAGACGGTAAAAAGAATCCTAGTTACATGGCATAAGCATTTGAACTAGTCTGACAAACAATGGGTGCATGATGTGCAAAAGATTGACACTCCTGGTCTGTGATATTGGATGACCTTGTTTAAATTAATAGATTGTTTTAAAATAAATTTTGATGATTAACTCTCAATTTTCAGACAGCAAATTTCAGCACCAATTTAATCTCAGCTCAGTCGAGCTCGTCGTGTCCGACCAAGTGCTCAAAATTGGCAAGGATCTTAAATAGAGTGGGAAAAAGAGCCAAAGCATACGTGTAAACAAACAAACCAAAGATGAGAAAACTATCTGATTTTGATATTTTGTATGATCACAAATACAATTATTTCAAGTTTTCCTTTTGGCTTAACAGTTCCAATTTGTTGACAAGCGTTACGAAATGTTCACAACATTTATGTGAGAAAATACAGTCGTTTACCTATTAAGAAACAATGTATAACTTTCTGTTTTTACACAAAATATAAAGTTATTAAAATATCATCTCATGAACTTATTTTCCTTGCCATTGATGTCTTATATGTCACCGGGAGTTCAGGCACCAGAGTATAGTTTTTAATAAATGACATAATATGGGTTTTTAAACAAATTCAGCTGTAGCTAAGTCTCCTGATGACACAGTTAATCCTTTGAATTTGTATTAGCAGGTCTTTACTATTTGACCCATTTGAACTAATAAATCAGAAGGAAAATGCATTCAGTAGCTTCATCATTTTGCTCTTCAGATGCACTTTATTCAAGAAGGTCAAATAGTAAAGATTTGAGAATGGTAGTTGAAATTCCATAGGATTAACATTATGTCCACGAAATCAAAATGGCCGGTAGAGGGGAGCCATAATCGAAAATTATCTCTAAGGTTAATATAATTATGTGTAACTTTTTAGCTTATAAATTTATGAAATATAGGCCTGAATTCTTCATTAATTTTCTTATCTTTAGAAAATGAGCGTAGTTCCCTGTCTTTAAATGGATTTGAAATAAGGTAGAATTATAATAAAGAGACAAAACTTTAACAATAGATACAAGCAGATAGATTACAGAAAATCATTTAATTTATGTTCCCTTATACATTCCATATAACATCTGTTTTACTAAATACATTACAAAGTATGCTTTTTTAAAAAATGTAATTCGTAATTTTAAATTTGGTGAAATATTTATATCAGATTTTAAATTTCTTAGATCTAAAACATCAAATTATTTTTCTAATGTAAGCTATTCCAATAAATATACAAAAATACTTCTGGTACCGGATGGTTATAATTAAAGTTACACTATTCAGAGGCCTGTAGAACTTGTTGTTCTTCTTGATGGATTTTGATGAAACTTGGAATATATTATGCTGTATGGATCATGGGGGAATTATTTCTACTATAAAAATAGTTCAAATTTTGAACACTGGAAGGAAATGTGGTGCTCAAAGAAGGATAAGAAATATGTTAGAATCGTTAAAATTCATTCAATTACAGAATATGCTCAATATGTGCTCCATTGACATCAATAACATGTTGAAAGCGCATTATAGCGTTTTCAATGGTAGAGCGAAGCAACTCACGAGGGATTTCAGCCACATGTCGTATAATGCTAGCTTTCAAATCAGGTATAGTTCTAATTCCTCCTCTATAAACACAGTCTCTTAGAAATCCCCACAACCAGAAATCACAGGGATTTAAATCGGGTGAGCGAGAAGGCCATGCATCCGGAAAATGTCTGGATATTACACGATTATTGCCAAAGTTAGCACTAAGCAATGCTTTGACTTGGCGCCCAATGTGAGGAGTCGCTCCATCTTGCATAAAGATAGTGGTTTGCAAACATTGTCGTTCCTGTAAGGCAGGAATGACCTGCTGTTGAAGAAGTTCATAGTATCGAGCACTCGTGATATCTTTTGGGACCTTGTGGAGGGAGAGTTTCAAAGAAAAAAGGTCTGAGGTTAAACTCAGCAGTAAATCCACACCAAGCAGTCACGTAAACAGAATGCAGTAGTTGTTCATGCAGGACATTAGGAGGTGAAGTACCCCGTATGCGGCATAAATTTGACTATTCACAGCCCCCTCTAAATAAAAGTGTGCCTTATCCCACCATAGAACTTTCCAATATCACGCGTCATCAACTTCCATTCTCACCCAAAATCGGCAAGCAAATTTAAGTGTTTTGTGATCTAGAAGTTGTAGCCTTTGCATCACATGGATCTTATACGGATACCATTTTAAAATGGATCACAGAATTTTTCGCACTATCGACCGCGGAATCTCCAACTCGCGTGACACTGATCGACCACTTGCTGAAGAATAGATGGAAATGGCGGCTCTTTCAACCACAGCAGTAGCGACTTCTTTAACAGTTTCAGTCCCAACCGGTTTCCGTCCCCTTCCGGGCACCACACCCAAATCTCCAGTCTCTTCAAATTTCATGATCATCTTCCTCAAACGTATCCTCGATATGGGCCTTTTCGCAGATCCTTTAAACGATGATATGCACACAAAGCAGCTAAGTGGTTGCTGATGTTCTGATAAAACAGTTTTACCAGTAAAGTTCGATCTTTTTTTTCTTTTCCTTTTTTTGTAAGGACATGTTTAACGATGACAAACGCGCGCTAAATGATTCTCTGCCTATGACTGCAAGTTTATATAGTGGTTTTACGGATTTGCGTAAGGAATATTCGATAAAAGCCACCTTGTGGTCAAAATTTGTACATTTTTTTTTATTACAGAAATCTTTCCCCCTTAGTCCATACAGCATATATTCCAAGATTCATCAAAATTCGATAAGCAGATTTAGTTCTGCAGGCGTCTGAATAGTGTAACTTTAATTATAACCACCTTGTATATAGTGTACGGTTGAATGTCCGTGATCTTTTTTCTTAAAAGGAACCAGTCAATATAATCCTCCAAATTACTGACCAAATAATAAATGAAACACTGTTCAATGATTAAATTACCGAAATTATTTTACTATTTTTTTTTTATTAAAAACTATTTATTTTAGTTTTGTACACTTATCAGGTGAGATGATACAGGAAAAAAGATGTCTATCAGCTGTTGTTCTTATTCTTCATCTTTCGTAATCTGCAGTTAAAAGACATAGTTTTAAATTGAAACTAAATTCCTTATCTCTTCTCAAGAACTCTCAACCATTTGCACAACCTAAAAAAAGAAAATTAAATTAAATATAATTATATATAAGTATTATTTTACCTCATAATAGTCTCTAAAGAAGAAAAACTCTTTATAATCTGGTATTGTGTTTTTTCCCCGCCAAGGTACGTTATTCATTCCAAGACAAACTGAAGAAATTCGTCATATTCCAAAATTGTTTCTATATATATATATATATATATACATGGATCAATAAGTTCCGAGACTAACCTAGAGATGGCGCCTGCAGTAAACCAGTGCAACCAGGTCTTCTATACGAACCTTGTTTGAAACGTGTCAAAATTTTAAGTCGATCGGACCAGAAACAGCTGAGTTATCGAGGTTGGAGTAAAGTCGTTTTGTAGTTTGTTTAAAAAATGGAAAAAACCGAGTTTCGTGTTCTGATAAAACATTGTTTTTTAATGGGTAAAAACACCGTGCAAGCGAAACAATGGATTGAAAAATGTTACCCGGACTCTTGTCCATCAAAAGCAACGATTTGTCGGTGGTTTGCCGAGTTTAAACGTGGTCGTACCGACACAAATGACGCGGAACGCTCGGGTAGACCTGTGGAAGCCGTTACACCGGAAAATGTGAGTGAAGTGACAAAAAGTATAATGAAAGATCGTAAAGTGAAGCTCCGTGAGATTGCTGAGATGACACAGATATCATATGGAAATGTATTTACTATCCTTCATGAAAAATTGAGCATGAAAAAGGTTTTTTCCAAGTGGGTGCCGCGATTGCTTTCGATGGAACAAAAACAACAACGAGTCGATGATTCAGAAAGCTGTTTATCGCTATTTACTCGCAACAGAAAAGATTTCTTGCGTCGTTAGGTGACCATGGACGAAACATGGATACATCACTACACACCAGAGTCGAAGCGGCAGTGGCGCACAGCTGGCGAAAGCCGCCCGAAGCGTCCGAAAACGCAGCAGTCAGCTGGCAAAGTCATGGCGTCAGTTTTTTCGGATACGCATGGCGTGATTTTCATTGACTACCTCGAAAAAGGTAAATCGATCAACAGTGATTATTATATTGACTTGCTGGTGCGTTTGAAGGAGGAAATCGCAAAAAAACGACCGCACATGCAGAGAAAAAAAATCCTTTTTCACCAAGACAATGCACCCTGCCACAAGTCGATGAAAACAATGGCAAAATTGAACGAATTGGGCTTTGATCTGCTTCCCCACCCCCCATATTCGCCAGATTTAGCCCCCAGGGACTACTGGCTCTTTGCTGATCTTAAAAAAATGCTCCAGGGAAAAAGATTTGGCTCAAATGAGGAGGTCATCGCTGAAACTGAAGCTTATTTTGAAGCGAAAGATAATTTTTTTTTATAAACATGGTATTGAAAAATTGGAAAAGCGTTGGAACGATTGTATCACCCTAAAAGGTGATTATGTTGATGAATAAAAAAAAATTTGCAAAAAAAATGTTGTTTTCAATGTTATTCTCGGGACTTATTGATCCATGTGTTATATATATATATATATATATATATATATATATGCGTGTGTGTGTAATGATTTAACTTTAATTCATATTAGTTTCTCACAATAATAATTTAATTTCCTAATTTTTCCCATTCTCTCCTTTAAAAGATAGTGTTCATTCTTATTTCTTGATAGAATTCCTTTTTAACTTTAATTTATTCAATCAAGCGTTCTTAAAATCAGAAAAGTCGGCGTTTTCCCACGCTACAGACTTGTAGGGATAATCCCTACCAGACTTAAAAGTCTACACTTAGATTCCCTTGAAGTCTCACCATCCATACCACATGGTCTCTGACGTATGTAATGAACTTTCCCTGGTATATAACGCAAAACACAGCGAAGACGCTCTCTCTAACTTACGCTCTCATTTACTCTTGCTCATACACTCCTCTCTGATGGTCATCTGAAATTCTTATGGTGTACGTATGAGATCATCTGAGATTTTTATGGTGGAGATTTAAGCCCGACTAAAGTCTGCTATAATCGAATAAAAGCTTATTTCGGCCATGTATTGAATGTTTCATTAATGTTGAACTAACACTTTATGTCATTCATG
>BMAW01040995.1:11378-27495 GCA_019974015.1 Nephila pilipes
ATATATATATATATATGTAGGATTTTCTAGCTAATTATTAAACAATTAATTTTACTTTCCAATGTACTGTAAATCCAGTTCCTCCGATACTCGATAGATGGCCCCACGAATCAGCGTCATGTCATGCAGCGCCACCTATTCCAGCACAAAACTGAGTGATATTTTGTTTTCCTTTCCCCCCCCCGCTCATTCCGCTTCTCTTCTCCTTCGCATTACCCGCTTCGGAAGTAAACTCCAAACGCCCGAGCGCGTTCCAGCGCCCTTCGCCAATATGGGTTAAATGAGGCAGCCATCTATTTTGCTCCGATGAACTGGTCAATTCGTCATCATCTATCGTAAATACTTTTCACTCTTCATCATCTCTCCTAATAAACAAGTAAAGTTACTGCGAGCCTAATCATTGAATTTCTACAAAAAACCACATGGAATCCGGTAATGGAATTACCCCTTAGACAGCCTTTTGCACAAGAGCCAACAATCGCAGATTCGAGATGTACAATATCATCAACCCACATTCTATATACATATAAATACAGATTAAGAAAAAGTTACATTCCTCCGTTTCCTTCGGTTCAGGATACTGTATCAAGAATTTCAATATCAAATTTTTAGAAAAAAAAATTTCCATTTAGACTTTTTACAAAAAACTAGATATTTTTGTTCATGGGAGAACTAATAAAGTTAACTGAGTTATTAACTGAGTTCATTTATTTGAAATTGATTTTAATTTTAATGCTTGACTCTTACAGCATATAATCGATTTACAAGAGCTATCCATAAAAGTTCAGATTCCTGCGTTCTTAAAAACTTGTTCTTAAGAAAGCGGTGTTAGTTTCAATGAATTATCTTGATAATTTTTAAAAACATCCTTATTTGCCTTTTTTTTTTTAAACAAAACTTACATGTTTCTAAAATTAACTGTTCTAGACATTTATTTTTTTCAGAAAAAGGGGGTAAAACGCCCATTGGGCCCTTTTTAAAAAATAAATGTCTAGAACGAGCAATCGAAAGTATTGGGATTCTTAAATGTAATTTTTTCCTTAAGTTGAATATTTTTCGATAATCTGATATGGATGATAAATAGAAGAAACATTACGCTTGATACATAAAAATTCACTTGTTTATTTGGAATTATTTCAGCATTATTGATTATTAAGTCTTTTTACATTGTTAAAGATTTAATTTCGCAGTTCGTGGGACTACTACACTAATGTCTTAAATCAAAAGAATAATGAAATTGTTCTATTTCGGGTAATTATCGTTACATTTCTTACAATGTAATATTCCATTACAATGTTCTTCAATAATTTCTTACAATGTAATGTTATCTTGTAATGTAATATTCCATTTTACAAGCAATCGAAGTATGTATACGAATGACCATAATTCATTCTAAAGTCTAAAAATCTCTTTTGTGAAATCTCTCTCTCCCAGAGAAAACAAAAATAATTATGTACGAATTTGGTTTCCAAACATACAGAATTTCTACACCTTAACTTAGTTTTTTTTTATTATGCTGCCGACGATTAGGATTTCCCCTTTGTTAAAAAGCGTGACGAACAAAAATGTGCAATTTTTGGTATTAAATTTGAAGAACATAAATAATTTCCTTTTATAGAAAAGAAGTAATAAGCGTATATTTATTATAACAACACAGTAAAATGACATAATTGAAATGGAACGTTTTGTGCTTTAAATGAGAAGCTGGCGTCCTTAAAATCACCACCGGTTCTAGCACGATTATACAATTACTTTAAATTTCCATTTGTCAATTATAGCGAGATGTAACAGGGATGCAACAGCTTCTCAGGTCCCTCATGAGTTGTTTGCGGGCACAAGAAATCGAGTTTCAAGGGGGACTGTTTCCAGAAGACTTCATGAGAGAGGGTTGTTTGCAAGAAGGCCTGTTGTTTGCGTCGCGCTCAGTTCTGTGAACAGGAGAGTCCACTTAAAATGATGCAGAGATCATAGAGATTGGAGCATGGATCAACGAGTGACCGTTCTCTCAACTGATGAGTCCCGGTTCAGCCTACCCAGTGATTCTCGCCGTACTTTCATATGGAGAGAACCAGGGACCTACTACCTGTTCTCCAATGTCTAAGAAATCGACCATTATGGCAGCGGAGACTTCATTGTACAGATAAGCATCAAGTTGGATGGTCGTACATCCCTCCATGGCTTTGAAAGCGGCACTGTGACTGCTGAGAGGTATAGGGATGAAGTCTTGAAGCCCTATGTTAACCTTTTCAGGGTTACAGTTGGTCATAATGGATGACAACGCGAAGCCACACAGAGCTTATCTGATCGACCAAGTTCTGGAAAGTCAGAATATTCACCAGATGGATTGGTCAGCCAGATCTCCTGACTCCACTCCTATAGAGCATGCCTGGGACACTCTGGAAATGGAAATTGCAATTCTCAACCTCCCACCAAGAACCATCCAAGACCTGAAAATAGCGTTGATGAACGAGTGGGACCAATTCACACTGGAGCTCATAAACTCCCTTATTGCCAACATAAAATTACGGTGCAAGTCCTGTATATCTGTAAGAGGGACCATACTCCCTATTAACCCATTTTTTCTCATTCTGCTACTGCTGTTTCATATCTTGCGACTCCGATGAGTGTTAAGCACGAGTTGAATAGTTTTTTTTTTTTTTCTTTTTGTATTATATCATTCCTTTGTAAAAACCAAATTTCATTAAAATCTGTTCAGTAATTCTAGAGATAATCGACAAAATCGGAAAATTCTTCAAATTTTGAACACCAGTACACACACACACACATATATATATATATATGACGTGTGTGTTTTATTGAATCAACTGACAGAATTTCTTATCGGAGAGATTTAGGCTACAAAACTAGTATTTGAAAATATTTAATTTAGATTTATTGTAAATGAAGAAATTCTTAGGTGATAACATGGTTGTGAAAAATAGAAACTAAAACTTTGTCAAAAAATTTATTGTATGGAAAAAATTGGACTACAGAAAAATATTATTTTCATGTACATTTAAGGCTCAAATTCTTAGAAGAATCTAAATTTTATTTTGTCCATACATTTGAGAATATAATTACGTCTTTGTTATACATTAGTCTGTTGCATTTTTAAATGACGGCGCAGTTCTCTAAAGCATCTAATACTTCATTTTAAATTCGAAAACCTTAATTCGGCCTTTCGATTTCAAGTACATTATAGCATTCACCACTTAAACTCTGCGAAAATTAACAACGAAATCAGTATTAATATTGTTCACGTATGAAAATTAAACTTTATTGGCATCAATTACAAAAATATTTACAATTTCTTAGTCTTTTTATTGCAATATTCATTTCTATTTTAATTTCACTTATTTTTTACCTTTGATATTAAGCTGAAGTCCTATAGCTATTGAATAGCAATATAGAAACATCCAGATGGCACCATCATCGCGTAAGAAATGTATAAACGAGTAGTGCATGGTTAGGGCTTTCATTTGTACTCGAGTGATTGATATGAAAAGTTTTCTGAAATAATTGTGGCGGTACGGCGGGAATTAATAGACTTTGAACGCGGAATGCTAATAAAGCTAGATACATGTGGCATTCCACTTCGGTTAGGGAATTCAGCATTCTTTTTTTCACAGTGCCAAGAGTGAGGCGTGAACTTATAATTTCAAGCATCACCTACCAACAAGGGCAACACAGTGGTCGACAACGTATGCTTAATGACCGAGATCAAAGCGTAAAATATTGAGAGTTACGAGACAAATAACATTGCGTTGAATAACGACAGTCAACATGGGGCGCACGACTGACGTGTCGTGAGGACAGTATAGCAAAATTTGGTGTTGACGGAATATTGCAGCTGATGACAGGCTCGAGTACATTTATTAACAACACGTCATCGGCTGCCGCGCTTCTGCAGAGATCGCGGACGTATCGTATCAACTCTAGATCAATGGAAACAGTTTGCTTGATAAGAATAGTTGCTACTCCATTCGGTAAGGACAAAACTTATACCTACTTAACTCACCAAAACCTCAACCAATAGGAAAGCTCCATCTGCCCCTTAGAGGAAAGAGGGAAGTTTCTCCTAACCAAGATTGAATTTTTCTCAGTTCTAGAGTAGCTGCTCCCTGATTGGACAAGCGCTATCATAGCCCCACTCACCTCTACCTCACTGCTCACTCACCAAAGTTCATAGAATCTTTAACTCATTAAACTTTTACAACTTAATGCATTTAACTGATAACTCTTATATCTATTATTTCATCTCAATAGTATTTTTAAAATTTTGCAGCATCCATTTTATCCAGGGTAATATAGAAATAGTATGTAATCAGGTTCAACTCAGATTAGAGATATAGATCCATCTGGGTTCGGTGCTCTAAACAAACCTTCAATAAGGACAAAACTCGAGTGCGATGCAGACCCGACGGAGTCATCGATTCAAATTGTTAACAAGGTACAGTTCAAGCTGGTGGAGACTCCACTGGGTTGTGAACTATTTTTACACGACGTGGTCTGGGTTGTTTAGTCAAAGTTAACCAATCATTAACTAGAAATGGCTATGTTTTGCTACTTGGAGACCATTTGAAGTCATTCATTGACTTTATGTATCGGAATAATGATGGAAATTTCCATGCGGTTGGTTTGAGGAACATTCCGGCGACTGATTGGGTCACGCAAATCGCCAGACATGAATCTATAGGACGTATCGAAATGTCAAGTCAAACACAAAATCCTGCTCTGACAACACTATTACCACTTTGGGTTCTTGTAGAGGCAGAATTAAATATTTCTTCAGGGGATTTTCGACAACTTGTTTAATCAGTTTCGCGTCGAATTGACTTCGCCAGGCGAAAGGATGTCTCACATTATATTAGGAGGCATTCCTCGACTTTCAGAATATACATATTAATTTTATGAATTATACAGTTCACTTATGGACACTTATTTTTTTAAAAAAAAAAAAACAATTAGTTACTAGGGATTTATAAAACATTAATTATTCATTCTAACTTAATTACCAAAATTCTTAACTTTTTAGGCTGGTATACAAAACCTAAACGAGCAAATAAACCTAAATAACCTAAAATAGAAATTTGGAGAAGGAAAATGTTGTAATAAACAGCAAATCTTAAAAAATTGAAGAAATATCCTTCTATAAAAATATGATAAATTCTCTTAATTTTTTTATATTGGAAAACCAAATTGATTCGTGTTAAACAAATCGATGAAGGAAATAGATATTGCTATCGCTTATGTATCTACTTTTTATATTTAATACATTGACATGGAAACAAAAATGTATGATTATAAGAATTGTATTAGCTTACTAATTAAAAAAAAACAGAGTTGATGTTGACAAATAAATCTCTATATTTCCGGTTGAAAAGGATCTGATCACTGAATTCTTATTCATTTTTTGTAACAATTTTAAACGAGATGGGTGATACATTAAATATACATAATCCAAAGTAAATTATTTGTCGCGAGTATTGGCAAAGCATTTCAAAGCGATCTGTTTTCAGTTTTGCCTTTTTCTAAACTGGAACTACAAGAACACAAGAGAAAGAAATCGCTTGAAACAAATAAGACAAACATACGTATATGTAATAACATTTAAAAAAAACTCAGAACTCAATTTGAACAAAATCTTACATAATGCAGTGAAATACGCTTAAAGGCTTTCAAAAAGTTATAAAATGCTTTTAGTTAAAAGTTATGTCAGCAAAAATGAAGCACTGCATTTTTGACATCTTTACTCAGCAATAAATATTTGATGTTACATTTGTGACCGATCAAGATAACATTATATGACAACTTCAGCCTGTGAGTGTTGTGTGAGGCCTTTTTCGAGGTAGTGTTGCAGCGTCTGCACTTCATTATTAAACTCCACACACATTTTAAAGTCTAATTAAATGGCCATTAAGTTCATAAATCCAATTAAAGAGACGATAGAATAAGGGCAACACAATTAATTAATTATCATCTTAGAATACGCAAGGTAAGCTCTCTTCAGTCCCCTTAAAAATACTTTAATTGTAGTTTATAATTAAACATTAATTAAATTAATTAAACTAACCTATTCACTCTCACCGATAGAGACATTTCTTTTGTATAGAAGAGTCGACATCTATTATTCTAATCAGGAATCACGTTTAACCAATTTTACTACAAACGATTCACTATAATTCACTTTAATTTACAAACATCTATCAGGCTGTTGTTATCATCTGTGTCTCACTGCTTTCCCCCTTCAATTATAATTCGCTTATATAATATAATCCCTGATTAAATTCATTTCACTTCATATTTTTATATAATTTGTCTAATCATGTTTCATTTTGTCGGCAAGGAGCTCGAATCTTATGCAATTTGAATTACAAAAAGTCCCAAAGGTTGGTGAAAAGCGAACAGTTGTAGGTTTCGACTTCATTTTCATGGATAATAATATACAAATTTCGAACTAAGCTTAGGCTTGTATTTTAGGGGGAAACGAATGATATTCTTTTTATCTATTGAATGGTTTGGTGGCAGTACCTAAATCCTGTGCACCAAATTCTGGATGAAACCTTTGGAAGACGGCAATCCCAGATGCCCCATGCATTTGATTCTCGATTTTAGATATTTTAAAGACTTGCTTTCTGTATATAAGTGCGGTATTTACGACCTCGAAATACTCGAGATATCTTTCTCTAGTGGGGCTTCTTGTCCTTTGCAACAAATAGTGACGCACCACCTGGATATTCTGGCGATCATTCCTTATTTTCGGCGCTCCTCTATGTCAACCAATGCTGGTCTTATATATATATATATATATATATATATATATATATGAGAGTGTGTGTCAAATTTTATTTTTAAGCCAAAAAAGAACACCCATTCACCGAATCCTCGCTTTTAGAAGAATACGAAATTTTTTCTGCTAATTTTTATAAATATGTTAAGTTCCAGTATCAAGACTCTTTTGTACGGCTTGCGTATCCAATGGGGTAACTATACATTCATTTGAAGGGGGGTACATATTGTCATTACTATGAAAGAAGTAATTTTGCAGCTTAGGTTTACCATTTGGCAAAAAGTAAATAATAGGCTGTATCGGTCTTATTTCTTCTATTAAAACTGTTGAAGTATTAGTATAATTTTATCAAGTAATAAAAATTTCACCAATGAAGAAAATTTAGGAAAAATAAAATAAAATACCACGAGAATGAACTTTGCATTTTTAGAGGGGCACATTTACCATAGGGATGCACCTTCCTTCATCTCTTTGTCTTCAAATACTGACCCCAAGGCACTCTTTAAAAGATAACAAAAATGTTATTCTTTTCACGGGTATTAGTTTAGTTGAAATCCTTGTTTCTCTTTGTGATGAAAAAAAAATTAAACATGAAGAGAAAAAGGTTCTTATTTTAAAAATTTAAAATATCTGTAATTGTACAAAAAAATAATTATTCTAAAATATTGCAATTTTCAGAAAGAGATCTTTCGGAGTGCATATGCCCCTTTGCAGCCCCCTGGTACGCCCTGTGTATATCTGATGTGCCGCATCCGCATTAAGTCGAAACGGCCAAGATATGTGATGCAAAGGGTTTTGTCAATGTTTGATTTAATTTACATATTCCTATAAGATTACATCATTCACGTATTTTTATTTTGCAGTATTAATATATCACGTTCACATTTTAATATCGCTTCACTGAAATAAACCAATAGTTTTTTTATATCACAGTTTTGTATTTTTTTTTCAATAAACTTAACCACCAGTGAACATAAAGTTGCATTAATTTTAATTTTAATTAGCATAAGAGATTTTGTTTAAAAAAATGATTAATGTGTGTTGTTTTTAATTGTTTCTTTTATCAACTTACTTCTGGTGCCTGATACTTTTCAGTTATCCACAGTTTCGTTATTGGACTCAATAGTTGAGGATTGACGTATTCCTTTTTTCCTGTTACAATATAAAATGAAGGTTATTAAACGTATATTCCAATCAAAATTTCAAAAAGTTATATCCTCTAAGAATTTTCAAGGCTCTTCAGAATAAGCAGAAAATAAGATTGATAATTTTTAGATTAATTAGAGCTATAGCATAGACGTTTTTTTCAACATAATAAATGTAAATACTCTAGAGATCTGGAAACAAACATTCGGATATTTTAGTTAAATTATGCAGAAATTGGGTTGACTACTTTTAGCTAAATTATTCAGAACCTAAAAATTTGATTATTATTAATGTATATGTCCTAGATATTTGGAAAAAGATATCCTCGTATTTTTTTCATAAAAATTAAACTCCGATACATTGAAAATAGCGCACCAAGAGGGAAGGAGCTACAATTGAGAAACTTTGGTGTCAATGCGCAGGACCACACACCCTACAGTGGCACTGCAATCAGGAAGAGAATCTTGTATAAACCGGGGTATAGTGGAAGATTCATAAACATAAAAATCACATACTGACTCTAGGAGGATTTCAGTTAGCGAAGAATGCCTGATAGACATGTGAAAAGACGTTTCGCACAATTATGCGAGTTTGAAAGGGGCCTGTTAATCACCACAAAAATCACAAGCCATGTTGTTCGCCAAGTCGATCGTTCAGAGTTTGTCATCAGAACATGCTAGTAGCAAAAGACACGGGATGGTAACCACATGCGGAGAACCGGCTCTGGAATGGCCAGGAAGATGACGAGGCGAGAGGATTGAAGGATCATGCTGCAGCCCTCGTGGATACGACAATGATGTGTTCCACGGTACAATCAGATGTAGGGCACCAAATCATTTTAAGTTGTCTTACTGAAGTGAATCTGCAATCCGAGCGCCCTTTTCGTGTACTGCCTATAACACCGAAACATCGGCGATTGCGCATGCATTGATGCCAAGCCGGAGCGATATGTTGGCAAAACGTGGTGCTTAGTGATGAATCCCAGTTCGTTGCTGGGGCAGATAACCGCGTACCGATGTGGAGGCGGCCTGTCAAACGGTATAATTCAATCCACGCTTTCGCACGATAAGCGTAACTACCATTGCTCGCACAAGAGGCGTAATGGTAGGTGGGGAGGTTATGTATAGTCTATGAAAGTCGATCAACTCTAATTGTGGTACTTGGAGCCTTAATGGGCCAGCGTAATGTTGATGACATTGATGTCTTTTCTAAATGGTCTCCCATGGACAATTTTTAAGTAAGGTAATACTCGCTCATATACGGTTCGATTAGCTCAAAACTTTCAACATCATGTTCAGCTTTTTCCATGGCCTCCCACTCCCAGTACTAATCCTTTATAGAACATTTGTGTGACCAGCTGAGATGCCAGATCCCGCCATATAAATCTGTACATGAATTGGAAAGGGCTGTATGAGATTTGTGGGCCCATCTGCCTTAGGACAATGCTAGGTTTCTATTGAAAATACCGGATAGTTTTGCGGCATGTATTGCAGCAGGAGGCAGTACGTCACACAATTATGATATGGCTTAATAAATCATTGACTTCCGCTGAACAACGTTGAAAAAATTACAGGGAAATTGCACACCTTGCTCCTTTGTGTTGGTTAACTCAAAGATAAGAAACCCATCGTGAACACTTTGCGATAATCTAATTAGTAACGAACGAGAACGATGGAATGAGCACTGCCTACAGATATTCCCAACTCCTGTGCAATGTACTCGTAGTACACTATGTGTGGAGCGGGGATTAGCTGCGCGAAGTATTGTCCTGAGCAATGTGTGCGACGCTTATTCTGAGATTGCTGAGAATAATGTCTTCCACCCGTTGCACCATGGCTGATGTTCTCACCGTTGTTGGCCTTCCTTGCCTTTCCGCATTAGTTTAATACGGGCGAACGTTTTCGAATTGCTGGTACCATTTCTTAACGGTCGGAAATGACAATGTATATGGCTCATACACTGCCCATGTTTCACGTTGAATCTTCGTATTCGTGAAACGCTTTGCCTACAAAACAAAAAAAACGTACTGTTTCGCATATTTCAACGTTAGAATAAGTTTCCGTATTGCGCGACATTTTTTTCTTGTGCCATGCAGCAACGATTGTCACTATCCGAATGAAATTGCTACCGTTGAAAATCGTGGAATTCCATTATTGTATACGCAAGCTTCACTCTTGTTTTTCCATGCTGCCATCTATGGGAGAATAAGTGTCACTTTCTGAACGCACGTTGTGTAAAAAAGGATTATTTATTACATGACATACCACAATTAAAATTGTCTTGCCATAAAAAAAATATATTTATGTATTCTTTAATAATTTGATATCATGGTTAATGTTTTCTTTTCTCATTATTAAAATAATGTTAACTTTTCAACTATTAACAAATTCCAGAAGCCATAAAAAAGCATGTTTTAGGATATTTGAGAAACACATTATTATTTTTCATTCTTTATATGTATAATATAAAAAAAATTCTTAAAAATAGAACACCGCGAGAAATTATTTAACCAATTCTTTATACAGAACGCATTAAATGCATTTTTATTTAATTTTAAAAATTTAGTAATTACAGGTTTAATTGAAATAAATTTAATCTTGCTGCTTTCAAAATTCGAAGGCGTAATTAAGATTTAAAAATTCAAGCGAATAATATAGATGCCAAATAAATTACAATACTCATTTCTTGTATTAAAGAAATGCACAATAATATATATATCCCATCAATCTTTAAAAAAATACGATAATCCTTTCAATATAATCAAATGATATTCCAGGATAAAACAAAGTGAACATCAATCTTCCACCTCCAAGCTTACGAATTGAAAAAATTGACTTTGAAACTGGAAAAAATAGAAATTTTCAATGACTGATATACATTTCTAATAATAATAATGAATAATAAATAATAATAAGTATAATTACAATATTTGATTTACAGACGATATTTTTATAGATATATTAATACACAATAATATATATATCTTATCAATCTTAAAAAAAAATACGATAATCCTGATCAGATTTTCGAAAAGCAAGCGAGATTTGAAAATTATTATTCGCACACATAAAAATGTTACACAAGTTACGATTAACATAAAAACGTATTGAAGTTCTCTGGAATATTACCCTCAGAATTTTATAAGTAGAGAGTTATGAATAGTCAGTCATGATGGATAATTAAAAAGGGAATACTAGGGAGAAAGGGGGACCGCGATATTTTATTATAATACAACTTTAAGTTAAAACAATAATCAAAATGGTGCGAATTTATACCTACCCCAAAATAAACTTGTGCAGTACCCTACTATGAAGCAAACCAAAAATCCAAATCCAGCGTACCACATGTACGATATCTTTAGCAAAGGAAATACATACCTGCAACACAAATTCGAATTACTCTTACTAAGATAACAAAAAAATCATTATGTACTCTTCATTGGGTTCTCATCAATAATACATTCAAATATGGTATTTGCTAACATCCAACTCAGTACATTAAATTAAAAAGTTTGGATTTTCTTGAAAGTTGTGACATAGAACATGTACTGTCACTTCACATAATTCCTGATTGAGAGGAAAAAAAATAACTCTTTGTCTTATTCTGGTATTTGTATACTGTATTTCCTCATGATTGTAATTTAGAAAATGCTTAATGAGGAAAATTAGATATTTTAATATTTGCTATACGTTTCATTGAGAAAAAATGGCGAATATTTCTTTTTGAAAAATCATGAAAAATTTAATGCTGTTTTTTAATCTAAACATCTCTAGAGAGAAATTGATACCTCAAAAGTTTCGATGGCTGTGTTGATGAAACTGACTACCTCACAGTTGTTTTGCGATCTTGACAGCCGAGTGCTGTCAACCACGATTTCTTTCTATCAAGTGGTGGGTTCAAGTCCTGATTCCACTAAAGATCTGTTGTGAAACGAAGTTGATGAACGATGAATCTTTCGTTAGGAGAGTGTGATAACATCTCAAGTGTCACCCTCGTTATCAGACCGTAGTTCAAAATTAAGAGACCTGTTGCTATTAGCCCTTGCGTTGCTTCTGAAGGGCAAAGTTAAATAATCAACCAACTCTTCGTTGTCTTGAAAATCTGTTTTATTTAATGCCATTGTCTGGAATATTAAAGATTCCAGTTCTTCTGCAAATATAAGACAGTATAAGGTGAACAATAATCAAGCAAGGAAAAGCGAGAGAACTGGTTCTTTTAAACACATTTATTTATACAGCCTCTACGTGCCAATTACACATAAACAAATAATTACACTATTTACAGATTATATATGGGTTTCCAAACTACCCATATTTTAGCGGTGAGGAGAAATTATATCAAAATAGAAGTAATTCGCCTTACGCGGTCAAGAACCAAAAGTACTTTGCAATGTTACCCGTGAACCCGTGCTCTCTCACTTACATGAGATAAGGCGCCTCCTAGTGGTATCCAAATAATTTATATCTAACACAGTACATGAATTTACATACTAAAAATAATGTTTGTTTTCACTAAGATCATTTATATACCAGTATATTGAAATAATAATGTTATTACAAAAATAAGTTAATGATATTACAATAATAATTGAAATAATAATGTTATTACAAAAATAAGTTAATGTTATTGCAATAATAATTGAAATAATAATGTTATTACAATAATAATTGAAATAATAATGTTATTACAAAAATAAGTTAACGTTATTACAATAATAATTGAAATAATAATGTTATTACAAAAATAAGTTAATGTTATTACAATAATAATTTAAATAATAATGTTGCTACAAAGCAATAGCAAATTGCAACACATTGTACCAGGAGAGTATTAGTAGTAATATGTACCATTAAAAGGAAGGGGGAGGGAAAGAGGCAATATTTTCCTTTTATAAGATATTGAATTTTATTGAGGAAATTATGCGAAAAATCAGATTTCGTTGCTAATCTGATGATTAAGCTATATTTTTTCTCTTATTTTACTTGAATAGCTAATATTTTGCAATTTAATGCGATGGTCTATTTATTCATAGTGAGCAGTGCAAAATGGAACATTTTAAGAGAGTTTTCGAACAATTTGAGTTTTGACTTATATCAATCAAAAATTATGGAAAAATTAATTCGCAGTCTAAAATATAAAGTATTTTACTGCATTCGGTGAATTTTTTTTCCCCTTGAGCATTTGGGATAATTACGAGTTCTGGCATTTTCTATCGAAAGTAAATTATCAAAATTTAAATTTTTATCAACTATAAAATATATCTTACTTATCTTACTACTCCAAACTAATTTTTGATCAAACGTATAGAAGACTTATCTTTTTTAATATTTGCAAAAAAAAATTGGTTAAAAACGATTAAAATTAACTTTAATTTCTTAATCGATTGATTTAATTGTGAATAAATGCCATAATCTGTGTTAAAATGCCTTAAAAATTCGCATGTCTCCGCCAACTTTGCTTTTAATGTCTTATCCGTAGGAACGTCGTCATATTGGAACCATACGCGTCGGAATTGAAGCAAGGATAGAGTTTCAACAAAATTGAATAATATGCCCTATAGAAGCTTCAATTATCTTTTGCCATGTAATGTTCTCTCATAAAATACAGGGAAAATCAGCCTGGTAATGAAAATTCCGCTCCAAACATTAGTTGTCCAGTATACTTGACGTTGAATTTCAACGTCACGATTAGGATCTATAAGTGCCCAACAATGAGTGTTCTGACGATAGTACTTTTCATTGTGTGCAAGACATGCCTTATGCGTCCATATCATGTCTTCCAAGCCATTGGCTACACTTTTAACTGGTTCAAGATAAAGTTGCAAAGGTTGTAAAGACTTTCAGCATTCCGTGATTGTAGAATCTGTTCAGGTATTAGCCAGAGCCAGTGCAAATGAGCCCCTACTTTAATCAGGATTTTCCAGATGTGGCTTTTTGAGAAGCTACAGTTTAAATTGATCTCTCTTGTACTAATTCACGTGGGCGTATGAGCAGGGCATATGCTAATACATCTTAAAGTTAAACTTTACTCATCAAGGCTCCCATATACCTGCAATTTTGATTTCGTATGTGTAATGTTAATCCTATGCTATTTCTACTACCGGTCTCAAATCTATAGTATTACATCTATATCTATATCTATCTATATATATATATTTCACCCCTGCCCATATCAAACATGTCTCAACTACTTTAATTTATATCCCCCTTAAAATTTAAATTTTTTCAAAAGTCAAACAAATTTCCTTCCCAACAATCCTTTTCAACCAACAGTAATTCTGCGCTGGCTCAGTGCCAACCAATAGTAATTCAGCTTATTCCAACTTCAAATCCATCAAGCGTTTGTTCATTTTTGATCGCACATTCGGCCAGTTTCATCCCATCTCTACTGCTTTTCCTTGCAACACGTATAATCTTGACCGCTACTGAGGTTCTAGCCACTGCAGTGGTGTTTAGAAATGGATTCTTCTTCCTTTCTCTCCTCCCCTCTCTCTTCAGGTAAGGTGCTATAAAATGCTTAATTTCGGCACTTTCCCTTGACTATTTTTGGTCATTATATTTCATATTGTTAAATTTTAACAACCGCTATCTTTTTTTTAAATATCGATATTGCATTATTATATAAATCATAAAAAACAACAACGAAATACATGTGTTTTAGAGAGAAAAAAAAATAAATAAAATGAAAAACTTGAAAAAAAATTATGTCTCCTTTCTCTTATCCTTATTTGCCATCTGCTGTGTTCTGCTCCGTGCTTCGGCACAATGTAATCTATTTGTTTTTCCTTCTTAATGTTTTAAAATGAAACAAGAGTAAAAACACCTGCCCAGGCTGGTACTCGAAGAATTATTTGATTATTGTTGTTATTATATCTCTTTGAATGAAAAAAATGTTCCTCCGAAAGAACAAAAAAAAAAATAATCAAAGGTTCTGCGGAACTACATTTTCTGCAAGAATTTCAAAATTATTTTAAAATATTTTAAAGACCAGAAAAGTCACAAAATTTTAGAATCGTTAAAATAGCGATAAAAATATTTTGAAAAATCAGAGAAAAAATGTTATTCCGTAGTGACCTTCATTATTTTTTGCTCTTTTGGATGCACTATTTTGCATTCAATTAAATAAAATAATAAAGATTGGAGGATGGTAATAGAAATTCCATATTATTAACACTACCTCAACGAAATCAAAATTGCCAGTTGACGAGATCCTTAACTGGTTTGTGGAACAGAGATTGGCTGGTCGTATAAACCATCTTCTTTGCTCCCACATTCTCTGTGAATTAGAATAGTCTCGCAGCACTCATCAGTAGAAAAATTCTCAAGGAGACTTTATGCTTTAATTTAAACGACGCAGAATTATCTCTTTTTCACGATCCCTATTGTATGACATTCGGTATTTTCACAATCTGACATTCTTTGAAGGGCAAACTTCTTTCGGAGCAGGTCAAAAAGCAAAAGAAAAACATTTATCGAGTCAATATAATTTATTTTAAAACATTAAAAGAGCTACAAATATCAGTGTGATGAACGAAACTGTAACCGTATTCTTAAAAATTTCTTAACTTTTGAACTGAGAGCACTAATTCCGAGAAGTGACGGTAAATACTCCTTTGTCAGTCTGTTTCTAATAGGATTAATCTCAAGGCAAGTAATAGAAAACGCATTTTCACACATATATGATGAAGCAAACATACCATTAATTTTGTGGGCGTAGATATTAAATTTGGGAAATTTGTAATAATTTATAAAACTCTAATTTTGCGATCACTGAGAAACAACTGCTTGAGATAATTAATAGATTGTTTTTTAATTAATTAAAGCAGCATATCCGTCAGCTGTGCTTCTCGATTTACCTTGAAAGGCATGGTAAAAATACCCAATTCTATTTGAATGCCATTGAAACCTTGAAATCTGCTTTTTGAAATTCAAAATGCACTTTTCTCAGGTTATTTTCATAATTTTTAAGCTTGGCTTCATTTACTGTGGATATATAATTAGCGTAAATATGTTACATAAATGAAATACATGTCTTTTTATTTGCGGCGGAACGGATAGAACATTCAAGTGGGCCAGAGCAGAATCACGAGCCGTAATTTGCCCAACCCTACCTTAAGAATTTCCATAATACAAAAGTTACATTGATTCGCAAATTAAATATGGGTTGAGTTGAGTAATGGCC